>CM021100.1:975107309-975472089 GCA_007115665.2 Sequoiadendron giganteum | reverse complement strand
AAATGAAAATCATATAAATAGTAAATTTGAAAATTTACTATTCACCTAATTCTCATTTGCACACTTGGTAGCTAACTAGATGAGAGAGAGAGAGAAAAAGAGTGATGAGGATGGCTGGCAAATCAAGCGGTGATGAGGCATTCATGGATGATGAGATGATCCATCGAGGTGAGGAGGTGCTATCATTTTAATATGAGCACATAGTACCTTGCTAGGTAGGCCTTAGAACCCATGTGATTTGGATTTAGATTTGAAGCACATTTTGAATTTTTTGGGTGGGTAGAGTAGGGTATGACCATGGTACATAAGGGTGGATTTACCCTTTTGACAAGGAAAATTCACCTGGCCAGGAGGATTGGTGAAGAAAGGGAAGAAGTTGTACATTGTAGGGGTGAGCATGCTGGGGGGAGGGGAGATTGTGAAATCACCTCTCCTTGAAAAAGGTGATGCTATAGTATGCAAGGGCAGGAATGTCAGTAGATAGGAAAATGCGAATTCACCCAAAACTAGGAAAGGGTGAATATGAAATCACTAAAAAGTGGAAAAGGTGAATTCAAATTTTTCCCAAATGGGAAATGGGTGGATGCAAATCTACCCCTTGGGGGAAATGGGATAATGTGAATTTTCCCATCAGGGTGAAAAGATGTAGGGGTGATTTTGAAATCACCTATGTGGATAGAATAAGTGAATTTGTGCCTAAACAAGAATGGGGTGAAGTTGATTGACAAACAAGTAAAATCACCAAAAGACAAAAAGGGGTGAATGTAGTAGCTAGATAGGTGAATGCGTTGGGATGGGAAAATGGGTGAATTGGCATAACATAGAGGAAAATTCGCCAAACTAGGTAGGTTTAAAAAGGAGGAAACAAATGAAGTGTTAGGAAACTAACAAAATGGTCTGTATGGATGCATAACTTTGAGAGGTTGCAGACACATGAGTGACACTCAATAGTGTAAGAGGTGATAGTTCGATTAATGAATGTTCATGACCATGGATCACTGTCATAGGTGGGACTGCTACACATGTTGGGGTATCCCAACATCAGATCACACCGAGGAATTTTGACCGGGGAGATGATAGTGACATTGGAGGATGTATGGAGGATTTTGCGGTTTCCCATCTGAAGGAACTTGGTTAACTAGACTCAAAACGGGGCAGTGGATGAGAACCTATAGGCTATATTCAGATTAGTAGAGCTACCCATCTAGGGGAGAGAGATGGACTTGGATGTGTGCTTGGGGTTGGAGATGCCAGCCTTACCATTGTACCTATGTTGGTTGATCAATGATATCTTACTATTGGACAGGAGTGGATAGTTCTACAACCTCAAGGTTATTGAGGTTGTTAGAAATATTGTAGAGATATGGGAGGGGGATTTTGCATGGGGGCCATGTGTACTAGCCTAGCTATATAGAGATATGCAAATCATTTGTTATAGGTGTGCATTGAGAATTACCCATGTGACTTTGCTACAAGTATGGGCCTAGGAGCACATCAGTGTTGTCAGGCCAAACATTTTGATCATGGGAGCACAGGATGAGACTCTACCCATACCATATTGGTGGGGTATGAAGCATGGTTGGAGGCTACACTACTAGGATGTGGGGGATCTAGAGGGATGGTGGTGGAGGATAGATGATTTGAGTCTAGAGGACATCACTTGTAGGCCATACCTAGCACAATGATTCCAAGGGTGGAGAGATGAGGACAAGAGATACAGGGGCTATTTTTTCTTAGTTTGCTACCTGATTGGTCAAGACCCCTTATTGTGGAGCTATGTAGACTAGATAGGGTCACTAGATAGTTTGAGATTGACCAAGATACACCTACAGGACCATAGAGATTTTGGTGGTTTACATGAGAGCCAATCCCTAGAGAGGAGGATCGAAAGATGAAAGTACCACAACACAGTATGCTATATGGTGGGTGGAGATGGGGCCATGGGGGATGACTATAGTGCATTCGATTATAGGGGCATTGGGATTTGGGTCAGGTGATGAGAGGGAGCTAGCTAGGGCCCCAAGGAGGAGGAGAGGGGGGAGATTAAGGAGGGGAGGATATGGGGATGTGGAGATGCAAGAGGCTAAGGAGGAGCATCAAGTGATGTATGTGGATTTTGTAGAGGTGGAGCCACTAGCTATTATACCATATGTACCACCACCACTGGAGGATCTTGTTGTGTTGTTGACAATGGATTTAGCTCAATTTGGGATATTTGAGCATATATTACAAGAGTTTGAGGTGGATTAGGATAGGCTACAGAGAGAGGTGGACAAGCTATGGGCAGAGGTAGAGAGGCTATAGGTGGTGGAGATGGACTATGCAACCTTGGTAAATGAGGCCTCTAGGAGAGTACAAGAGAGGGATAAGGCCAAGAGGGAGAAGGATGAGGCTTAGAGGGATCTATAGGAGGCTTGGGAGAGAGCCGAGTGTGTAGAGGAGACTATTGGGGATGTAGGAGGATTATTAGAGAGGGATGAGGTACTAGAGCTATAGGTGTAGACATTGTAGGGGGAGAAAGATATCGAAGTGCAAAGGATAGCCTAGTTGCAGACATAGGTAGACCAAATGCAGCTGACATAGGAGGCATGGGAGAGGGAGAGAAGGTACATTAGCAAGCTACAAGATAGGTATAGGATTGAGTGGGACTTGGCTAGAGTATAGGTAGGAGACGTGGTATATGTGAGGATAGAGGTTGGGTACTATATGTTTTCTTATCATTAGGTCATCCAAAATCTAGTATGGAGGGTGTTGCCATATGTTAGATCAATCCCATGGATTCTTGCACCATCACAAGGGGCTACCCACACACAAGGATATAACAGTTACCATGAGACATCGCCTAGAGGCCAAGTATCAGTGCTAGACTCCTCCCAGAGGATAGATGCAAAGAGTAGTGGATTAGTGAGGAGAGGAGGTGATGAGGTAGATAGAGGAGTGGTGTGGGAGTAGCTCAAGTTTCATTTAAATTTTAATAACTTAAGCATTTAGCATTTCGTGGGAACCATATCAGGAAATGGTTTAAATTTGCAGTAGATATTTCCATATTATATAAAATTAAATAAGTTGTAACCGATCGGGTAGAGGAATGGTTTGTTAACTACCCTACCCTAGAATCTCTATTAAAAACAAGATGTAATTGAATAAGAGAGAGGGAGAGAAAAGAGAGAGTGCAAAGAGGGAAAAAGAGGGAGAAAGCCATTTGGTGTATATTTATTTTGTAGTATTAATAACTAAGAATGTGTTTAAGAGAGTTTTAATCCCGTCGTGTCTCTATCTCCCTCTATTTTTTTTTATTTTGCAATTGTGAATGCAGTTAGTGAGAGGAATGCACCATCTATGGTCTATTTTTTTAACCATTGTTGTGTATGATATTCTTTCTTTCCTGGTGCAGTCCACGACCCACATCATGGGTGACCAGTATGTTTCTGCAATATTCATATATAGAAGTCGAGGTTAGTTTGCATGCCATGGAAGTCTTGATTCCGGGTTTTTCTAGGAAGCGCCTAGCAGGGAAATGAATCAGGTGGTATTGTTTCAAGTAACCTTGTGCTATGTATGGGTTGGGTTCCCTTAAGACAGTCCTAAATGGACTGGAGAGAAGGTGTGCATGCTATGAGGACCTGCAAGAAGCTTGATAGTGTTACCATATGTCTTGGTCTATATTTCTTTATGCTAGTGTTGGTATGGAACGAGTTCTTGATGATAGTCCAAAGGGAATGAGAGAAATAGTTCCAGTTGACAAGGTAGGCACATAACCAAATGTGACATGCAGTCTCACAAGGCTTACATTGTGGCTCGACGTTGGACAGAGAGAAGGTGGTAGACAAGCTATCCACGTTCTTGCTTGGGTTCTTATGGACAGTCTCGTTCTTTATGACTTTATGGAATTCAAAAAATGGAGTTTCGAGGACAAGCTGGAGGCTATGTGGAATGACTATGGATAGAAGCTAATATGTTTAGACCCAGAGGTGTAGGGGATTAGATGACATGGAGCGACTGTGGAGGAAGGATAGCGGTGATATGCAGAATGAAAGAAGTTAACAGTAGGGGTCTTTAATAATGTGAATTGTGTGACAAGGTGTCGACGTTGTAGGAAGTTGATAGTAGTTTTAGTTTTATCACATCAGAATGGTATCAGAGCTTAGAAGGTTTTGAGTGTGTAGAAGGCAATCTACACCAGGCAATAGTGTGGGTTCTTTGTTGCACATTGATCCCTCCAAGCTGCAGTCAGGACGCTATGAAGATCTCAAGCTGGGGTCTTCGTATTGTCTCCACCATGGTGCAGCTGGGTAGAAGGTGCAATGAGAGAAACCACTCAGAGAAGGGTGGGAAGCATCTTCTAGAATCGTGTGTGGGTGAGATGGTAGTATGGTGGTGGTGTGAAGCAGCAGCATGAAGAGAGGAGGACAGCAACTAGCATAAACTCCATTGATGGGAGTCATGTAACGTCAACAAAGGAAGCAACAGATGCCTTGATTCAGTGATGAAGATACATAGGTGAACATTTGAATTGCACCAGTCTCACCTTGGCATTTCCATGGGACTTGGAAATCTGTTCAGTCTAGGAGTATGGTGCGGGAGCACCTCAAGTTTCATTTAAATTGTAATTATTTAAGCATTTAGTATTTCATGGGAACCATATCAGGAAATGGTTTGAATTTGCAATAGATATTTCCATATTATATAAAATTAAATAAGTTGTAACCGATCAGGTAGAGGAATGGTTTGTTAACTACCCTACCCTAGAATCTCTATTAAAAACAAGAAGATGTAACCAAATAAGAGAGAGGGATAGAAAAGAGAGTGCAAAGAGGGAAAAAGAGGGAGAAGTGAGTAACAAAAGGAGTGAAGAAATCGAGCTCTCCGGCCTTTGGCTAGAGAGCCATTTAGTGTATATTTATTTTGCAGTATTAATAACTGAGAATGTGTTTAAGAGAGTTTTAATCCCGTCGTGTCTCTATCTCCCTCTGGTTTTTTTAATTTTGCAATTGTGAATGCAATTAGTGAGAGGAATGCACCATCTATGGTCTATTTTTTTAACCATTGTTGTGTATGATATTCTTTCTTTCCTGGTGCAGTCCATGACCCACATCATGGGTGACCATTGTGTTTCTGAAATATTCATATATAGAAGTCGAGGTTAGTTTGCATGCCATGGAAGTCTTGATTCTGAGTTTTTCTAGGAAGCACCTAGCAAGGAAATGAATCAGGTGGTATTGTTTTGAGTAATCCTGTGCTATGTATGGGTCGGGTTCCCTTAAGACAGTCCCAAATGGATTGGAGAGCAGGTGTCCATGCTGTGAGGACCCACAAGAAGCTTGACAGTGTTACCATATGTCTTGGTCTGTATTTCTTTATGCCAGTTTTGGTATGGAACGGGTTCTTGATGACAGTCCGAAGGGAATGGGAGAAACGGTTCCATTTGACAGAGTAGGCACATAACTGAATGTGACATGTAGTCCTGCAAGGCTTACATTGTGGCTTGGCATTGGATAGAGAGAAGGTGGTGGACAAGCTATCCAAATTCTTGCTCAGGTTCTTATGGACAGTCTCGTTCTTTATGAATTTATGGAATTCAAAAAATGGAGTTTCAAGGACAAGCTGGAGGCTATGTGGAATGAATATGGACAGAAGCTATTATGTGCAGACCCGCAAGGTGTAGGGGATTAGATGACATGGAGCGACTGTGGAGGAAGGATAGCGGTGATATGTAGAATGAAAGAAGTTAACAGTAGGGGTCTTTAATAATGTGAATCAGGTGACAAGGTGTCGGTGTTGTAGGAAGCTGATAGTAATTTATGTTATACTGCGCATCAAATACCTCATTCATAAGTCACATAAATGTGCTCGATGCATTGGTTAGCCCAAAAGACATGACTAACCACTCACACAGACCCTCCTTGGTTTTAAAGGTTTTCTTCGATTCATCTCCTTCCCTAATCCGGATCTGGTGATATCTACTCTTCAAATCTATCTTTGTGAAGTACTTAGCTCCACTTAAACAATCTATAATGTCATCCATTCTCGGTAAGAGAAATATATACTTGATAGTGATCTTGTTGATGGCTCTAGAATTTGTACACATCCGCTATTCCCCATCTTTCTTTAGTGCTAGTACTGTAGGTACTACACATGGACTCAAACTCTCTTTGATTAATCCCTTCTACAACAAATCTTGCACTTGTTTTTTCAACTCTTCACTCTCTATTGGAGTCATACGATGAGTTGCCTTATTTGGAAAATTGGCTCCAGGAATCAATTCCATCTAATGACTAATCTTTCTTACTAGAGGCAAACCTTCAGGTACATTATCAAAAATAATAGCTTGAAACTCATTCAACAAATCTGAAACCTTTACAGACCTACCTCATTTATATCTTCATTATCAACTCTAGGGATCAATGCAAAACACATATGCTCATGCCTCATACCTTCTAAAAACTTTCTTCCATCAATCAAACAAATTCTTGCATTACTGCATACCTTTTCCTCTACCTTTTTCAAGGACTTCAACTTATGATGAAATCCATCCTTTGTCAAAGAATAGGTGTTGGCATGTCCATCATGTACTACTCACCGATCAAACTGCCATGGTTTTCCTAGCAACATATGACAAACATCCATAGGCATAATATCACACAATACCTCATCATGGTAATTTCCAATCTTAAACTTTACCAGACATTGTTCATTTACCAAAGCTTTATGGTCCTTCTGCAACCAAGCAATCCAGCATGGATTTGGATTCCTTCTTCTCTCCAACTGCAACTTACTAACCATCTCTTCTGAAACAAGGTTATCAGTAATACCTCAATCAATAATAATGTTGCAAACTTTACCTTCACACTTACATCCAATGCAAAAAAAATTCTTCCTTTGAGTTGGCTCTTTCTCCTCATTCAGCAAGGCTCTTCTAGTAAAAAGAACCTCTCCTCTTTCTACATCCTCAGAATGCGAAGACTCGACATCTTCGTCTGCATGTGCAACTCATGCATTACCCTCAGGTCTTCTATTTGGAATTCCTTGATGTTGAGGAAACTCATATGACCTATACCCTTCTTCTCCATACTGGAAACAGGTTCCACGAAAGCCTCCTCTCCTTGGTCCTCGTCCAAATCTTCTTCTTCCTCTTTGGTCTCCATTATTCTGATCATGAGAACGACAAGTGTTATCTCCTTTCTGGCTCTGAATACTACCAGATCCTTCGCCCTTCTTTTGATCTTCATTTCAACCTCCATATGACCGTCCACTAGTCCTTCCACCGCGGCCTCCACCTCTTTGCTTACTTTCAAACCTTCTATTCAACTTCTCTTCTACCTTCAAAGCAAACTGATATGCATCTTCAATGTTGGGCATTCTTACTAGACTCAACTCTTCTTGAATGCTCAGCTTCAAACCTTTTATGTAATAGGAAACTTTCTCCTTGTTGGCCTCAGAATGACCTGTTCTGATCAGGACTCGGTAGAATTCTTTTGTATAATTCTTACCATATTTTCCCACTTGTTTCAACCCTTGCATCTTTTTCAACAAATCCAACTCATAGTCCCTAGGAATGAACTTTCTTTTTAATTTTTCCACCATCCGATCTCATCTTGTTATTTTCTCTTTTTCTCTTCTATTTCTTTCCAATTGGACTTCTTTCCACCATATGCTAGCATGGCCTTTCAATTTTTCCTTTACAAATTTGACCCTATCTGGGTCTTCTATTTCCTCATACTCAAAATACTCTTCCATTTCATTTATCCAATCGATTATCTCCTCTAGATTTAGGTTTCCAAAAAAATTAGAAACTTTTGTCTTCGACCTCTTTCCAATCTTATAAATGGCCCTAATCAGTTTGACTTCTTCAGGATCCATTACATCTTGTGCTTCCTCTTCGAATGGCTCCTCATTTGTAGCTTCAGCCTCACTTTCATCTCTTCTTCTGACATCAACTCCCCTATGTAGCTCCTCTTGCAATGCTTGAACTTGTCTTTGGAGGGCTCTAAAACCCTCTTCTATTACCTCAATATTTCTTCCACCACGGTTTCTTCGTGGAGGCATCCTTTCTTTTACAAACCCACAACCACAAGTGTTGGTGCAAATTGCATTGCATTCAGTGATCTGTTTACACACTCAAGAAAACCTGCTCTGATACCACTTGATGAAGGGTACTCCCCTTACAATCTAAAACTCACAAATACAACAAATAATGGCACAAAAAATGCAAGAAGAAAAGAAAATATTTTCTATTAGATCATTAAAATGAAAATGAAATTACAACATTATATTTGCCATCACATGGGCTTTCTAATTACATAAATCTACAAATTTGCAAATCAGAGCCACCATCTGTGTCGCTTTGCCTCCGTCCTATACCCTTTCACATCCTTTATTTGGAAGGTATAACCTCCCTAGAATCTTTTGGAAAGTGTAACTTCCTCAAGAAGATATTTTGAAATTTTATTAATTTTGGTAGTACAACTTCACGGGGTCATAACTTTTGATCCAACCGTTAGATTTTATATTATAATACCTTTCCGGAAAGCTCTCGAGAAATATTCTGCCAAATAGTGGGGCCTAAAGGCCAACCATTTTCATTTTCCTCTACTTTTTAGGCCATCTAGAGCCTCTAAGTGCCTCAAAATTGAATCGAAAGATTTTACTAGGATTTTTTAATATTGAAATTTTAATCTCTCAAATGACAAATGGTATTAAAGTGATTTCTTCAACATTGGCTTCAATTTACCATTCTAGAGGTCTGTGTAAGATTTTGTGTCCAACCGTGCATAAATGCAAACTTACTAGAATAGTAACCCTAACAAATTTAGCCCTTATTGAAAAGAAACAACATTTTTTTTGGGTGATGCCAGATTGCTCTTACACCTTGGATGCTCTTGCATCATGTTTTGTGTATTGGTTGTTTTATTTTAATGATTTTTGTTTGGTTCTTCTTTTAGAGTTTGGTTCTTTTGTTGTTTGTATTTAGTTTTGTATTGGTATTGGTTGTTGTTTTTTTGCGTTCTTACCAATGTGTCTTGGTTTGTTATGTTTTTTCCTTAAGTTTTATTATTTTTTCATATTCAATTATATTCTAATTCTAATTCATATATTATTGAATTCCAATATACATATATTTCAATACAAATATATAATTCTTTGTATGCTCTTTTATATTTTGTATTGTTTGTTTATTTTATTGTACTTTAGTTATTTTGCATTCCTTTATGCAATTGTATTCCTTTATTTATTTTTTCAATTCTTGCTTTCCTATGTGGGTGCATTTGTTTGGTTTTTTATGCTTGTCTTTTTTAGGTTTTCTAATGTTTCTTCATCCTTTTAGCTTTTTCTTTTTATTTATTTTTATTATTTTCTCCATTGGCTTGTCCTTCTTGGTCTTCATTCCGCCTTCTCTCCCCTCACTCTTCTTGTATTCTTTTAAGGTAGCTCTTGGTCTACAACTTTTCATTTTCTCCTTTAGCTCTTCTCTCATCCTGACGATGGATCACAGAGTGTGATCTGAAACATTGATGCAAAAATTCTCACACAATCTAATACATAAATCATTACAAAGAACATTATAGATTGTGGAAACTTGATATCATTAGCATGAAGAGAATTCAAAGGACATCACAAGATTGTCTTGAGAAAACTTTAGAAAACGGAAAATTCACTTGTATTTTCTTAGATCAATTATCAAAGTTGAGTCAACACTAAGCCAACATAGCATATGAATTAATAGAGCTTAACTTAAAAAAATAGACACATATAATTATGTTTCAATATAATCCATATTGAAATGCATCTAACTAGCCAATATCATCATTATATTGTTGCACATTTTCATCTTTATTATTAGTAAGGTACCCATACAACCTACAAGATTATGAGGAACATAAAAAAATTACACCATGAAGAACAATCTTGTAAATGCACATTATCTCTTCTAGGTGGGTTTAGAGTTTTGTTATATTGATGCTTGAAGTCTCTTTTCCTATCATTTTTTTAGGTTTTTTTAGACCAATCATAGTTATAATGCATGTTGTTTAGGAATTTCCCTTCAATATAATGAGTTACAACATTAGGATGGGGTAACCCCTTCTCATTTATTGTGGCTTTGTAGGATTTTTTTTATAGCATCCATTAGCCTATCTAACTTTTAATCGATAGTTAAAGGTTTAGTAAGGGTTCTCCTATTAGGTCGAACCAACCTAACATCAAATCCCTATATATGCTTAGTCCCAATCCAAAAAAGGTTGAGGGTTTTCATCCTCAACTGCACAACAATTTCTAGAGGGGTTTCACCCTATAGAACATGCTACAAAGGGTGTCTATCCTTGAAAGCTTCAACAAAAAACTCCTTTTGAAAAATAATAATTTAGATACAAAAATAGGGTATTAGATTTCTCTTTATAGACACCTACATTTCAAACCATTAATTAGTTGATAGACTACATATAGTGTGAGATTTGAGATTGAAACAAGTCCCATGCTTGCAAACCAATATTGAGTCATTGGAAAATAAGCTTTGGTTGTCACTTAATGGTAAACCAATTGTTGTTTAATGGTAAACTCCTCCAAAATATTAGGTAAAAGCCTCTCAAATCTCACTTATCACATAAAAGCTAGATAAATATTGATTTGTCAAGTGGATGGGAACATTCTATTTCCATTTGTAGTGTTTTTTTGTCAATTTGATGGAAACTTTCTTTTTTCATTTGCATGGCTTTATGTTCTAAATCTGTATGCAAATATTTCATAATCAGATAATACTTAATTTCTTTAACGAAAAAATATGAGTTTGTCTAAGTTTATTTCTTTCCATCATTTAGCACTTGTTATTAATTATTCAATCCAATTACATGCAACTCGAATTTGCAACACTTCCATGCACAAACACATACTCTCTAATATATTAGCATACATATAATTTTCTACTAGTGTAATCCTTGAACCTCCTTTAAATACCTTGAACCTCCTTTAAGTGCAAGTGTTAGTTAAATTAAATTTTAAATAAAATATTAAAAGTATTTTTAAAAATATTATATAAGTGGTCTTTTAAAAATAAATTAATTGCACCCACTTGAAATATTTTTCTTATTATTTTATTTTCGAAAAAGGACATAAGTGTTACTAATGCCTACAAGGGTAGGAATACTAATGCATATGTTGCATGAAATTTCTTTTATTAGTTTAGTCAATGAACATATATTAAAAATAAATAAGCAACAATCCTATATGCTACAATTAATTTTCTATTTTAAATAATTGTATAAATGTCATTTATCTTTCTTTCTATTGGTTCATATTGGGAATAGTAAATCCAAAAATCAATTTTCTATTTACCTTTTTTATAAATTACATATCCAAAAGAATTTAATTTTTTTAACTAAATTTCAACTCTATTGATGATTTGAATGACATAAGCATTACATTATATATATGTTATAATAATTATTTTCTATTATGAATCGGTTGAATAAATTAATATAAAAACAAATTTAGATTTTAATAAAATATATTGTTTGATTTTAAAATTAATGTGTCTCTCTGATACATTATCACTTTCTCAAAAATATTAAATCAAATCAAATGAAAGCCCCAGAAAATTGTCATCTCAACCTAAATAGGCCAGTTTTTCAAATTGTAGTTCCTCTCATAATAAATACTACAACTAATTAGGAGATAGATAGCAAAAGCAACTGCTTACAGGCATGATTTTGAGAGGTGAAAAGGTCCTCTCCCGATGCCAGGCCCTGTGGCAAACTCTGTGCCTTGTAAAATTTTCACATTCTTCTCGGTCTGATAGCAAGTTACATCTTATTAGTTTGCTTTGGCTTAGCTACGTTATATAAGTAGTGCAAGGTAACACTTTCTATGTGCATATTCGTTGCTTCTCTGCAAGTTTGTAAGAATCATAATGGCTGTTTTGCAGGTCGTAGGCGCAGTAGTTGCAGGAATATTAGGATGTTTGTGGCTGGCTATGATGTGGGCAGGCCAGTTGAACAAGCCTAAACGTGCTCCACCTGGAAGTTTTGGATTGCCTGTGATTGGTGAAACACTCCAGTTTGTTATTGATGGCAGATCCAAATCTCCTCAGGTTTATGCAGACAAAAGAAAGGCTAAGTACGTTACTCATATTCTTGTCAACTCTGGCATCTGTGATTTTGGGTTGAAGTAGATTTAAATCTTATAAGGCTGTTTTTGGAGTAGATATTTAACGTTTGTATGTGGGTTGTTGCAGGTATGGGCAGACTGTTTATACTACCCATCACATGGGGTACCCGACAGTGATGTCAATAGATCCAGAAGTAAATAAATTCATATTGCAGAATGAAGGCAAATATTTTCAGAGCAACTATCCGAGATCGCTGCGAAATCTGTTTGGCGAAGGGGCCATTGCCAGCACTCACGGCGACCTGCACAAGAGGATTCATAATGTAGTTCTGAGCTTCATTAACACAACAAAACTTAAGGAGATTGTCATGGCCGACGTTGAGAATATTATCAAGACTGCCATGGCCAACTGGCAGGGCCGAACTGTGTATGTTGAAGACGAGTGCAAAACGGTTGGTTTTTCGATTTTATTTGCGTTTGCAAGCTTTTTCATTACAATTACCACAAGGTTTATACGTACAGTTGATTTCTTCTCATTTTGTTTTTAATTCCTGGCATTACACGCGATTTCTTTGCTTAACGATTGTGCTAAAAAACTTATAAGATTTCGATTATTTGTAAAATTGATTTTTCTGTAATACTTCTCATCACAATTTATTGCAGATGGCCTTCAACATCATTACAAAATATCTTCTTGGGCTGAAGCCGGGAGAAGAGACCACATATCTAATGATGGAATATAGGAAATTCATTGAGGGGATCATTTCCATACCAATCAAAATTCCTGGAACTCACTATTATAGATCAATAAAAGTAAGATGATGGTCTCATTTTGAAGCTTGAAAAATATAAGTATATTGATCAATAATTAATTGTTTGATATTTTGTAGTGCAAAGAGAATTGTGTGAAAATTATGAAAAAGATCATTGAGGAACGAAGAAAGAAGCCACAGTCAGAACATAAAGATATTCTTGATGCTTTGTTGGTCGATAGTGATAAAAATGGAGAAAAGATTCCAGACTCCATCATCTACAACAATATAATGAATTTGTATGGAGCAGGAGAGGAAACTTCTCCCATGGCCATGATGTGTGCTGTCAAATATATATATGAATGCCCAAAAGCATTGGACCAATTAAGGGTAATTAATATGCTCTCAATTTTTTCACTTTTATTTAATACTCTAAATAATTTTATCTATAACATTTTTAGAAAGACATCATTTCTAGATTTTTATGTATTTTTATATTAATCTTATTATGTTTTAATAGATAGCACATTGGTAAAAATTAATATTATATAATTGAAAAATGTAGGAAGAACACTTTGCGATTAGAAGAATGAAAGGATCAAAAGAGCCTTTGTCATGGAATGATTACACCAATTGCATGACCTTTACTCACCAGGTAAATTTGATTTTAAATATGATTATTCATATTAATACTTTTATTTTATTTAAAAGATTAAAACAATACTAAAAATTAATGTAAAATAGTTGTTGATGCTAGAGTAATATTGTGAACATTTTATATATATTACACACAGGTTATTAATGAGACACTGCGCCTTGTAAATCCTGCGTCTGGTGTGAATAGAAAGGCTATACAAGATGTGGAGTTTAAAGGTAAGTAACTACACACACATAATTGTTTATTCATCCAGACAAATATGAATTTAAATAATTCTCAAATGTTTATGGCATGCGACTTGACAGGATATTTTTTTCCCAAAGGGTGGCTTGTATTCCCCTACTTCAGAAATGTGCATCTGGATGAGTCAGTGTATCCAGACCCCCTTACATTCAACCCTTGGCGCTGGGAAGTATGCTCCTCAGTTTAGATAACTCGACAGATTTCCATACTGAATTTGACTAATCTAATCCCTGTCTTTAAATTTAGATTGCTCAATAATCTTCCTATCAATTCCATACTGAAATTGACTATTTGTTTGGCAGAAAAAGATACCAAGCATGTACTTTACACCTTTTGGAGGAGGCCCTCGAATATGTGCAGGCCAAGAATTAGCCAAGCTGGAAATCGCTATTTTTCTTCACTATCTAGTAACCCAGTTCACGTACTAATCAAACCCATTCCTTCATATTCCAAATATATATACTTTTTGAAGATGAGATAATTATTATGATATTAGTATTGAAAATTATAGTAATAAGATTTATTGATCAGTATTATATTATTATTGTTCTTTTGTGTGCAGATGGACCCACCATGATGATGAGATAATCAATTTCCCTGCTGTGAGTTTTAAGAATAAGTTGCCCATAACTGTAAAAGCTCTACAATGCTGAGAAACACCAGAAGTGGCATACATATCCATCAAATTGAGGATAGTAATTTATACTAGTAATTGTCGAAGCAAAACACACCTAGGAAGTTCGAATATATGTGTATATCACTTAAGATAATAGTCCTGAAGAAATGTTTGACTATGTGGAGGTTAAAATCCATGATGCTTTCATGTACTTGGTTTTATTTAACAAAAAAACAATTCACCCTATCTAATATAAAGGTTCATCTATAATTACTTGGATTTGCATTGAAATTTCTATGTAACCATCATGCAAGTAATCAAATTATGGGTTCGGCTGCTCTTATATATTTCTGGTTCTTAAATTTCATACGACTTTCTTCAAGTGTTTCAAGAATATTTCGTATCTTTTTTATTTGTTGTTTTATATCTAGATTTTCTCTTGGCTCTTTTATTTTAAATGGTTAAGGCCATTGCAATTTGGTTGTTTTATTGAAAATGATATTCATAATCAAGAAGTTTGTATTGAAAGTAATGATTCTCAAAAGATTTTGATAATTTATGTTAATGATTAGAATAAAATATATTAATAGAGTGTTTTGTCAAAAGAATCTTTTTAAAAGTATGTTTAAAAATTTGGTGAATTTTGTTTGGGCTTTTCGTGACATTTGATTAGAGGTTGTTTCAAATATGATCAAGAGTTTCTTTGTATTTTACCTTTCTCTTGCATGGTCCCTAATATGTTCATAACTTTCATTTTAATTTTCTCCTTGGACTCGTGATTTCATAGTATTTGAGAAACAATGTAATGCCCTGCCAAAAGCACAAGACAAAACTTGACCGAACATTATTTTTTGAAACACAACAACCACAACACCAAGGATACAACATCAACATATCTAACTTACACACCGAGGTGCACACAAGTGTCACATGAGCACCACGACACAAATAACAACAACAACAAGATGGCATCACCATTGCATAAGAAAGGTGAAAACAACAAAAGACTAACTACTCATGGGATAAATCCATCACAAAGAACAAGAGAAAGAGATGAAGAACATCTCCAACATGATGATCAGTTACAATGTCCGATTGCATTCTCTCACAACACAACTCTAGAATAGGAGGAGGGAATCATCACACTCCAATCCACCTCTAGACTCACTTAACCCAAACAACCCAAGGACATATACCTTCACCAAAGGATGTAAAACTAGGAGATAAAAACTCTCCACTAATTGGAATGACCAAGATGTCCCATCATAACATGACATCACACAAATGGAAGAGTACAACAAAAAAAACCATCAATACCTATGAGGAATATTGTGAACACTAACAAGAAAAACCATGAAGTTTTACAACCTTCCCAAGACCTCACAAGACAAGGTGCGCAATCTTCATAACTTAGGGATTACCAAACAACCAACTTTAGAATAGTGCATGCAAAACAATGCAAGAGGACCCACAAGTCCTCAATGAAGACTCTTCAGGACAATTTACAAACATAATTAGACCCCTAGGACCATGATGATTTTTTTTTATTTAAATGGCTTACCCATCCCAAGTCCTAAAATTGAGAGGAACTAACATGTCCTAAAAGTGAGAAAACTTGTCTAGGTTTTTCAAGACCTAGTCGACGAAAATGATCACCATAAGAAAACTATAGGAAATTAAAATTATTCTACAAGAGCTGAAGGATTAGAAGACCCTTATCTAACCCTAGTTAAGAGGATTTACATTCTATAAATTGTATGGGAACGAGGCCGCCCCTGCACAGTGCAAGGATGCCCAACAATCTGAGATAGACAATTTTCAACCTAGCATCCCTCATAATCAGGCTGCCCCACTATCAACTAGGCTACCCCAATATGATACCAGACCGCCCCACTAACTACAAATCTGCCCCAAAACACTTATAAACATTCCAAAAGAGTCAAGGAAATCCTAAGTTGACTAGGCCACCCCAGTACAACACAAGGTCACCCAAACTCATCAAGAGACACCTAAATTCATTTTAAACCCAAAATAAATGTCCCTAATTTAATTTTAAGATTCCAAGGCATGAGTACAACATTATACATTTAAAATCATGTCTAGTACCAACACCAAAACTTGTAATTAAGCTAAAACACTAACTTTCAAAAATGAATTACAAGCCATCTCACAAGAGAGGTCCACTTACAAATTATGTTACAATTACATTGAGATTACATGATGGAAGGACTCAAATATCCTTATTCAATTATCTAACCTTCTATTAATCTTAAAACAAAGCAATAAATGAATTAGAACAAGATAGCGATGTCGAACTTGCTCCTTGAACCTTTGAACCCCAATGAAGGTTTCCATGCCACCCTACCGCATCAAACCAATAAGGTTCACTCCCATCGTGCTAGGAGATGGTCACAAGGCCAAGTACACTCAAGCAAGACACATTGGGAGAATAGTATACACTCAAACCAATCATGGAGTAAACATTCATAATACACATCACATGAGGATCACTTCCACATGCACAAGATCAACATGGGATATTACTTAAGATCTTAATTGAACTAACTCCAACAAGATGAAATAAAGTTATCATGATGGCCTCAAGCACCAACCATACCAATCCATCAATATGTCTCACAAGAGGCAATATAATCCATCTTAACCAAAAATACAAAATCACTCAAGGACCCAATCAAAACACAATACAATTTCACATTTGATCAAGACACAAAAAATAATGTATAATTTATAATTTATCCAATTTTCAAGAAATATTTCAACTACACATATTTTCCAATTTCATGAAGTACACTTGAACATCCAAACAATCAAAAACATTAATTTTCATGAAAAGCTTTCAAATTTTATCAATATTTTACAAACCAAAAACTAAGAAATTTCAAAAAACTCCATTAAAATTTCACCAAAAATTGAAGTTTTGAAAGTAAAAATACTATAGATACCCGTTGGTGGAAAAAGCGCCCAACACCCCTTTCAAGCTATAAAACAATCATTTTTCAAAAATCCCAAATATTTGGGCATAATAATGACGTATTTTTGAAAATTTACAAAAATTTCTCGCACAATTAAATACACATCCTAATTTTAGGAAATAAAAGGCATTGGGAGGTTCTAACACCTAACAATCCATTTTTAAACTTTTGAAATGAAAAATAATATTGGAAGAGATATGGAAAACTTACCTCATTTTTATCCAAAACTTGAAATGAGAACAACACCAAACATACCCCATGAATGCATGAAACCAAGTATGAGCATGATCTCCTACCAATTCCTATCCCAATGCAACCGACCTCACTTAATTTTCCCTCTGATTTCTTACCCAATCACCAAATCAAGAATTTGGGAGAGGAGAGGGTTTTTTCCTTCACAAATTTCTTCCAAAAATCAAAAGATAACAAAAGAAGACCATTTTTTCCTATTTCAACCATTTTTCCTTTTCAAAATAAAAAAATAAAAATATTTTAAATTCTTTTCTAAATAATTGCATTCAATCCTTGATTTCGCCCTGAAAGAAAGAAAATTATTGTCTCTTATGGTTTAGGACATAGGACAACAATCTTCACTCTCTTTTATTCAAGGATAACCCTAAAGATCTCAATGCAAAGGAGAAAGAGATCTTGCAATAGAGTTGTCCTAAGGGTTGAATGTAAACTAATGAGGGGTTCACCACCAAGCTAGGGCTTGGAAAGATAAAATTGCAATGCAAGATGAAATGTCAAACTCTAATATGATGCAATGCTTCACAAAATGACCTAGAAAATTATGTGAAACAAAACAGAAAGATGTAGGATGGAATGTGTGCACCTAAAAATTTGAAGATGACTGAATGGAGCTCTGGAATGTTGGAAATTCTAACTTTAATGTTGAATGGGACTCATTCGCCAAGTTGGGTGAATCGGTCCCGGATCTAGATTTCTATGCAGAAATAGGAAGCTGGCAAATGGGTATCTGAATCTCTAAAAATATGAATTTTGACCTAAACCAGGACTCATTCACCAGAAGTGGTGAATCAGTCCAATTAGGGTTTTCTAAAACTTCAAGGTCTGAATCTACTCTTCTCAGCCTGCCCAATCTACTTCTTTAGGTTTTTGGATCCGAATATCTGTAAATCAACCTGTAAGTGGTCTCCAATGTTCTGCAATGCTTGATGACAACTTTCTCCAAGCTTTCTCTTCAATGTGTCTTCAATCTAAACCTATAAATCACACACTAAAGAGAGGGAAAAAATGTTATTTTGTTAGTAGATAGGAGTTTGTGTTGGTCAAACCATGTTTTGGTAATCAAACCTTGAAATAGAATGAAATAGGAATGGAGAATTATGAATGAACAAAATGTGATGTTGCAACTCACCAAAACCTAGAAATGAAGTACTGCAAACATGTATGAAATGGCTCCAATGGATGTAGATCTTCAATCTTGCTTGAATAGGATAGATCTTGAATGAAATGCTATCTTGAATCATGAAATCCTCTATCACAATTGTTAGCTCCAAAACAAACATGATGCACGAAGACTTTGACATGATGCTTGATGCTTGAATAATGCTCTAAAATGCTTGATAATTTTCCCTTAAAGACTCTTGAATGCTCTTGTGAACTCAATTATGCTAGTATGAATTATCTCAAAAAGTATTAGGTGAAAATGAGTGTTCAGAACCTTATATTTATACTTGATTATACAAGAATTCCTGAAATTGCAATACTACAAGCCGACATCAGATCTAGGAGGATAAAATCCTGCCAAGAATTTGAATTATTTTTAATTTTGGGCCACCCAGGACTCATTAGCCCAAGGTGGCGAATGAGTCCCATTAGGCATAATTTATGGGACCATTTTTAAAAATGCTTAGAAAAATGTGAAACCAAGATTGGGGCCCAGAAATCTAGGTGGGACTCATTCGCCCAACATGCCAAATGAGTCCCGGATCACTAAATCTGGGCTACACAACCTAGAAACACCTGAATTATGATTGGATGTTAATTTGTGTCGAGATCATCCTCGAAAAGATGCATTAAATGAGGCTTCTGGATGCAAAATAAAGTCAATTGAAGCATAAATAAGCCCAATTATTAATGACAACCCTAGAAAAGTGTGAAAGTGCGTTACAATACTTTACAACACCTAAAATAAGGCATGATTAAGTTTATTTAATTCACAAGGGCCCAAGACCTAATGTGAGTGTGTTAATCACATTACAACACTAAGTCAAGGCATCATTAAGCTCAATTTAACAAGGAGGGCCCAAACAAGTGTGAAAATGTCATCGACGACATTTTTCGACACTACACACCCAAGCCCAATTAACACATTTAAATACAATCCAATTTTTTATTCCATATTTAATTCATGTTTTAAGCATGATTGATAATAATCTTTGTGTACTATTATAATGTAAGTTTGTCGATACCAAACAGGGACACCATTGTTATCTATTTGACTTTTTTATCATTTGGTTGTTAAATTCAACTCTTATATTTATTAAAAAGGAACGTAGCATTAAAAATTTTAGTCAAACTCACCATCTATATTTTACAACACCTACCTAAAAATACAATCCAATTTTCTATTCCATATTGAATTTGACTCATCACAATTGAATCCTCACAGCAATATCACAATTTGACACTTTGTGAAAAATACCATCTACCTATCAAAAAAAACACTATTATAAGATTTATACGGTTCATCAAGACCGAGTTACGTACTTGGCCTTTCTTGTGTCCGAATAAACCTGGGGAGACTTGGATCTGCCATCTCTAATAAATTGGAGTATTTCACCAATCACAGGCAGTCCAAAACTTCCAGGTGGAGCACGTTTAGGTCTGTGTAACTGGCCTGCCCACAGCATAGCCAGCCACAGGAATCCTAGTATTCCTGCAAATACTGCCCCCAAGATCTGCAAAACAGCCATTATTATTCTTGACAATTTGCAGAGAAGCAATGAATATGCACATAAAAAGTGTTACCTTGCACTATATAATGTACCGAATCCAACTCATATCGAATGAAATGTACTAACTAATTTGCAATAGGAACCACAAAACTATGAATAATTTATTGGGCGTTGGTGGAACATAACATATTTCATAAATGCCTGAAAATTATTTCGAACTTAGCTAAAGTTATTGACAGTAACAAATTTCCGGCTACCATGAAAACG
The DNA here is from genome assembly GCA_007115665.2 of Sequoiadendron giganteum. Classification (NCBI taxonomy): domain Eukaryota; kingdom Viridiplantae; phylum Streptophyta; class Pinopsida; order Cupressales; family Cupressaceae; genus Sequoiadendron; species Sequoiadendron giganteum. The sequence continues at coordinate 975,451,537 of CM021100.1, read as the reverse complement.
ATGGCTTTTGCTACCTATCTCCTGATTATTACAATATTTATTATGAGAACTACAAACAAAATTGAAACACCAGTCTGTGTAGGTAGAGGTGATATTTTCTAAGAAAGATGTGTGGATTCTATTTGATTTTTTGTAAGAAAAATTTATCGTCAGCAATTCATCATCATGGAAAATTCATTCCAACAATTATTAATAAAATCAAAGTTTTTGAAATATATATTAAAATATATTAATGTTGTTAATTTTCGGCTATGGTGAATTGCTAACAGTGAATTTTACTTGACAGTAAATTTTCAGTCGATGAATTTTCCATGAGTAAATTTTCTTTTGACGAATTGCTGACAATGAATTTTCTTAGAACCATTCTAATATCCTTGAGACTAATAATGTATCATTTAATAAGACCCACATGATCAGCTAGTTCACACGATAAAGCTTAATGATAATAATCTTTGTGTACTATTATAATTTAAGTTTGTCGATATCAAACAGGGACACCATTGTTATCTATTGGACTTTTTTATCATTTGGTTGTTAAATTCAACTCTTATATTTATTAGAAAAGGACATAGAATTAAATTTTTTAGTCAAGCTCAAATTCATGTTATACTTTACAACACCTAAAATAAGGCATGATTAAGTTTATTTAATTCACAAGGGCCCAAGACCTAATGTGAGTGTGTTAATCACATTACAACACTAAGTCAAGACATCATTAAGCTCAATTTAACAAGGAGGGTCCAAACAAGTGTGAAAATGTCATCAACGACATTTTTTGACACTACACACCCAAGCCCAATTAACACATTTAAATACAATCCAATTTTCTATTCCATATTTAATTCATGTTTTAAGCATATATAAAGCATATTTCACATTACTTGCAAAAATCAAGATTCAAATCAAATTAAATTAATATAGCTCATTTTTCCATTAATTTGGATTTGAAACTCCCACAAATAACCCCCAAGTCTTGAAAATCAATTAAATTCATTTTCCAATAATATTCAGTCTATAATTTCACTATTAAAATCTATATAAGCATTTAATTTCAAATTAAATTGTGGAAATGGGAAATTTAACAAAACATCAACCACACATTCATGGGACATCCACAAAAGGGTTACAATATCTGGGTCAACATGGGTAAAATAGAAAGGGTCTCACGCTTAGATCGAGTATGATAGGTAAGGCAATACAAAAATGGCCAATGTGGCATCTCCTTATAACCACCGACGGGGTATACTCATACTTGTGGAGCCACATGGAGAAATATCTAGTACTTGTAGCCACTCAACACACACATCAAGTGTACCCGCTCCATGCATATAAATAGTCGAAGCATTGCATAAATACCCCACATTGTACAACATCATATCCATAATTTCATTGTATTTAAATGATAATTTTCATGATATCATTTAATTATAACATCTATAATAATACATATATTCATGAACCAAAATATGATAATAATCACTTGGGCAAGCCCACATCATGCATGCATCCCAAGCAAACCTCTAAAATGAAATATATCCATTCCCTTTTAAGGGACTCTAGTAATATAACACACACACTTTCATGTCATTCAAATCAAGAACAATGATAAAATAACCATGGAGGAAAGAAAGAATCAAGGCATAAAATAATAATATCAAAGCATGATAATCTAACATCTGAGCATATATGAAATACAATTTTTCCACTAACATCATATACTAGGAATAGGTAGGCACTACATCCTCCCCCACTAGAAATTGACTTACTCCTAGAAGTCATGAAGAACAAGATGTTCACACATTATACAACAATTTTTTTCTTCCTTACCAGCATCATGTTAGAAAATGTGCCTCAATTTATTGGCTTGGACCTCTGTTAAAGGCTTGATGGATTTATGACCTTATCGCTTTACCACGGTGTTCTCTTTTTGGTCCGCTTGACCCTTTGGTCGCTGAAGACTTAGTCTGATCGGCGAGACTCCGAGGGGTGTCACAGCGATGGGTCGACGGGCATGGAATTGGCGGAATGTGTATTGGCCTTGGCCTTATCGGTAGAGCAATTGTCTATCGGCGGAAGGAAATGCTAAGTCTCGCCAATGTGCCAATGTTTTGCATCAGCGGAGCTACTATCGGCTTCATCCAACGGTGCTGGCTACTTTCCGCGGCATCCGAAGGCAAGTACCGATGTTTACCTTTTCGTCGAGTGAAATTGCCTGTGTGCATGACACGTGGTGGTTTGTCAAGTGGTGAGTGCAGCGAAGAGATGGTGGGCCCTGAGCTGCTTTATGCGAAGGGTTGTCCGGCCGTAGACACTTGTCTGTGCCTCAGGAGTTCCCTAGGGAATCTAGCGGATGTCGCTAGAGATTCCCCAAAGGAGCTCCAATGGCTTCCACGTAAGTCAAGCGGAGTCCACAAGCAGTGGACACGTGGCAACTTTGAAAGCTTGTTCTGGGCAGGCTCATGGGAATCTTGGTGATTCCCTCCTGGATGCCCTGGAACCTCCTAAGTGGTGGACACGTGGCCTGTGGGACCTGATAGAGCTAGCGGTCGGTGTTTTGGTGATAGCAGATTGTTGTCGGCTCAGAATATGATGAAATAGTTAGCGATGGTGAAGGGTTTTTCAGAGCTCGATGAATGTTGAACGGATCATTGCTCGGTCAAGCGGCGAAATAAATAGCAGTGCGACACGTGGTGTTTTCTCATCGATTGTTTCTGCATCGTTGTTGCAAAACAACATTTATTGCTGGAAGCTAGATTGGTGAAAAGTGATTTATTATGCAGTCTTATGTGATCAGATTTTGGCAGTTGGCAGAGCCCGAAGTTAGTATTTTCTCTGCAATGAATTTATTGCAGGGGTGGCTCGATGCAGGTTTGCAGGTGGATCCGATCCAAGATCGATTTGGCGTGTTAGTGAAGAACTGAAATTAATGCACCCTAATTGGTAGTTGGAAGAAGACTTGAAATTGTCGGTCTTGACAAGAAGTCGTTTAGAATCTGTGACGAGATTAGAACAAGAAGAATATTGAAATGTTGTCGTCGAGTCTTATATTTGTTGTATGCCAAAATAGCATTGTAACAGTGAGTGCATGAAAACTCAAGTGTTGTTGTGAGCTAACTATCAGAAAGTGAGGGTTGTAACTTTGTATGTAATCATCTGCTTACTATAATACAAAGTGTTTTTCTTTTGGTGTGGTGGGTTTTTTCCTGAAAGGGTTTTCCCATGTAAATCTGGTGTTATCTCTAAGATCATTTTATTTTTGTTACTCTTGATACCCTGCATGTGTTCATCTTAAGTGTTTTAATGTTTTAAAATTGGACTTTACATGTCTCCTCTATAGTTTTAGCGTTAGGAAATCGTTTCCGCACCGTTTGCTTTTCCTTACAAGTGGTATCAGAGCCTGGCCAGTTGTGTTATCCTTGTTAGTAGGGCTGGTTTTTTGTGCTAATACTATTCTAGTGGGATTTTTGCAAAGTTAGAACCTAGTTTTGTCTAATATGGCAAGTACATCAAGAAGAGTTGATATTGAGAAATTCAATGGCGGAAACTTTGAGTTGTGGAAACTCAAAGTGGAAGACCTGTTAGTGGATAGAGACCTCTGGGTAGCAGTATCTGGAACTATCCCACAAGGTATGAAGCAAGAATAATGGGACCTCGCAGATAGAAAGGTGAGAGGTCTGATAAGACTTTGTCTAGCTGATTATGTACTCTTGAATGTTCATGAGGAGAAATCTGCAACTTCGTTATGGAAGAAGCTTGGCGATATTTATCAGGGAAATTCTTTGGTAAATAAGTTATTCCTAAGGAAGAAGTTGTACTCCTTGAAGATGGAAGAAGGTGCATCTATTGCAAAGCATCTAAACTCATTTAATATGATTGTTGCTCAGTTGGCGTTTGTGGGTGTAAAGATAGAGGAGAAGGATCCTTGCATGCTCCTGTTATGTGCATTACCTAACACCTGGAATCATCTGGTGATGGCTATTGGAAGTACGACTGCTACTTTCAAGATGGATGATGTGGTTGCTTTGCTTCTGTCTAAAGAGATGCGGAAGAATTCTTCTGAGATGGCCAAAGAGGCCCTTGTTGTCTGAGGTAGATTGAAGGAGAAAGGAAAGAAGAAGGACAAGAAGTCCAAATCTAAATTTGTAGGTAGATCGAAGTCTCTTGATAAAAATTCCAAGGTGAAATGTTGGAACTGTGGGCAGTCTAGTCATATCTGAAAGGATTGTAAGGAGAAGAAGAAGAAGAAGAGTAACTCTTCTCAGAGTGATGTAGATGCCTTCATTGCAGCCTTGGAAACTCAGGTATCAAATGATGTCTGGCTGGTTGACTCGGGTGCATTCTTTCACATGATGTCTCATAGAGAATGGTTCACCAAGTACGAGAAGTATGATGGTGGAAAGGTGTACCTGCCAAGTAATTCAACATTGGATATTGTTGGTCGTGGAAGAGTCAGAATTCAGTTTTTTGACGGGAGAGTCAAAGGTATTGGTGGTGTACTGCATATACTAGGTTTGGCTCAAAATTTACTTTCTGTCAGTAAGCTAAATGATGTTGGTGTAGAAGTTTCTTTCTTGATTAAAGGATGTAAGATGGCTAGAGGTGCAATGGTGTTGGTTAAGGGTGTATGTACTAGCACTCTATACAAGCTAGATACATGTCTTGTTCAATGCAACAACGCCTTTGTAAATTCAAGCAAAGTTGTTCCTATAGAGGAAGATGAAGATGCTTCTTTGGTTGCAAATGCGATGGAGGTGAAACTCCCAGCAGAGAAGACCATGTTGTGGCATCATAGACTCGGTCACATAGGTGAGAAAGGTTTAAAAACCTTAAAAAATAAAAATCTTGTTGAAGGGCTTGTAGATTGTAATCTTGAATTCGATTTCTACGAACACTGCATTTATGGAAAGCAACAACGTGTTTCTTTTTCCTCAAGTTCTCATAAATCTTTTGGTGTACTGGACTATGTTCATTCTGATGTGTTTGGTCTAGTGACTGTTCCTTCGTTATCGAAGTCTAGATATTATGTTTCTTTTATTGATGACTATTCGAGAAGGGAATTTATATACTTCCTTAAAACTAAATCAGAAGTGTTCAGTCATTTTAAAGAGTTTTAAAACTTGGTAGAGAATCAAACTGGAAGGAAAATAAAATGTTTGAGGACGGATCATGGTGGTGAGTTTTGTTTTGCAGATTTTGATAGATACTGTAAAGACCATGGGATTAAAATGCATAAAACTACACCTTATACTCCACAATAGAATGGAGTTGTTGAAAGGTTGAACAAGATGTTGATGGAAAAGGCAAGGAGTATGTTGAGCAATGTTGGTCTGGAGCAGATGTTCTGGGCTGAGGCCATGGCTACAGCATGTTACCTGGTAAATCATTCTCCTTGCTCTGCTCTTGTTGATAAGACACCTTTGGAAGCATGGTCTAGTAAGAAGCCCTCTCTGAGACATGTTCATGTCTTTGCCTATGAGGCATATGCATATGTTCCAAATGAGAAAAGATCTACATTGGAGAACAAATTTGTTAAATGTATCTTCATCGGCTATGGCATTGGTGTGAAGGGATACAAGATTTGGAATCCTGATACTGAGAAGGTTTTGTATTTTAGAAGTGTATGATGCTTGATGCTTGAATAATGCTCTAAAATGCTTGATAATTTTCCCTTAAAGACTCTTGAATGCTCTTGTGAACTCAATTATGCTAGTATGAATTATCTCAAAAAGTATTAGGTGAAAATGAGTGTTCAGAACCTTATATTTATACTTGATTATACAAGAATTCCTGAAATTGCAATACTACAAGCCGACATCAGATCTAGGAGGATAAAATCCTGCCAAGAATTTGAATTATTTTTAATTTTGGGCCACCCAGGACTCATTAGCCCAAGGTGGCGAATGAGTCCCATTAGGCATAATTTATGGGACCATTTTTAAAAATGCTTAGAAAAATGTGAAACCAAGATTGGGGCCCAGAAATCTAGGTGGGACTCATTCGCCCAACATGCCAAATGAGTCCCGGATCACTAAATCTGGGCTACACAACCTAGAAACACCTGAATTATGATTGGATGTTAATTTGTGTCGAGATCATCCTCGAAAAGATGCATTAAATGAGGCTTCTGGATGCAAAATAAAGTCAATTGAAGCATAAATAAGCCCAATTATTAATGACAACCCTAGAAAAGTGTGAAAGTGCGTTACAATACTTTACAACACCTAAAATAAGGCATGATTAAGTTTATTTAATTCACAAGGGCCCAAGACCTAATGTGAGTGTGTTAATCACATTACAACACTAAGTCAAGGCATCATTAAGCTCAATTTAACAAGGAGGGCCCAAACAAGTGTGAAAATGTCATCGACGACATTTTTCGACACTACACACCCAAGCCCAATTAACACATTTAAATACAATCCAATTTTTTATTCCATATTTAATTCATGTTTTAAGCATGATTGATAATAATCTTTGTGTACTATTATAATGTAAGTTTGTCGATACCAAACAGGGACACCATTGTTATCTATTTGACTTTTTTATCATTTGGTTGTTAAATTCAACTCTTATATTTATTAAAAAGGAACGTAGCATTAAAAATTTTAGTCAAACTCACCATCTATATTTTACAACACCTACCTAAAAATACAATCCAATTTTCTCCATTCCATATTGAATTTGACTCATCACAATTGAATCCTCACAGCAATATCACAATTTGACACTTTGTGAAAAATACCATCTACCTATCAAAAAAAACACTATTATAAGATTTATACGGTTCATCAAGACCGAGTTACGTACTTGGCCTTTCTTGTGTCCGAATAAACCTGGGGAGACTTGGATCTGCCATCTCTAATAAATTGGAGTATTTCACCAATCACAGGCAGTCCAAAACTTCCAGGTGGAGCACGTTTAGGTCTGTGTAACTGGCCTGCCCACAGCATAGCCAGCCACAGGAATCCTAGTATTCCTGCAAATACTGCCCCCAAGATCTGCAAAACAGCCATTATTATTCTTGACAATTTGCAGAGAAGCAATGAATATGCACATAAAAAGTGTTACCTTGCACTATATAATGTACCGAATCCAACTCATATCGAATGAAATGTACTAACTAATTTGCAATAGGAACCACAAAACTATGAATAATTTATTGGGCGTTGGTGGAACATAACATATTTCATAAATGCCTGAAAATTATTTCGAACTTAGCTAAAGTTATTGACAGTAACAAATTTCCGGCTACCATGAAAACGATGGCTTTTGCTACCTATCTCCTGATTATTACAATATTTATTATGAGAACTACAAACAAAATTGAAACACCAGTCTGTGTAGGTAGAGGTGATATTTTCTAAGAAAGATGTGTGGATTCTATTTGATTTTTTGTAAGAAAAATTTATCGTCAGCAATTCATCATCATGGAAAATTCATTCCAACAATTATTAATAAAATCAAAGTTTTTGAAATATATATTAAAATATATTAATGTTGTTAATTTTCGGCTATGGTGAATTGCTAACAGTGAATTTTACTTGACAGTAAATTTTCAGTCGATGAATTTTCCATGAGTAAATTTTCTTTTGACGAATTGCTGACAATGAATTTTCTTAGAACCATTCTAATATCCTTGAGACTAATAATGTATCATTTAATAAGACCCACATGATCAGCTAGTTCACACGATAAAGCTTAATGATAATAATCTTTGTGTACTATTATAATTTAAGTTTGTCGATATCAAACAGGGACACCATTGTTATCTATTGGACTTTTTTATCATTTGGTTGTTAAATTCAACTCTTATATTTATTAGAAAAGGACATAGAATTAAATTTTTTAGTCAAGCTCAAATTCATGTTATACTTTACAACACCTAAAATAAGGCATGATTAAGTTTATTTAATTCACAAGGGCCCAAGACCTAATGTGAGTGTGTTAATCACATTACAACACTAAGTCAAGACATCATTAAGCTCAATTTAACAAGGAGGGTCCAAACAAGTGTGAAAATGTCATCAACGACATTTTTTGACACTACACACCCAAGCCCAATTAACACATTTAAATACAATCCAATTTTCTATTCCATATTTAATTCATGTTTTAAGCATATATAAAGCATATTTCACATTACTTGCAAAAATCAAGATTCAAATCAAATTAAATTAATATAGCTCATTTTTCCATTAATTTGGATTTGAAACTCCCACAAATAACCCCCAAGTCTTGAAAATCAATTAAATTCATTTTCCAATAATATTCAGTCTATAATTTCACTATTAAAATCTATATAAGCATTTAATTTCAAATTAAATTGTGGAAATGGGAAATTTAACAAAACATCAACCACACATTCATGGGACATCCACAAAAGGGTTACAATATCTGGGTCAACATGGGTAAAATAGAAAGGGTCTCACGCTTAGATCGAGTATGATAGGTAAGGCAATACAAAAATGGCCAATGTGGCATCTCCTTATAACCACCGACGGGGTATACTCATACTTGTGGAGCCACATGGAGAAATATCTAGTACTTGTAGCCACTCAACACACACATCAAGTGTACCCGCTCCATGCATATAAATAGTCGAAGCATTGCATAAATACCCCAAGTGCTTTTGTGAGCTAACTATCAGAAAGTGAGGGTTGTAACTTTGTATGTAATCATCTGCTTACTGTAATACAAAGTGTCTTTCTTTTGGTGTGGTGGGTTTTTTCCCAAAAGGGTTTTCCCATGTAAATCTGGTGTTATCTCTGATATCATTTTATTTATGTTACTCTTGATACCCTGCATGTGTTCATCTTAAGTGTTTTAATTTTTTTAAACTGGACTTTGCATGTCTCCTCTGTGGTTTTAGCGTTAGGAAAGCATTTTCGCACCATTTGCTTTTCCTTACACATCAAATAAATCAAACATATACCTAAAAGATAAGCAATATTACACATAATTTACCACTGACTAGAATAGAAGGAAAACATAATTAACCATTTTCCTTGGAACCATTATCATTTTCCAAAATAGACCTTACTCAAATGATCTCAACATGAAATAAGATATCATAATCAATTTTTCTTTCTACAAGAATACAATAATTCACTTTCCAAAGCATGATCAATATTTTTAATAAGTCATATAGAACTATATCCAATCAAAACATCCATTCCCACACACATTATAACATCCACATCATAGGGTAATCACACACAAAGAACATATTAGTCATGGAGATGCAAAGGTCTCAAAAACAACTAATAATCTTTGCTAAAATAAATCATGTGGCATGATGGTGTTAGGGCTACATGCATCTGAAGAGCCCTTCTATACATGTCCACAATGACCTACCATGATGGTGTTAGGGCTACATGCATCTGGCGAGCCCTTCTATACATGTCCACAATGACCTACCTCTTATTTGTGTAAGGGTTTAACCTCCAAGAGATAGTCACACACACTAGGAAGGTAGTGTCTCATGGTTATCAACACAGTCCACACATATCCCCATCCTCAAGTTTCCCTGCATCTACTTCCTTATATACACTCAACCAAGGTCATTCTCCCTAGACCTGGTGAGGGATCTGATGTAGGATCATCTAAGTGCATGGGAAATCCTACACACCAAAAAATATGCTTTCTTTAATTCTTCTTTTTGGTTGTGTTGTATTTTTTTATATTGCAAGAAAGATAATTATTTAATTATTTTCTCCTTTGTCTCTTCAAAACTTGAAGTCATTTTATCCAAGGGTAAACTGTGCACCAAGATGGTGCACAAAAAGGGGTCAAAAGTGGCCACTTTTTTTTTGAAATCAACTAAACCTGAACTTGGAGAAGTAATTTCAAATTCATGCACTCAAAATTTGAAGATACCAAAAGAACAAGAATTATAGTACTCTGAATCTAGTTTCTAAACTACTAATTTTTTTTAAAAATAGATAACATTAAGAGGATCAAATACTTCATGCACACAAAAGTGTTCCCATTTTTTCAGCAAAACATAACATAGTGTCTGGCATGAACCCCTCAATTTTTTAGTTGCATTTAGTATTTTCAAAAACCCGTTGCTAGGCATATAGTTAAGAGTGAGTGCTAGAAGTTGTATATATTTTTATAATTTTTTATTGAGTAATTTTTTTATGATTTTTCAAAGTGGATGCATTCTAAAAATCACATCTCTGAGTGTGTTTGTCACATAAGTTGCACCAAAATAAGCAAAAATGCAATTTCTTTCCAATGTACATAAAGAATGAAGTGTAGAAAAATATTTATTTTTCAAATTTGGACAAGTAGGTCAAAAGTTTTAAAAAAAAATCAATACATATGTCTTTGATAACTATGGAAACATTAGTGAAAGAAATTAAAAAAAAATGTGTTAATGTAGTTCAAATCTAAAAAAAATTATATGGTTGCAAATCTTCAAAGACGTGTGAAATCATGGTGGTAATTTTACTAAGATTTGATTTATAATGTGTAAACCTAATGATGAGCAAGTTGAAAAATGAGAATGGAGGGAAAAAATCACATGACAATGAGGCAAATAAACCATCCAAGCCTAAGGCTTGTCATCCAAGCCCAAGTACAAGACAAAATGCGTACATATTTTGTGCAAGAAAAAATGTGTACATATTTTGTGCAAGAAAAAATGCAACAAAATGTGTACATGTTTTGTGCAAGAAAAATGTGTACATGTTTTGTGCAAGACAAAACGCATACGTTTGTTGTGCAAGCCAAAATGCGTACGTTTTTTGTGCAAACCAAAATGGGTATGTGTTTGGTGTAATTCAAAATGCGTACATGTTTGTAAGAGACTAAATATGTATGTGTTTTGTACAAGCCAAAACACGTACATGTTTTATAAAATTATAGGTAAACAAATAAAGAAAATAAATAAATTGTTGGTTCATGAATCATGTAGAGAAAATGAATTATTAAAGAGGGGATAAAACTAAAATCACCAACTATCTTATTTTAGAGGAAATTAGTATTAACTTCAATTCTTAATGTACCTTCAATAAAAAAATCTATTTACTTATTTATGCTTTCTATTTAAGGAATATTTCCATTAATCAAGTATAGTGGACATTACAATATATAGAGTTTAAATTTAAAATTGGGAAACTATGTATTTATGTATGCAAAGGTAGATCAACACAATCTCAATTTCATGTTTAAGTACCACTATTGATATCTAAAATCTATCGTTACTTTCTCACTTTGATAATATATATACCAACATTTTAAATTGTAAATCAAACAAGATAGTGATTGGTAAATATAACCATTATAAGTGTTCATTCAATTAGCTTTCATTTTTGCAATAGGATGATTTTAATACTATTATTTTTTTTATAGAGTTAAGTTATCCACTTATGTAAAAATAATTTAATAATAATATCCCTTTCGTAGTAAGATCGTTTGGAGTAAATTAGTCCTCTTAAGTGGTTTCCCTTTAGTAAACCATAAGGATAACCTTTGGTAATAATCAATCTAGATATTTTTTCTTTTATAATGAATTGATAAACACTAAATATATATATATGTAGATTTTGATCTACTCACTATATTTTATAGTTAGCCTTATAGAGTTATATAATATATTTGTATTATGCTAAAGGAAAGAGTGTTTTGGCCTACACTAAAAGCATCATGTTTTTGAATCTAACTTTCAAGCTCTCTCTCCATCCACCTTAGTCTCTAACTCTCTCTACATCTCTCTAAGCAGCATGTTCTTGATGGTTTACGATGGAGAGTTGAGAATTGAGAGATTAGGGATTAAATTTAATTATGTAGGTTTTAGTGTTAAATTATTAATTATGGGTTTTAGGGTTTAACATATAGGGTATAAGGTTTATGTTTTAGGGTTTAGGTTGTAGGATGTATGGTTTATGGTTGATGATATATGGTATAGGGTTTAGGGTTGAGAGTATAATATTGAGTTATAACCTAGTTTAGGTTTGAGGGTTGAAGGTATACGGTTTAGGGTAGATTGTATAAGTTTTATGACCTAGGGCTAAGTGTAGGGTTTGAAGTTGAGGGTATATGATATAGTGTATAAGTTTGAGGGTATATCATTTAGGATTGAGTGTATAGGGTCGAGGGTTCATCCATTAGGCTTTAGGGCCTAAGGCTGAGGAATATGGTTCAAGGTTGAGGGTATATGATATAGGATTTAAGGTTGAGTGTATATGGTTGAGAGTTTATTATATAGGCCTTAGGGTCCAAGGTTGAGGGATAGGGTTTAGATTCAAGAGGGTATATGGTATATGGTATAGGGTTGAGGCTTTAGCCTATAGGATTTAAGGCCTAGGGCTAAGAGATAGGATTTATGGTTAAGGGTATAGGGTATAAGGTTTTAGGTTGAGGGTATAGGGTATAGGTTTGAGGGTTAAGGGTATAGGGTTTAGGGTTGAGTATATGGTTAAGGGTTTAACCTATTGGCTTTATTTCATAGGGTTGAGGGACAAGGTTTATGGAACTAACAGTATAGGGTATAGCGTTTTGGTTATGGGTATAGAGTTTAGGGTTGAAGGTAGAAGGTCTAGGGTAGAGTGTATAAGATTTATGGCATAGGGCTAAGTGAAGGGTTTATGGTTGAGGGATATGGTCTAACTCTAGGATTGATGATATATGGTATCTAGGGTTTAGGGTTATGCGTATAGATTTTAGGGTTAAGTGTATAGGTGTTAAGGTTAAGCAAATAGCGTTTTGGTAAGTTAAATCCATTGTAAGCCTAAAACTAAGCAAAACGCGTACATTTTTTGTTAAGTTAAAATAATGTACATGTTTTGTAAAGCTATATAGATCACCCGAGGGTTGGGACATCTATATCAGCTAGATCGAGGAGATCAACTAGATCAAAGAGGTTGAGGAGATCAACTATATGATGATCAGGAATGGCTTATGTTAATGATGATTATGATATTAATGCACTAATAATGATGTTTGTAAGTTGTATGTGATTTATGACATATGTAGGTGAATGTTTTTTATAAGATAAGCAGCATTTACAAGGTGTTGTATATGTAGGTGAATGTTAATATAGATATGTATATAGTTTAAAATGAATCTAGAATGTATATGTATGATGTGAATATGAAATGTAATAAACATGTAAGATGATAAGATGCTTAGAATAACAAATCTAAACTCTTAAAATGAAAAGGAAATGATGATAAGATGCTTAAAATAACAAATCTAAACACTTAAGATGAAAATGAAATGATGATAAGATGCTTAGAATAACAAATCTAAACACTTCATATAAAAATGCAATTATGATAAGATGCTTCAAATAACAAATATAAACATTTCAAATGAAAATGCAATAATGATATTAAGATGCTTAGAATAACAAATCTAAACACTTAAGATGAAAATGCAAGGATGAGAAGATGCTTAAAGTATAACAAATCTAAAGAATTTAGATGAAAATGCAATGACAAGATGAGTTGGATGAAGATGAAGATCAGGCGACCATCTTAATACATTGAGTGTAGAGGCATATGGAAGAAATGGAGAATGAATGTACAATCCATGATTAGGAAAGAGAAAAATGATGGTGATGAGAAAGAAGGGATGGGATGGAATTAGGTGTATTTGGAATCCAATAATTGAACTACAATGTAGAGAGCACTTAATTTGATAATGCATGTGATACTATACACTAGGGTATGAGGAACCAAGGTGACTACATATCGCATGCATAGGACTAACACAAAAAACACACAAGTTGAGGGTATAGAATTTATGATTGGGTGTATGGGGGATCGAAGGTTCATCTTATAGGTCTACTAACAAAGACATATTTATCAATTATTTTTGATAGGTCTACTAATATCAATTGACACAATATAAACATTATTAAACATATATATTCATACTCATACCTAAGTTAAGCACATGGAGGATGAAATTGGCGCACTAGCACCAACTTCCAATTTTTCTCTTATTCTAGGAAGTGTGTCTATTATATTAATCAACTAAGCAAGCAATAATAGAATAAACTCAAAAGTTCACAAATATATATAAACAAAAAATTTGAAATTTGCAAAAAAAGAACTTAAATGTATTATACTATACCTGAGTAAATCCAATGTCATAATCATGTTATCAAGACTCAAGGAGATTGTCATGGCAGACGTTGAGCATATTATCAAGAGTGCCATGACCAACTGGGAGGGTCGAACTGTGTATGTTGAAGATGAGTGCAAAACAGTTGGTTTTTCAATTTTATTTGTGTTTGCAAGCTTTTTCATTACAATTACCACAAGCTTTATACGTACAATTAATTTCTTTTGAATTTATTTTTAATTCCTGGCATTTCACGTAACAATCACATGTTCAAAAGTTTATAAGATTTTGATTACTTTTAGATTTGCTTGTTTACCATATAAAGATTAGAATTGATCTTTTATCATACTTATCACAATTTATTGTAGATGGCCTTCAACATCATTACAAAGCATCTTCTTGGGCTCAAGCCGGGAGAAGAGACCACATATCTAATGATGGAATATAGGAAATTCATTTAGGGGATCATTTCCATACCAATCAAAATTCCTGGAACTTACTATTATAGATCAATAAAAGTAAGAAGATTCGTCTCATTTTGAAAGTATAAAGAATATAAGTATTGATCAATAATTAATTGTTTGATATTTTGTAGTGCAAGGGGAATCTAAAAATTATGAAAAAGATCATTGAGGAGCGAAGAAGGAAGCCACATTTAGAACATATGGATATTCTTGATGTCTTGTTGGTCGATAGTGATAAAAATGAAGAAAGATCTCAAACTCCATCATCTACAACAATATAATGAATTTGTATGGAGTAGGAGAGGAAACTTCTCACATGGTCATGATGTGTGCTGTCAAATATATATACAAATGCCCAAAATATTTGGATCAACTAAAGGTAATTAAAATACTCTTACTTCTCCACTTTCATTTAATACTCTAAATAAAATTATCTATAACATTTCTAGAAAGGCAACATGAATTTTCAATGTACAAAAGAGCATAAAACACATTCCATTTGAAATAGATGACAAAAATTTATCCCAAGAACTTTCTATGCTTTGAAATATAATTTTCTAGCATCTTTTAGAATATAGTAAAAGATTAGTCACTTTAGGAGAGTATTTCTTTGATGGTGTATAAAGATATTATAATAAATTTCAATCTTTTTGAAAAAAAATACTTTTGTCATATTTAAATAAAATAAATCCACAAACTAAAAAATAATAAATTACACCATCTCTACAATCCAATTCAACATGATTTATATTATGATTCCATTATCATTATTTGAATGTAAGGACATATTTAGTATATAATTTTTTTAAATATTTGTGAATAGGAAAGAAAGTTGAATTTGAAAGAAAACAACTTTAGAATTTTCATTCTTTATATTTTTAAAGATTTTTTTTTTTTTAGAATATGTCATATTTTATTGATTTTTTTTGTTTTATAATTATTAACGTGAAATTGATTTAATATAACTTAGTCATATTTATATCAAATAATTACAATTTTTTTCAAATATTTTAAGTTAGATTTTATATTTTTATTTTAATGTGATTATGTTTTAATAGATAGTGGATTGGTGAATACTAATTATGTAATTAAAAATGTAGGAAGAACACTTTGCAATTAGAAGAATGAAAGAGCGAGAAGAATCTTTGTCATGGAATGATTACACTAATTGCATGACCTTTACTCACCAGGTAAATTTGGTTTTAGATGTGATTATTTCATATTAATAATTACATTTTTTAAAAAGAATAAAATAATACTAAAGATAATATAAAAAGAGTTTGGAATTGTATAATAAAAAAACTAGAGAGGATTGCAAATGACATTCCACTTTGCATCACAAAACTCTAGATGACAAAAATGTTTAAAAATCAAATTAAAATAAGTTATAGTAACACAAACTACAACAAAATACAGAAAACTGGTAATTACATGATAATACAGTTGTAGTAACATGAGACGTGAGTGAGAACAGAAAACCAACAGTCACAAACATAGAAATGTAGTCAGAAAGAGTAGAATCAGTTTCGAAATGTAAAATTTACCATTTTCTTGTTAATTGCAAGTTTTTCCTATAATTTTACACTACACTCTCTTTGTAATCTGTAAAGAATCATATTCATGTGAAGTGATCATCAAAAAGGTGGCTTAAGAAATGCCATCTTTTCTTAGAGATAAGAACTACATTAATCACACTTAAAAGAAATTAAAAGGGCATTCTCTACAAGTCATTATCTAATGAATTATCACAATGAAAGATAAAACAGCAAGTTATCTGACCAAAATATACAGCAGAAGAAACAAAATCAGCAAAGAGATTGAAAACAATAGTAAATAGTTTGATGTGGTGGTTTTGTTGTGTTGGTAAAGTTGATTTTCCTCTTCATCTCTTAGACCCCAAAGACTGACGGAACTGACAAATCTCGTAATTAAAATCATTCATTCATTTATTCATCCATTCATTCATCATAAATGGTATAAAAGTGTCATCCCAGGCAAGCGTAAAGAACGGTAGAGGAAGAGAGTAATGAAAGGAATGGGTTCGACTATAAGAAAAGAGATGGCAGAAGATACATTTAATAGGATATGGGATGCGTATGGCCTGCTGTGTGGGCATTTATTAGAGAGGACACGAGACCTGAGCAAATACAGATTCCATGTGAAGGTATGGGCACCCATTTATTTTGGTGAGATTGGTGACGACGGACGGCATGCATGGGCGTCCATTACCCAGTAAAGGCTTTAGAAACCTTTTTGGTAAGTGAAAATCTAAAGTCCACGACTGTTCCAGCATCCTCTCTACCTGCATTGAAAGGATAGTTTTGATTAAAACATGGACGTCCATCTAAGCATAGCCAGTAGAGGAATTTTGGTGAAGGATAAAAAGAAGAGGTAATTCGTGGCTCCTTTGGGGTCGATTTTTAGACTGAGGAACATGATTTCAGGGAAAAAACCTTTAGACTGCAAGCAACAGAGCAAAAATATAGAGAATTGCGTTAAAAGGGGATAGAGGGAAGGCATGAATAGGGGCGACGGGGGTTGAGATGAGTAGTAGAGGTGTAATTATGCTGTTTCTGGATTCAATTGTGTAATTATGCTGTTTGTGGATTCGATTGTGTAATTTCTCGTGGGCTTTGCTCATTACCTCATGTGTCTATGAGGAGCTTCAATAAAGAATACAAAAGAAGGATGTTGAAATCATCTCTTTGGGTGTTTGTAAGTTTGAAAATGAAAATTGACCACCATTGCTATTTACGGTATTTCTATATGTTACATTGACATTTTTGGTTCTATATGTGAAGTCTTAATATGAGGCCCTTTGACTACGATTCGTGAGTATTCTGCTTGCTATATTGATACAAAACAGTTGTGGATCAATATCTCTTTGTAGTAGGGGAGAGGATCCATGAGTATGTTCCAATAGTTGTTATAGCATTTGTTGATTTAATGTTCAATATTTTCAACAATATTGGATCAATAGTTGTGACTTTAAAGTTGTTAGTAACGATGATAGCTATCCATAATTGAATGAAATGTATTGTTTAGATCTAAAAAGAAACAAATCATGTGATGCCACATCAGCGCACCAACAAAATACGATTTAGTGCACAAGTATAAGACTCACTTTTTTTTGGGCCTTTTTCGACACCTTGACAAAAAGCATGCTGATGTGGCATCATACTTGATGGTGTGGCCTTGAAACCTTAGTTACAAATAGGGGGCTTGCCAAGTAAGTTGTAAAAAATTGGGAGTGATTTGAAATTTCAACGTAGGATTTTGAGAAGCGTGAAGTTAGGGTGCTCAACTACTGGGTCCTCTCCCCTAGTCCAAAAGACCTTATGGATTCATCTGTCAACCATTCCAGTAAATTAGTATTTTGATTGCTAGATATGCATTGGCAAGTTGGTTTGAATTTCCTAATAGATATGTCATTTAACGAGTAACTACATGGCTTTGTGGTTGAGATGGTCATTATATAGACATCGTTTCTCTACTAGCTAATTTCAAGTTGCAAGTAATAGGGCAATTTAAAACTTAACTAGTATAATGCAAGTTGAGAGTCTAATTACAAAAGCTTTGATTTTAATATTTCATTCCCAAAATTGTTGACTTGTTCCATTATGAGTCCTCTTTATCCAACTTTCTATTGAATAATGCTCACTCTGAGTGTTTGTTTGAAAAACCCATCTATCTTCTCACAATTTTTCAACTCAAGAAATCATGTGCAAAGGGCTTCCTTTTGTGAAGATGGATAAATAAACTTTGTGTAACAAGGAATGAAGAAATGAATTTAAATACTTTGTTCAAACAAATAGAGGTTAAACAATTGGTTGGTAATTGCATGGTGATAATTACTATCGCCATAGTTGCAATCGTATCATCCATCGTAATAATTGCTAACTCTCATTCTTGTCATTGTTGATATAAGGTTAGGACAATGATATGCAAAATGACGTCACTTAGTGTGAATCATTGAGGTCATAATTAATATAAATGGAAACTAAATTTACATTATCTAGACCATAAGTTAGACCAGTGTAAGAATATGTAGTCGCAACATAGGATAAATGAAATATAAAGGTTGAGAATATTAATATTTATAAATCCATTGGAGTGTATATCTTCTTATGATTATCTAATGAATATAGTGTTTTCACCTATCTTGAGTGTGACTTTAGTATGAACTATACTTAAAGAAAGTTTATAATTATTGTTGTATGGCCTTTGAAGATTAGATGACTATTATGTAACCTTGATATCATTGTCTTCCATCAGCAAAGAGATGACAATTTAATAGGATTATAAAATTTTACATCCTTTCATCCTATTATAGCCTTTCATAATAGCAGAAAGGTGTAAAGGTATTATGTAGAACTAGTTTGATTCCTTATGTATCTTACCATGTGTATTTATACCTTACAAGGTGAGAAATGATGTAACTACTTTAGTAAGTAGAATATTCATGCACAAATCTTATGAAGCTAATGACCTTATGATAAATGTTCAAGTTGATATTATTGAGTTACTTAAAGTATATTGGAGTGACTTAAATTGAATCTTGATGGTACAAGCTACACCTGGTATCAAGGTACTATCATATCTAAGGTTAATTTTCTAATAAAAAATATGGGTATAAACACATCTATGGAAACCCTCACTAACCCCATACATTTATAATAATACTTCTTATACTTCAATAATCACAAAAAAAAATTGTTTAAGTATGGGGAGGACATAGTGGGTAAAGATACTACCATTACTATTACCAATTATATATAGATCATTCCTTAATGGAAGTAGAGATATAATCTATCTTGCAAAGTTTAAATAATGTTTGTATGGACCTGTTGTGATATGGCACGTTCTAGTGGAGATTGATGTCAAAAATTAATAGGATCATGATGCTTCTTCATATTAGTAAAAATTATTTGGAGGCATATTGGGGCTTCAAGTAATTGTTTCACTGTGAATAGATCTTACAAGTATTATTACTCTTATTGTCAGTAAAGGTGTCCTAATTGAGATATTTATTCTATTGGGTTATCCTCATATATGAATGTTTAAGGAGTTTTTTATTAGTACAATATAGAGGTTCAATATATCAAGAACCAATTTACACTTATGATATATAATATTACCAAATCACATTATAGGTAATCACGTTATAATCCTAAATAAAGCCTTATATTATAAACTATCATCAAGGTACCAAATGTTGAATGATATCCTTGATAGGTAATTGTAAGAGATTCTAGGATGTTTTATTGGATCATGAATAATAAGGGTGAGTCAAGGTCTAATTTGAGATCTTGATGTCCTTATATGGAAGTGTTATAGTGTAGGCTTTCTAAATTGGGAATTGTGTTGGAATTCTCAACTTGTCGTTAAGTACTCTTAATTATTGGGAATCATTAAAGGAACTATGTTGGAGTATCATATAGTAACTAATGAAACATTGGTCATGGGAACTTGTGTGTAGGACCTTTGAGAGACCTTATTAGGAGAACTACATGTGTGACTTTAGTCCCATTTGGAAGTGGGTATGTAGGCAGTCCTTGAGTGAAGGATTCCCCTATGATCTCAAGTCTGTAGGGGGAGGGTCTAGGGGGATAACTCCCAAATTTTTGGGTTGTTCCTAATTGGTTTGACCTTCTCTCTTCAGTAGGCTTCAAATGAGGTCGAAATAAGTATTAGATAGTTATATGAAAGAGTTAAGAAAACTTGATAACTTGTATTTAACACATAATGTGTTTCTAAATAGTAAGCTAAATGAAGGAAATAGATTTCACTACTTGGTAGTGGGTACATGTTGAATCGAGCTCATCTCGTGTTGGTTATAAGTGATTTCTTTTATGTGTTATGAAAATTAACCTTACACTTATATGACTATTTATAGGCTCTTAAATCAATTGATTGTGATCTACTTATTCCTAATTAGGAATCTATTTTCCAATTATAGTACTAAGCTGGGTACAGGTGTTAAATTTTATGGCAACAAATGGAATAAGGATCCTATGAGGGAATAGGTAGAGGCTATATACCTCTAATATGTAGGCTACTCCTCTCCATCTGAGGTGATCACCAATGGATATATCCTATGACCCATTCAAAGATAAGCTTATCGATGTTGGAGATTGATAGTAGTCAAGGAGAATACTATGTCAAAGGACTATTAGCCATACTGCATAGATAGTGAGATGGATTTCACTAGTAGCATGTGGTCCTTAGATCTAGCAACATGCATGCAATGGATACTCTATGTTACTCTAAAGGCCTAGATGGATTATACTAGGAGCATGTGATCCTTGGGGTCAATAGCATTCTGATGATGGATGTCCATTGTATGCTAGAGGGTTGGATGGTTTTTCTCCAGTGGAATGTAGGCCTTAAGGCCATATTTGTTGAGGATTAAATCAAAAAAATAGTAGCAACTGAGGGCCGATTTTTGGAAAAGGTTGGGTCAAAATATTGAATAAAATATTATTTATTTGTCTTGGATATTAAACTCAACCCCATGGGGAAGGGAGGAGGCATCCTTAGCTATCAAATAAACAATGTTCATGATTCTTATCGCCCACATTTTAGGATTTTCTCTCTACAAAATTCCTAATAGGGGGGTTCATTCTTGTGGTCATGAAAGAATACCTACCTTAGCCCTACCTCACTTAAGATTGATTTTATGCAGAAGATTCCATAGGTATTTAATTGAACATCTATCTCAATAAGAATAGATTCCACTTGACACAACTAAATTTCATCATATCATAATTGGACTCATTGAGGTAGTTTATAGGATGAGGAGGAGAAAAGGGGATGAGTGAGGGTAGAGGGTTAATATTGAAATTAAATTCATTAGAGTGCCACTCTCATTCAATAGTCAAGACCACAAATTTGTAGCAATACAAGAAAAAACTCATGGTTAGATTAGGATAAAGTATCAATACAATATTGAATATTTGATGATTAATATTATTTTCAGCAGTAATTACTTTTAGATTCTTTATATATGAGGAAACAATGATGAACTAGGGTTAGAATTTTACTTCATAAGATTTATATTTACAAATTTAACCCTTTATTTGTAAGATTCAATAAAGCATTATGTAAGGACCCTTGTAAAACAACAAACACAATGAATAATTGAGTAATCTTGTAGGCCAAGACTTGGCTATAAGGACTTTACAACAATCATTTTCTATTTTGGGGATTTGAATCCTTTCAGAAAAGGTAAGATACTCAACATCTTATCTATGTTGATAAATGTGTCAAAATGTCCATCAATGAAATTCATATCTTCTATAGATTATTGTATTCTTTAGTTTATTCCTCTTTAAAGTTTAGGGTAGTAAACAAGTTAAGTCATAACAACGTGTCCTACTTTAAAGCCATAAAGACTTCATAATTGATTTATAAATTTTAAAATTCCATATTTTTATCTAGAATATTTAATAGAAAGAACATATTATTGTTTCACATATATATATTCTTATGAGTTTAAGTACATATGTACACATAGACATATGTATTACAATATATATTATATATATACATAGATGAAATAGTTGTTGATGCTAGAGTAATAGGGTGTACATTGGATAATATTGTACACAGGTTATGAATGAGACACTGTGAGACACTGTGCCTTGTAAATCCTGCGGCTGGTGTGAATAGAAAGGCTGTACAGGATGTGGAGTTTAAAGGTAAGTAACTACACAGACATAATTGTTTATTTATCTACACAAATATGAATTTAAAGTGTTTATGGCATGGGTTTTGACAGGATATTTTTTTCCCAAAGGATGGCTTGTATTCCCCTACTTCAAAAATATGCATCTGGATGAGTCAGTGTATCCAGACCCCCTCACATTCGATCCTTGGCGCTGGGAAGTATGTTCATCAATTTAGATCAACAGACTTCTTGTCTTTAAATTTAGATTGCTCAATAAACTTCTTGTTAATTTTTTTATTGAAATTGACTATATACTTGGCAGAAAAAGATATCAAGCAAGTACTTTACACCTTTTGGAGGAGGCCCTCGAATATGTGCAGGCCAAGAATTAGCCAAGCTGGAAATCGCTATTTTTCTTCACTATCTGGTAACCCAGTTCACGTACAAATCAAACCCATTCCTTCATATTTTCAAATGTATATTTTTTGAAAATGAGATAATTATTATGATATTGGTATTCAAAATTATAGTAATAAGACTTATTGATCAGTATTAATGTTCTTTTGTGCGCAGATGGATCCATCATGATGATGATATAATAAATTTCCCTGCTGTGAGTTTTAAAAATAAGTTGCCCATCACTGTAAAAGCTCTACAATGCTGAGAAACACCAGAAGTGGCAGATATATCCATCAAATCGAGGATAGTAAGTTATACTAGTAACTGTTGAAACAAAAGACACCTAGGAAGTTCGAATATATGTGTATATCACTTAAGATAATAATCCTGAAGAAATGTTTGACTATGTGGAGGTTAAAATCCATGATGCTTTCATGTACTTAATTTTATTTAACAAAAAGCAATTCACCCTATATTATATAAAGGTTCATCTATAATTACTTGGATTTGCATTGAAAATTCTATGTAATCATCATGCAAGTAATCAAATTATGGGCTCGGCTGCTCTTATATGTCTGTGGTTCTTAGGATTTTCTGTTTTCATACAGTTTTCTTTAAGTGCTCAGGGATATTTCCTATCTTTTGCATTAGATTTTCTTGTGGTTCTTCAGTTTTAAATGATTTAAGGTCATTGTAATTTGGTTGTTTTATTGAAAATGATATTCAGAAGAAGTTTGTCTGTAAAGTAATCATTTTTAAAAGATTTTGATAATGTAGGTTAATGGTTAGAATTTTATAGTGATGGAGTATTTTGTCAAAAAAAAAAATCAAAAAGTATGTTTAAAAATTGGATGAATTTTGTTTGGGCTTTTCTTGACATTTGGTTAAAGATTATTTCAAATATGATCAAGAGTTTCTTTGTATTCCGCATTTCTCATGCATGGTCCCTAATATGTTCATAACTCTCTTCTTAATTTTTTCCTTAGATTCGCAATTTCACAGTTTTTGAGAAACAAACTCTTAAGATCCTTGTTTGGATTGAATTTTGAGGTTTACCCTTACCTTGTTGATTATTTCTTTATCATATATCCCCCACTCTTGGTAGGGTACTTGTAAGAATTGGCTATGAAGGTAGCCACCCAAGATCAAGAGGCCTAATAGAAAGCACAAGCACAAGAGAGATAGAAACAATATGACAAGAATAAGCTATATTTTGCCAATGATGCAAATAGAATATGCTAAAGTACATAAGAGACCCCTTGGTTATATAGCCAAGGTGATTATATAGAAGGGCATAAGATTATGACAAGTGTCATAATCTTATGACATGAGACAACTGTGAAAAGCTATCACTCCACCTAAAGTGGAAAAGTGATAATGTGATAATCACCACAAATGATGGATCACCCACAAAAGGTGGAGAAATAATCACATGATATGTCCACAAAAGGTGGATGTGATAAAAAAAATAACATGATAAGTCCACCAAAAGTGGAAATGTTCCAACTACCTCCTATGTGATCCCTAAGTAAACTTAACTACTTGGTGTAATCATGGCCTAGGACAAGGTACAACACTTTTAATTACACCAACAGCCCCCCTTAAGTGAAACTTAGGGATAATGTACACAAAAGAAAACAATGCAAGATGGGTCACGAGAACTAGGCCATGTTAGGTACCCATGTACAAATACAATGCAATCTCTCATGAAGTGGATTAAAGGAGAAAACCACGTGGGAAAAAACTCCCCCCCAAAAGAGAGATGAAAAATAAGAGAAAAAGCTCTCAAATGTATGAGAAGGACAAAACCCCTAGAAGAGAAAAAAGTCCCCCCCATAAGAGAGAATGAAGAAGTCAAGAGACCTCCTCAAATGAAACATCTTGCACCCCCAAAAGAGCTCGCAAATGATGATATATACTCGTAGTGAAGAGTTTGGTGAAGATGTCTGCAACCTGCTATGTTGTACGACAATACTAAAAATCAATGACCTGCTCCTGTATCAGCTCCCTAATGTAGTTCATATGGATCTCGATGTGTTTTCTCCTCTAATGATGAACCAAATTCTTCAAGATCTAGATGGCACTCTGACTATCACAATGAATGACTATAGGACGGGGAATAGTGAATCCAAACTCAGTGAGAATATTCTGAAGCCAAATAGCCTCAGTAGCGGGATTAACAGCCCCTCGATACTCAACCTCATTCGAAGAAAGAGAAATAGCATGCTACTTCTTACTCTACCAACAAATGGGGCCAGAAACAAGATGAAATTTGGTAGCCAAAAGTGAACTTACGACCATCAAGATGGCCAGCCCAATTAGAATCTGTATATCCCACCAAGGTAAGTCATATACCTACTACATAGTGAATCCCATGATGATGTGTACCCTGTATGTAATGCAAGATGTGTTTGGTTGCTTTCCAATGAAGCTCATGTGGTTCTTGCATAAAGAGTGAAACCATGCCAACTGTAAAGGAGATATCAGGGCATGTGTGAGTCAAGTAGATGAGACTCCCAACAAGTTGATGATACAAAGTGGCATCAACAAGTGGAGTACAACACTTAGCCTCAAGCTTGACTCCTAAAAGAAAGGGAATCAGAGTAGGCTTACAATCATCCATTAGAAATCAATCTAGAAGATCAAGAGCATACTTGGGTTGGGAAAGAGAGATCCCAGAATTTGACTGAGTGATCTCAATCCCAAGAAAATAGTGCAAAAGGCTCAAGTTAGTCATAGCAAATATGTCCTGCAAAGCAGATTTGACACTGCCAATGATGTATGAGATACTCCTTGTAATGATCAATTCATCAACATAGAGAACAAGTAGCAAATTAGAGTCATCCTGTCACAAAATGTAGACATTCAGATTTGAATGACACTTGGTGAATTTTGTGGAGAGAAGAAATGAATCCATCTTCGCATACCAAGCCTAGGGGCCTGTTTGAGACCATAGATAGATTTCCTCAATATGCAAACCAAAGAAGAATCCTATATGAATCCTTGTGGCTGCTCCATGTAAATCTCCTCCTAAAGATCCCCATGAAGAAATGCACTCTTCACATCCATCTGATGTACAGCCCAACCATGAGTTGCAACAATAGCAAGTGTCAAGCGAATGGAGTTCATCTTGGCAACGGGTGCAAAGGTCTTTGTATAATCAACACTTGGAACCTATGAGAAACCTTTTACCACAAGTTGAGCCTTGTATTATCCACACTTCCATCCACTGCATACTTGGTTTGATAGATCCACTTACATCGAACCATCTTTCTCCCCTTAAGGAGTGGAACTAAATCCCATGTGTGGTTACTCATCAAGGAACTATACTCTTCCTCCATTGTTGAATCCCACTCTAGAACTCCTAATGCTTCCTTGAAGGACTGTGGATCGGAAGCACTAGCAATAAAAGAATGCGGAAAATCCTGATGTTGTGATCGAGTTCCTTGAGTATCTAAAGGATCCCCAACAAGAGAACCTATTGACTCAAGATTCTATCGAGCCCAACGAGGTCTAGTAGGATATGAACGACAAGGCTCCTCAAATGCAAGTGGACCCTACGAAGGTGTGATCCTGTGAGTCAGATTTGAGGAAGAATCATCATCTGAGTCACTATCATTACTTTCCACTATGGAGGAAGGAAGAGGAGGATTAGAGGCCAAGCTAGAAAAGCTTTCCTCAAAGTGAACACTCCTCTCAATGAATAGCTCATGTGCCTCTGGATCCAAAAGTCTATATTCCTTAAAACCTTCAAGATATCCAACAAAGATGCAAGACCTACTCTGAAGTTCCAATGCCTTGTGCTTCTTTGGAGGTATGCATTCCCAAGATGGACAACCAAAAACTCTTAAGTGTCTCACAACCGATTTTCTACCACACCAAGCCTCAAAAGGAGTCATACCCTTCAAAGCCTTATGGGGAACCCGATTTTGAATGTGTGTGGCACAACTGATAGCTTCTACCCAAAATTAAGGACCAAGAGAAAGAGCATGAATCATGCAGCTAGCCATCTCCTTAAGGGTCCTGTTCTTCCTTTCGGCAACACCATTCTATTGTGGAGTGTAGGCAATTGAATGCTAAAGATCAATCCCCTCAAGAGTACAAAATTCTTCAAGTCTATTATTCACATATTCCCTTCCATAGTTTGTGCAGAGAATCTTGACTTGCTTCCCTTATTGCTTCTTAACATGAGCCTTTAAGGTTAGAAATTTGTCAAATACTTCACTCTTGTGAACAAGAAAATAGCCCCATGTGAAGCGGGAGTATTCATCAATGAAGGTGAGGACATAGCGGGCCTTGCTAAATGATGGCATAGGAAATGGACCTACTACATCACTTTGAACCAATTGAAGAACTTCCAAAGCTCTCCAAGAATTCCCTTTGTCAAACTTCTCTTCTGGATGCTTACCCAAGGAACAACCTAAACATACACCATCGGAAAAGCTGATTTGAGGGAGTCGTGTAACCATATCATTAGAGCTAAGCTGCTAAGGATAGTAGTAATTGAGATGTCCAAACCACTCATGCCATAGCTTACTTTTTGAATTTGAATGAGTGAGCAAGGTTGTAGAAGGAGACTTAGGCACAAAGCGGGAGAATGAGTAAATCCATGTGTTGTGATTGGCTTGTCCCACTGCAACCAACGCATCATCCTCAATTTCTTTGACCACAACTGAATCTGGTAGAAACTCAAGTTTCTTGCCGTCTCCAAAGTGAGTGATTTGGTAGATTGAAAGAAGATTGGTGCTCAAGTTAGGAACATAGAGAACGTTCTCAAATGTTCCATCATCCATGAGAACCGAACCTTTTCCTTCAACTTCCACTTGAGTATCATCACCTATGAAGATGTGAGATACCTTAGATGGCTCCAAAGACAAAAATTGCTCCCTTGTAGAGCCCATGTGATGAGTAGCACCTGAGTCAAGTATCCATTGTTGTGAAGAACCTGTAGTAGCCACAAATTCTTGCCCTTTTCCTTTTGATTGTGAGGAAGTGGAAGGAGATGAATCCTTCTTCTTGTAGGTGAATGGAAAATTGGTGTTGTTCTTCTTGATGATGTTTGTCAACTCATCAATATGATTATTGTAGCAATGATTCTCATCACGACCAAATTTCTTGCAATATGAACAAGTTGGTCTCTCCTTCTTGCTTGAATTTCCCTTATGGGAGAAGATAAAGAATTCCCTTGTTGTGGAGAGGATGATTATGCTTTATCTTGTTGTTTCTTTGGCTTAAACTGTTGTATGCTTTATAGCAATGAAAGCATCATGGCTATGAAGGTAGCCACCCAAGATCAAGAGGCCTAATAGAAAGCACAAGCATAAGAGAGATAGAAATAATATGACAAGAATAAGTTGTATTTTTCCTTGATGATGCAAATAGAATGTGCTAAATTACATAGGAGACCCCTTGGTTATATAGCCAAGTTGAGTACATAGAAGGGCATAATATTATGACAAGTGTCATAATCTTATGACATGAGACAACTGTGAAAAGCTATCAGTCCACCTAAAGTGGAAAAGTGATAATGTGATAATCACCACAAATGGTGGATCACCCACAAAAGGTGGAGAGGTAATCACATGATATGTCCACAAAAGGTGAATGTGATAAGTAATAACATGATAAGTCCACCAAAAGTGGAAATGCTCCAACTACCTCCTATGTGGTTGCTAAGTAAACTTAACTAAGGTGTAATCATGACCTAGGACAAGGTACAACACTTTTAATTACACCAACAGTACTATATATGAGCTTGATAGTTTCAACTATTCTTATGAATTTGTATGAAGGTGAATCTTTTTAAAGATCTCAAAGAGTCCATCGATATTCAAATTGATGGAAACGATCATGTCTAATGAGTTGTACATCAATATTCCTAGCACTCAATTTTTTGCATCAATTATATGACCACAAGATCAAATAATCAAAGGATTCACTTAGTAAACTTATCCTATATTACCTATTGTAGTGTCGTAAATTGTCACCCTTGACAATTTTACACTAGAGCTTTTTCTCCCCCTATGTGTTTGGACCTAATTATGCACCTAATTTCCTAATTATGCATTTAATTACCCATTTTATAAACATTCTTGGAAAATCAAACATGGGAAATCAAATTATGGATTTACTATTTTGCCCCCAACACTTTTAATTCCTAAAAAGTTGAGATCCACTCTAGTTAAGTTTACCTCAATTTTGAATATGTTTATGTCAGTAATTTATTATTTTAATTTTCAATTTCAATTGTCAACCATCGGTATTTGTTTTTTGGTAAATTAGAATGATTGCATATAAATACATAGTATTTTCACCATTTTAGATCCTAAGCACACCTAAGAGAAATTATTGAGAAAAATGAAGATCCTAAAAGTAGTCAAAGGTAGAATTATCAAGATTATTATAACATTTCATCATCCAAGCATCATGTTTGGATTGAATTTTGAGGTTTACCCTTACCTTGTTGATTTTTTTATCATATGTCCCCCTCTCTTAGTAGGTAACTATATATGAGTTGATAGTTTCAACTATTCTTATGAATTTGTATGAAGGTGGATCTCTTTAAAAATCTCAAAGAGTCCATTGATATTCAAATTGGTGACAACCATCATGTCTAATGATTTGTACATCAACATTCCTAGCACTCAATTTTTGGCATCAATTCTATGATCACAAGATTAAAGAATCAAAGGATTCACTTAGTAAAATTATCCTATATTACCTACTATAGCGTCATAAATTGTCACCCTTTACAATTTTACACTAGGTTTTTCTCAACCCTGCGCATTTGGACCTAATTTCGTGTTTAATTGCCTATTCTATAAACATTCTTGGAAAATCAAACATGGGAAATCAATTATGCATTTACTATTTTGCCCCAACACTTTTTATTCCTAAAAAGTAGAGATCTATTCTAGTTAAGTTGGCCTCAAATTTGAATATGTTTATTTTGGTAATTTATTATTTAAATTTTTAATTTCAATTGTCGGTCATCAGTATTAGATTTTTGATAAATTAGAATGATTACATATAAATACATAGTGTTTTCACAATTTTAGATCCTAAGCACACTTACGAGAAATTATTGAGCAAATTGAAGATCCTAAAAGCAATCAAAGGAAAATTTATCAAGATTATTGCAACATTTCATTATCCAAGCATCATGTTTGGATTAAATTTTGAGGTATACCCTTACCTTTTTGATTATTTATTTATCATATATCCCCCTCTCTTGATAGGGTACTATATATGAGCTTGATAGTTTCAACTATTCTTATAAATTTGTATGAAGGTGGATCTCTTTAAAGATCTCAAAGAGTTTGTTGATATTCAAACTGGTGACAACCATCATGTCTAATGAGTTGTACATCAACATTCCTAGCACTCAATTTTTGGCATCAATACTATAATCACAATATCAAAAAATCAAAGGATTCACTTATTAAAACTTATCCTATATTACCTACTGTAGCATTGTAAATTGTCACCCTTGATAATTTTACAGTATGTTTTTCTCCCCCTACGTGTTTGGACCTAATTATGCACCTAATTTCCTAATTATGAAACTAATTGCCCAATTTATAAACATTCTTGGAAAATCAAACATGGGAAATCAAAAATTATGGATTTACTATTTTTCCCCCAACACTTTTGATTCCTAAAAAGTAGAGATCTACTCTATTTAAGTTGGCCTCAAATTCGAATATGTTGATTTCAGTAATTTATTATTTTCATTTTTAATTTCAATTTCCAACCATCGGTATTTGATTTTTGGTAAATTAGAATGATTGCATATAAATACATAGCATTTTCACCATTTTAGATCCTAAGCACGCCTAAGAGAAATTATTGAGAAGATTAAAGATCCTAAAAGCAGTCAAAGGTATAATTATCAAGATTATTGCAACAATTCATAATCCAAGAATCATGTTATGTGTTATATAAGTTTTTCATGGTTTTTACATGAATTTTTTTATGTGTACTAACACTTGTAAGTCATCAAATCAAGCAACAAAGAATCCTTGAAGGTGATGAGCATAACTTCAGTCCATCAAGGAGATCAGATCTGAGTGGTTGCTTGTAGC
This sequence comes from Sequoiadendron giganteum, assembly GCA_007115665.2. Classification (NCBI taxonomy): domain Eukaryota; kingdom Viridiplantae; phylum Streptophyta; class Pinopsida; order Cupressales; family Cupressaceae; genus Sequoiadendron; species Sequoiadendron giganteum. Next base: position 975,420,845 of record CM021100.1, on the reverse strand, counting down.
TCAAGTTGTCAATTCATTACTTATTTATCAATTAGATTGTATCCCTCAAATGGATAAGGTATCTTTTATCATCAAATTTTCCATTGTGGAGGTGCAAATACTAACATAAGGTTTGACTAAGGCAATCCCCTATATAGCACAACCCTTCCCCTCTTTTCATGTGTGTAGATTGCAGATCTGAGGAGAATTAGAGGAATATTAAAGGAAATTTTTGTATTCATGCATCAAAACCCTACAAGTTGACAAGTCACAAAATCTACATTATCTCAGTAATAGACAAAGAGCCAACGGGAAGCCTTAGATGAAAGAAGCTACAAACGAGGGACCTCAAGCCTATGAAATCAAATTCAAGTTTTAAGTCTCTATTTTAGGACATCCTTGTGCCCTAAACCACCTAGATCAGACTCAAATTTGCATGAAAATTATACTTGTGTCTACCCTACTCATTTTTGGATTCCAATTTTGACTATCAGTTTCTAGTTTGTCAAAAATCGCAACAGATCACTGAATTTGCCTAGTTTACATAACCACATCATTGTATCACATCAAAATCCATTTCCACCGTTCAAATAATTAGATCCAAGGTTGATTGACTCACCTTTTAAGTTGTAGGTCAATCTTACACCCTTGTTGATTTGAATTCTAATGTTTAATGGAGAAGACTTGATCCTAGTAATCTAGACATTAGACCTAGGATCCCATTTCCTACGAAACATTTTGGTGAACTTGACATATATCCTACACTTGCAAAAAAAATGATCTTTAATTGCATAAAATATAAAAAACTGAATTTAAAATCTAGGATCTTTGAAGATCTAATGTTAATTTGCATTTATTTTCAAAAAACTATCCATTTTATTTAGTTTTTCATCATAAAAATTGAAAAATAATTAGAATTAAATTGAAAAAATTCTCAAATCTGATTTTCCTTGTCTAGGGATTAGATCTGTGTTATTTTCATTGAGAAAATTAATTGAAAATTTATTCTTTCATTTATGCATGTATTTTAGTGAAAACATTGAAAAAGTGAAGAAATTGTATAGTAATAATTGGAATTAAATTGTAAAAAAATCAAATCTGATTTTCCTTGTTTAGGGCTTAGATATGAGTTATTTTCATTGAGAAAATTAATTGATAATGTAGTGTATCATTTATACATGCATATTTTAGTAAAAAATATTAAAAAATGATAAAATTGCATAGTATTTTCATTTCAAAAGATCATAAAGCATTGTTTTCTTGTATTTTTTGGAAAAATCAATCAATCTCAATATTCAATTTCTAAAAATTATCATTTGAACATATTTAATTGCTCTAAAAATATCCAAAATTTCATGCATACATGTGCTTCATATAGAAAAAATAAGCTTTGGTACATTTCCAGAAATCTGTTGACTTCCAAACCTAAACCTCTAAGACATAGGACCCTCAAAAAATGTCAATGATTTCCAAATTTTGATTTTTTGAAAATTACCTACCTGGTCTAGGGCATCCTTGCATCCTAGACCAGCTAATTTAGGGTGAAATTTACAGTGCAAATCTCTATCAGTGTTATTTATTTAGATCTAGTTCCTATTTTGGAATTATATTTTGTAAATTGTTTGATTTTGCTCATTTGATCCATAGGGACAATGAAAATATGTTTCCTTTTCAAAGATGTGGTTTTCATATGGTAACACATGGATTTTATAACTATAATTTTTTTTGCCTATGAGAACACTTTGAGGAAATAAAATGAAGTCATTGACAATCATGTTAGCTCTTCTCCCAATATCTCTCCTACCTGTGAGAGTATCTTGGTGCAAAAATGATCCAATGATTGAGTGTCATGAGAATCATGTTTGTTCCTCTCCCATTACCTCTCCTACTTAGGAAGATATTTTCCAACACAAGAGAATGAAATCATTGACACAATTTATTAATATCACTTTACTTAATTCATTCATCATCTCCCAACATATCCCCCACTTGTGAGAATGTTTTGGTGCAAGAGGATACAATCATTGAAAATCATTTTTTTCTTCTCTTGATACCTCACCTACTTGTGAAGAAACTATCTCGATGTCAAAAGATTTAGTCATTGAGCTTCATGAGAATCTTGTTTCTTTCTCTCCCCATACTTCTCCTACTTAGAAAGATATTATGGCACAAGAGGATGAAATCATGGATTGCAAAGATAAAGATTCTAAATTAACATTAGATCCCCCATTGATAGAATATCATCAACAAATAATCAACTCAGTTGAGGTTATGAACGCAGAATTAGAAATTGGATCTCCTTTAATTATTGGACCTATTAAAACTCCTCTAATTATTGAACCTCCTAAATTACCTCTCATTATAGGACCTCCAAAACCTCATGGTCCTATCTTGAAATTTGTAAAACAACTCGCTAGTTATCATGTGCAACAAGATTTTTTGTACCAACCAAGTTATCACATAGTTGCTCACACATATAACACTAGAAATAAAAAGCAATCAAAACAAACACTAGTTCATCCATTCCATTACCTCAATCATATTTTCCACCCCCACCTAGTCTTTCTCAGTGTAGTGGTAATAAATATAATCTTTTTTAGAAAATTTGTAATACTCCATCCAATATCTCTCTTTGGGACTTGATTCAAACATCACCTACATACCATGAGATGCTCTAAGAGGCTTTGCAAAAGATTGATGTCTCAACTTATGTCAAACCAAATGATGTAGCCACCTTTTTTGATTGTATGAAAGTGACAAATTTGGATCTCACATCCCCTCAACATGAATTGCCCTCTCTTGAGATCTAAAACAAACATGAAACTTTAATGATAATGGTATTCATTAATAAAGTTTGGGTTAAACGTACTCTTATTGATAATGGATTGGGTCTTAATGTTTGTAGTATTGATCTTATAGATAAAATTGGTGTGGATAAAAATCATACAGAACCTAATTATCTTTATATTTGTGGCTTTGATAATGTTAGTAAGAAACCATTAGGGATGATCACCCTACCCATTACAGTAGGACCCATGATTTTTCCTACCCATATCCATATCATGCCAAGACCTCTTTCATATAATCTTCTCCTAGGTAGATCATGGATTCATGCCATGAAGGGAGTCTTGTATACTCTTTACCATGAGATGAATTATGAATATAATAATAATATATATACAATAAAAGCAGATGCAAAAATTTATAACTCTCAAGCCCAAGTTGAACATAACATTTCCAACCCTCTTAATACTTTGATCCCAACTTCCAAGGTAGAACCTATACATGTTGATAATCTTGATTATATTTCACCTATAACAAAACTCTTAGATGATGATTGGGGTACATTATATTTTACGCTGTCCTTTGTAGGAGAGTACAAAATCTCCCAATCTCAACCCAAAGATTCTTGTGTTTCATTTGCCCAATCTTGTTCTACATTAACAAATTCAAAAAAAATCACCCCATGATCATGATGGGGGCTCTTCAAATTACATCCCTCATGTTTCAGTGATGCCTAACTTTAAAAAACATAAAAGGATTTTTGTTCTTGTGAAATAACCAATTCTTCTCATGAGAATTTAGATAAGACTTCTTCATCTAAGTTGGAAGGATGATATGGGTTTGGGTATAAAATTATTTTTAAAAATGAATATGATGAAAAACATGGAACAAAAAGATAAGGATCAAGTGAAGTCTATACCATACTTTTCTAAAAGGGGGTTAGGTTTCCAACCTTCATCCCCATCTTCATCTCACATGCTCCATCACCTATTGTATTTATGACTTCTTATGGTAAGTGAGCAAGCTTTTCTTCATAAGAGAAAGGTGTGAACTCTAATTTCCCAAGCTCCCTTTGGGTGAGTTTGTTTTTGCCTATTGGCCGCGCCCCAATGAAATCAGCAATATCGGGCTCATTTGCACTGAAATATTTTTCGAATGTCACCACGTGTCACCCAAGTGCTCCATGCAAAGTTTCCTTGGGCCACTTTTCAAAAGCTTGCACCAGGCTTCCACATGTCAGTCATTTGCAATCTTTTGTGTTGCCTTGCATCACTCCCTTTTTGGGCTCCGACCGCACACCACATAGCATCAGTTCACACATTTCTTTTGGCAGACCCCACCTTTAGCATGGTATGTTGAAGACCTCCACGTGTCTTCACAACGCAATATTTTCATCACTCAAAGGGAAGTATAAGCATCAGGCCCCGACCGCTTGTCGTGTGGTCTTCTAAGGACTTCGTCACAGGAGAAAGCCAAGCAAGCGACAACCTTTCACCAACTGCCATGTTTTGTAACTACCACCATGAATGGATTGCATGTGTCTATGCTCCGATCTGTTGCGACCACTGCCATCATTTGTAGGGGACACATCTGACCTTGGATGTTCTTGTTCATGACCCAAATCTTTTAGGTTGTAACAGCTAAGAAAAAATCAATGCTAGTTCATCATTGCTCATGATCAAGGCATCTTTTCGGTTACTTGCTCGACAAGTTGGGTTTTCATTATAAATACTACTTCTTCCTTCGAAGCGAGAGAGTCCCAATTAGGTTCCAAATTGAAGACATTCCAAGTATAGTTCAGATTTACGTAGAAGAATTGATAGGAGAACGGGGCCTTTAATTGCTCTATTAGATTATTGTAAAGAATTCACATACTGTGCCACTGTTCAGCCTTTATGTTTTCTTTGATATTTGATCATTTTTACTATGCCCTTATTGTACTGGATGTTTCATTCCTAGACTTCTATAAATTAATATAATTTTGCATGTTTAGATCATGTCCTGGACTCTTCTTTCTAGTAAAAGTATATGAAGTTATTTTATGTCACATATTGAATCACTCAGGATTTTATTTGTATTCTACCATTCTAGAACGTAGTAGACCACCTGTGGGCCCTTAAGTCATCCCCAAGATAGATTTATCGTGCCTAACATCTAAATCTTGGTGCATCGTCTTAGTTAGATCCTTTATTTTATCTGCTTCCTTTTTCCCATTCAAAACCCCAGTTATAGAAGAAGTCGGCTTCTTTAAAATCCAAAGGTCACTCAGTTTGGTGCAATAGGTCCCCCCTAAAACTGAGTTTCCCACAAAGGTTTGTTACCTTTCCAAATTTTGGCATCAACAGTTTTTTTTCCTGGCACGCTCGATGGGACCACAAAACTATACCAAATCAAAAGGGTGTGTAGATCATCGGCCTGTTACTAGGCCGCGAACCGCAAAATAAACCCAGCTTGTTAGTATCCCTGCTAGTAACAACATGTATCCTAAATTTCCCAGTAGAATCATCAGATCCCAAACATAATGTTGATCACGAACCGAAATTATGTGGCTTGGGACATTGGAAGTCCTCTAGTTGCGTCAACAACACCTGCCTTATGGGCCCCTATTTCGTTCTCTACTTTAAAATTCATTCCAAAGTTCACCAAAGATTTCTCGAGAACACCATCTGAACATCTATAGGATTTTGTGGATGTATGCCTAGTGCATGGGGTAACAGATCAAAATGTAGCACTGAGATTTCTTAGAACTTCTTTAAGAGGGAGAGCACTAGATTTGTATCACACTCTTCCTGCAAATAACATCGTAACGTAGGATCAGCTCGAAGACCCCTTCTTTGAGAGATTGTCGAATGACGAAGACAGATCTTCATTATACCACCAATTATCAACAATAAAGTGAGCCCCATCCGAAGCCATGATAGATTTCAATGCCCAATTTCATACAAATTGGCAGAGAATCCAGAATTTTATCCGACCACCAGTCAAGCTAGCATTCATGTTCTACCTAAAGTCCACCAATGCTGACATTTCTATGATGATTCAGTCGCTTGGTAGGACTACATTACCAAAAGCATACACCATAACAGTGAAGGCGGAGAATAATCTAATTGATGTCAAGAAGTTGCCACCTTGCCCCCTCATGTTGATATTCCCTGAAGTATTGGTTCCTAATCAAGAGATACCACCTACTAGCACAACCACACCTCCACCACCATCTATATACACATATCCAATTGTGCCACAAAATGTTGCTTCTACATCTGGCGCTTCAAGGGATGAGATGAGCGACATAAGGGAGATGTTGCGAAACTTGACTAATGAAGTAACTACCATCAAGCGCAATGAGGTTTCTCCTCTGAGACCAACCTATCAAATCTATCAGGGTAACATACCCTCCTACCAACAGAACCAGTATCAAGGGGGCACGCGCACAACTCTACCAACTCAGACAAATAACCAAATAGTACCAGTACCAACTCCGTTGGGAGCGACTTAGACGAGTACAAGTAGGGAGCTGACCGCGGGATAGACTAATCTTGCCAAAGATTTTAATCCTCGGTGCTATCCTTACGGTGACACTCATATGCCTCGAAATTTTCCACGTGGCAATTTACAGCAGAATATTTCCGAACAACAATGCCAAGATGTAGCGACAAATTCGAGATAGTGTACATACACCTCTTCCCGATTAGAGGATGTGGTTCTCACCTATTAGATGCAAGGAATGCCCTTGGAGTAAGAAGGTGATATAGCTTCTGACCATGCCCTCCTCTCATGGATGGAAGGGGATGAAGTAGTGTTCACTTATGAAGCACTCACATCGGCAACTCTGAAGGTACAATCCGACTATAACACCCAATCAAAGAGAAGATTCACAAGCGAGCTGGTCACTCCACAGCCTAGGAGTATTTTGAACCAACTCCTTGACCCTTCTACATTTACCCCAAAGCCTCAAGTGTGAAAATAAATTGTTGTCACCAAGGCAAGAGAACAAAAGATTCCACATCTATCACCAATCAATGTGGTGGAGCAATTGAAGAAATCTTCCGCTAATGTGTCCCTCTGGGATATCTTAGCCATTCCAAAACAAAAATCATTTATGTAGGAAGCCCTACAAAAAGACACAGTTTTACAGCCAATAGAGCAAATTTTCAAAGGGATCATTGACGTATCACCTCCATCCAAAGCTCTTGGGAATACTACAGAGAAGACTCCAACAGAGGAAAAGAGGGAAAATTTGAAGCCTAAACCTTTCTTCCTGACTCTCATTGTAGGAAAAAAATTGTTGCACAACTCCATGATTGACTTTGGTGCCAGTACCATAGTCATGCCCAAGTAGATAGCTGAAGCCTTAGGACTTAGCTACAAGCCCCTAAAAGGAGGAGTTATGTAGTCGTACGGGAACAAGGTTGAAACAATGGGTCTCATTAGAGAACTCTCATTAACATTGTTTGCCTTTCCTAGCATCATAGTGTCGCAAGATACCATGATCATTGGCGTTCCCCCCATGTTCGGCCTCTATCTACAATGAGAATTCATGGAAAAGATAGGTGGGTACCTTTCTTCAAATTGGTCTCACCTAATTCTCAAGACCAAGTACGGATCTAAGATGAAGATAGAATCAAAATCCCTGCATTCAGAACATGTGTCCAACGAAGCCATGATCAACTACGAGGTTGCCCATTCTCCTCCCACAAGAGAAGAAACCAACGCTACTCATACCTCTTACATTGAAATGGAAGCTGTCAATAGCAAGAAAAAGAAAAATAAAATACAATCGAAGACGAAGCTGTTTCCGAAGAAGTATTTTTGAGTAATTGTGCAGATACCAATCCCTTTGATAATTATCATGCTACCGGTTTGGGAACCTACGTCATCTACGAGGAAGATTAAGAGTTTCCAAAGATAGCAAAGACCTTCACAGATGAGAAAAATTAAGAGCTATGGACATTGCACTTTGACGGTGCAAGGTGCAAAGTAGGTGTTGGTGCTGGGATATGATTAACATCTCCAAACAATGAGAAAATTCTCAGATCCTTTCGCTTTCAGTTTGCCTGCTCAAACAATGAGGACGGATATAAGGTTCTTATGCAAGGACTAAGCCTTGAGAAGCACATGGGCATCAAACAAATAAAAGTGTTCAGGGATTTGAAACTTATAATCAATCAGGTCAGAAATGTCTCTACTGCAAAAAATGTGTGCATGTGATCTTATAGGCACAAATTATGGGACCTCATTGAAAGATTTGAAGCTTTAAACATTCATGTGATACCAAGAGAGAAAAAATCAACTATCGATTGCATGGAAAAGGTAGGATCTCAATACAATCCTATTTTTGAATTGATAAAGAATGTACATTCAGTTCAGGTAATCATTCGGCCATCCATTCCTGAAAACGATCAGAGCTGGAAAGTGTTTGAAAGTGACAAACACGTTGCCTCGTTCATCCAACAGTCGAGTGAGTTTTCCAATCAACTCCAGCCAAAGATTGAAGAAGCGTACAAAGGATAGATCATTCAATTAAGATCAAACAAACTTCTAAAAGGGTTAGTCACGCTCGAGAATCCATTTGACTGTGATGACATGAGAAACGAAAGGAGGAATTTTGTGGCAAACCAAGCGGACTACGTCAACTTGAGGTCAAAGGCAAAAGGACACTAAAAGTTCGAAAGGAAGTCCCATAGCATGACAAAGATAAGTTGATACACTTCTGCGAAGCATACGAGGGAGTCATAGCATGGTCTTATGATGACCTCAGGGGATATGATCCCGATATCATTCATCATACCATAGAACTCACAGAAGGTGCTAAACCTGTTTGAAAAAAGTAGAGGCCTGTCAATCCAAAGATTGAATCCCTGATGGCGCAAGAGTTAGCGAAGCTGATCCAGTCAAAGATCGTGTTTCCAATCAAACACAGTACCTAGGTATATAACCTTGTGCCAGTTTGAAAAAGGAATGGGGACATTCATCTCTGTGCTGACTTCCATGACTTGAACAAAGCATCATTTAAAGATCATTACCCATTTCCTTCCATGGAATCTATTTTGCAGACTATGGCAGGTTCAAAAATGTTCTCTTTACTAGATGGCTTCTCGGGTTACAATCAAGTCCGGGTTAAAGAAGAAGATCAGTATAAAACCACGTTCACCACCAAATGGGGAATGTTCGCATATGCCAAAATGCCTTTCAACCTATCAAATGTGGGGGCTACATTCCAGCGAGCAATGGATATCGCTTTCAGCGAGCTAATCAATAAAATCATCCTCATCTATTTAAATGACCTGACTGTGTTTTCTAAATCCAAAGATGACCATTTTGATCATGGGTAGAAGCACAAAGATGAGTCCATGAAACATGGAATTTTTTGCCTTAGGCAAAAAAATGAAACCGGCTTGCAGAAAATGAGATCTCGGTTTTAATAAACGGGGTCCCAGTTTTAATAAACAAGATCCCGGTTTTAATAAACAGGATCCCATTTAGGTTTGGGACCTCGAGCCAAAAATGAGATCCCGTTTCATAAGAAATTAATTTTTTTATGAATTTAAGAAACAGGATCCCATTTCAAAACGGGATCTCGTATTTTAAAAAGCGAGATCCTATTTTGAAAACGGGAATTAATTTTTTATGAATTTAAGAAACGAGATCCCGTTTCAAAACGAGATCCCGCTTTTTAAAATACGGGATCCTGTTTTGAAATGGGATCCCGTTTCTTAAATTCATAAAAGAATAATAATAATAATAATGAAACGGGATCCCATTTTCTAAAATTTTAATTTTTGGTTGGGTTTTTGCTTTGTTTTTTCGTTCGGGTTAGGCTTGGGGACCCAAACCTAAGCTTTGGACCTGGTTTGACCTACAAGTTGAAAGTCCTAGCAATGTCGCAAAAAAATACTAAGTTTGGGCATATGGCTGACGCCTTCTTTTGCAGAATTTTTTGACAAAATTAAAACCCATTTTAGATAAGACAATGCAGATTCCAAATATGTAATTTTTTTTACAATTGGATTATTTTTTCTATTTTTCAATTAATTTCTGATGAAATTGGTCCATAAACTTTAAATATCAGTGTTTTTTACTATTTTAATAACTTTTGATCAACATAACATTTTGACGAATAGATTGCACAAGGGAAAACTTTAGACAATTATTTTCAATTTAAAAAAAAAATGCAAAAAATGATAAATTTAGGTCATCTTATGCATGTCATACATGACGATTTTTCTAAACGACAAATATGCCTAATAAAAAATTAACAAAAAAAAAATATTCAATAAAAAATTACAAAAAAATATCCAGGGCACACTTCAGTGAGTCACAAGTCTTTTCCCGAAAGGATTTAGAAAAATATGATAATATAAGTCAAAATATGGATGTTGTACACGTGCATGGTATGGTAAAAAGAAATGACTTTTAAATAGTGGTTTTTACAAAAGCCTATTGAAACTCAATTTGTACAATGTGGGTATTGAAATAAATTACATATTTGCAAACTAGACTCTGAGTACTACATTTTATGATTAGTGACTTGTTCAAAGATTTCATCTCTAAGTGCTTCAAATTTTAAGGTCAAATGTGTCAAACTCTGAAAATCAGGGAAAACGTTTCCACTTTTTGGCCAAAAAGTGGACTCAACTTCTTGTGAGCACCCTCATGTGGAGCTAGTCTTCAAGAAATCCAAGAGTTTAGGGTATCCTTGAACCTCAAAAAATGTGTTTTCGGTGTACCGCAAGGCAAGCTACTAAGGCACGTAGTGTCCAAAGACAGGATTGATATTGATCTTGAAAGGGTGAAAGAAATCAGAGAACTCCCCCTTCCAGTCAACAAAAAGGGAGTACAGTCCTTTTTGGGAAAGGTAAACTTTGTAAGCAGATTCATTTCTGATTTTGCAGGAATAATCCAACCCATCACCCTGATGTTAAAAAAGGACCAATTCTTCAAATGGAGAAAGGAAGCGAGAGAAGCCTTTGAGAAGGTAAAAGATTATATTTCTTCAGCCCCAGTGCTAGTAAATCCAGACTTGTCCAAATACTTCATGATGTATGTTTTTAGTAGCAGGACAATCATTACCACTGTCTTGACCTAGAAGGACAACGAGGGAAGGGAGAACATCCAATAGATTTTCACTCCCAGACCTTGAAGGAATATGAGGTGAACTACAACTTTGTCGAAAGACAAGTGTTCGCAATTGTAAAAGGAATCAAAAAGTTCTAACATCTAATATGTTGCAAACGGTGATCATTTATGTCGCACACCCCAGTGTGCGTGAATATATTATGGAAGGAGAAATCACCGAAAAGAGGGCCAACTAGATCACTAAGATCCTAGAATACGACATCGAAGTCAGGCCAACAAATATTGTCAAAGGAAGAGGGCTTTGCAAATATTTTGTGCACAGTGAAGAGATTGAAACAGAAGCAAAGCAAGCAGAGTTGATCTTGATGAATGAAATTGAACCCAAAGAATGCTAGCTAGCGGATAGGACCATATTTATGCACATGGGCAAATACCTGTTAAACCTTCCCTCTCAGAAAAGGAGGTTCTACTGATTACAAAACATTGGGTATGCACTCGTTGAAGGGATCCTTTTCAGAATGAATTTCAATGGTGTCTTGTTACGATGTGTCACTATGGAGCAAGCGAAGAAAATTCTTGACACATTCCACAATAGCCTCGAAGGCAGACACTTCTCTGCAAAAACTATCGCCATCAAAATCTTGCACGTTGGGTACTTATGTCCCATGCTATTCAATGGCTGCTACAACATGATAAAGGTTTGCAAACAACGCCAATTCTATGCAGGAAGGAGGAAAATTTTTGCTATGCCCCTCAATCCGATAGTATCAGATGAATCATTCATGCAATGGGGGCTAGACTTCATAGGAATGATCAATCCAACTTCTAGCACCAGTCATAACTGGATTCTTATAGTTGTAGACTACTTTACAAGGTGGGTCGAAGCCACACCCATGAAGAACGCAACTGAAACAAAAATTATGGATTTCCTCGAGGGGTTGGTAACAAGATTCGGCCTGCCGAAGACCATCATCCTAGACAATTCCAAAGAATTCCTAGGCTCTAAGGTATGTCATTTCACACTTATGCATGGCATATTCTTGAAGACATCATCAAACTATTACCCGCAGTGGAATGGCTTGGCCGAGTCAACTAATAAAAATTTAGTTCGACTCATTAAACGAATCGGGTCCAGTCACAAGAAGGAGTGGCACAAGCATCTCTGAACAGCATTATGGGTGGACCGCATAACTCCCAAGCAAGCCCTAAAGACTTTTCCATATGAGCTAGTGTATGGGAAAGAAGCACTACTACCTATCTCTATAGAGATACCTGCGCTACAGTTGGTCAAGTCTTTAGAGATTGAAGAGAATGGAGCTATGGAAGTTCGGTTGGCCGAATTACTGGAAGTACAAGAAAAAAGGGAGAAAGCCCTAATGGCCATGACTAATTTCCAGCAGGTGGTTAAGAGATGGTTCGACAAAAAGGCTTCAGACCAAGAGCTAAAATGTGGAGACTTGGTACTAAAGTTCAATGAAAGAGTTGTAAATCCTGGTCAACATGGAAAATTTGACAAGCTATGGGAAGGCCCTTTCAAAATAATTCAGTACAAAAAACACAATGCTTTTGAATTAGAAAACATGGATGAAGAGACACTAGGAATTATGGTCAACAAATTTCATTTAAAATTGTTCAATTAGGCTACAATTACTCCATGTAGGTGTAAATTTGGAAAAAGTGTAATTAGTTTTCTTTTTGTGTTTTGTCGATCGGTTCTTTCTACACATTTTTCACAATTACGGGAGGTAGGAAAATCTATGAGGTCCATCATAACAGAACAGAGAAAGTCTATGCTACTCAAGTTGTAGAACTTAAATTCAAACACAAAGGATCCCGCCCATATAGCGAAGACATAAAAATAAATACAAAGAAGTTCAACACAAGCAAGTATATCCGTTATATATATGTGTTGTGATAAAACATTGTCAAAATGGCCCTGCAACCAAACATTCAAAAGCGTGAACATATGCACGGCTTCATTACATATATATGTGTGAGCCTCTTTTCAAGTGTATATATACAAAAGAGAAAAAGCATACCAAATTTTGTATCTTTGCATTACAAGTATTGTCTTTGTCGATTGGAACATTGTCGGGAGCAACGAAAGGATTATCAGAGTGGAAGGACCTGTGGCGGAAGTAGCATTAACACCCATAACAAGTGGCGAAGGAAACATATGGTTCTTGAAATTGGTATACCAATCCATGTCGTAATACAACATGAAATTGTAACAACACAACATAAAATGGCATGCATTGGTGGCCTTGTCACGATGCTCTGCAAGTGACTGTATTCAAAAACCACTCAGGAATGGCACCCATGGTACCATTATGTCCTCTTCAACATTCTTTCTCATATCACTAGCAACGAGAAGCCCTAGGCCATACACGACATTTCTCACTACTTCGTCGAGTCCGTCGAGGTACCTTTTCAAAAAAATTTGAAGTGCCAAATGAAGAATCATAGCTTTTGGAGCCTAAGAATCAACCAGGGAAGCAACCAAATGGGAGCTAATATCGGTATTTACTTGAAATTTATCTTCATAATCAATACAGTCTTTGCCCAGGACCCATTTGATGACTATGATAGCTAGTGAATGCTTATTCTTTTTCATGCGTTTCAAACGCTTGCTCGAAAAATTTATCCCAGGAAATTTTTTTGAGCTTTGTTACACACTAGCCTAATTGGAGTATTCATTGTGTCAACCTCTACTCAGAAAACCTAAGACTAGCACTATACAAAGTCTAAACCTATCCAATCAGCCAATACTGCTTTGCTAAGCCACTACGTATAATCTCGCTACTGTATTAGAGCTTATTTATAGAGATATCTGAGGTAGCTAGCATACAAAGCATGATGGTAATTGAGTGTTTACTCAAAAATCCCACAAAATCCCAGCTCAATATTCCAACCGAGTCGCATCTGCAGGTACAGATTACTACATGCAAACTTAGGGAATGGTAATCGATTAACACAAATTGTGGCAGTCTCAGGTGATGGCTCATACAAACAAAAGCTAGGTGGCATGACACATGCATGTTCAAGGCTCCAAGAGCGAACGCATATCTTTCCAAACTACTCATTGCAATTTTAGCTTGATCACGCTTTGAAGGATATAAATTGCTAAAAAAGACGAGGAGATGACAAGCATTGCACTGGTGGCTCAAATTCCCATGAAAATCATGCCGAAAGGACGCTATTACCAATACAATTATGAATCCACATCTTTTCAAAGGGGAAAATAGCTTATCTCACATAAGCAAAGGAGTTGTCAGTACATGCTTAATTGAATACAAAAGGCAGACGTTACCTACCTATTTGAATGCAAGAAATCAAAAGAAAAGCCAAGTGTCACATGCAAAAGGGCAGAGCATAAAAACTTCTTCAGCACGAAAAAGGAACTAAGAAAAATAGGGCCATCAAAGGAACCAGGTGTGGCACAATTTCTAGCAAAAAGTTGAAACAGGTGATTACAGAGAATTCATTGCCCCAGTGTAAATTAAACCTGAGGCGAAAGGCTATCTGGTTTTGGAACCATAAACCTTTTGTTGTGTTTTAGGTTCCATTTATATCGCTTTAGTGTTCTTTCTAAGAACTTGCAAAATATGGCGACCACTCAAGATTCTCAAACAAAATTGACGGAAGAAGGAGCACAAAGCTTATTTAATGTCATGCATGTAGCACCAGGCACCTACATATTTGAAGATGTCTCTTATGCCTCACCTGGAATACCAGACAGATCGACCTGGGTGAATACCCGAGTTGTCAAGAAAAGGAGCCTTAGCAAAGATAAGAAGCGAATGAAAGAAGAGTGAGAGAATATTTGTAACCCCATTCTTGCAAGAAACCCCAAGTCACTAAGGGAGGAGGCCTAGGAAAGGATGAAAAATAATAGTGACTCAGATTCTTTGGTGCAAAAGTGTTGGTATAGTGGGCTTCCTCAATATATGGTCCCATTTTTACACCATTGCCATGAACTAGTTGATGAGGCAATCAAACACTTCAACCCAGAGACCAATACCATCGAAGGTCGAGAGGTAATTGTGAACATATTCAAAGGAGCTATCTGGAATATGCTCTGCATCCCAAAACAAAGCTTCGAAGTACAAAAAATGGAGCCATTCACTCTAGCAAAAGGAGAGTCATATTGGAGGAGCAGAGACCTCGCAATGCATTTTAACAACATAGAGACACAAAGGCCCAAGGAGAATCAAAATAAACCAATACAGATTCTAGTGGTACTTAAGAGATTTTATGATGATTTGAAGGATGCATTCTTGATGATGGTGTTCACTTATGGACTGGACTTCGACAAGGATGTCCAAGAATTTTAACTAGGTTTGGGCTTCTAGCTTAGAAGGCAAAATCCTTTCTTTTGGTATGATTTCAATTAATTTCTCGAGCAATAAATACTCAACCAGATAGCAAAATACAAGCTTCAATGGAGGTTCAGGTTCCCATCCTTCCTCACACACATGTTTTTGCACCAGAATCTCGACTTATATCAGAGGTGTTTTGAGCTCTCTATCTTTGATGAAAACCAAATGAGAAAGTTAGTTTCCGCATGGACTTCTCTCCTCTCTGTGACATATGATTACTACGCATTTTTAGATTTATTCTTATATCCAATTTTGTAGGATTTAAGAGGAGACAACACTATCTTAAGGTTCAGCTCGGACCAAACTAAGTTCATGTAGAACTTTTTTCCAAGGTGTGACTAGTTTTTGGGCAAAGACTTCATGTTCATCCATTTGCGCGGTTTCACCAGAGAACCCTTCCGGCTTCCATCATGTCTTACAAACCGGGTACTGGGACTTGAGGTTTTCTGCCAGGTTTCAATCATTGACAACACATTTTGCAACGGGAATGCACATAAGAAAGGATTTTTTCAATCCTCCGATAAGCTTCAAGACTGTGGTCATGGCTAAGAGGAAGGCTCACAGCATACTGGAGGCAAAACTGGCTCATCTTGGGTTAGTATGGATCTACAAAAAATGGAACTACAACCCCGACAATGACTTACCAAACAAATATGTCAAGGTAATGCACTGTCCCTGACCTTACTGGGAAGAGCGTTGGAATCCAGTATCGAATGCAGATGAATGTATTATTGACCTAGCTTACATTCCTACTAAGGATGGTCGGATGCTTTGGTTAAGATTCTATCACCCGACTGGGTCGTACGATAAAACAAGAAAGATGGGAGCTACGCTTCGTAATGATCTATTGAAAAATTATGATTAGAAGGAGGAGAAGATCAATGACTTCTAGATATACCACCAACAGACCTAGCAGACTGAAGCTTCGTATAACAATCTGGAGATGGATGATAGGTTTGAAAAATTATGGAACAATGAACATTCGGATTTCGATGAGAGCCCTGAAAGGGATTTCAATTCGGAGGAAGCCAAGTCGCAGCCAAATGAAAGGGCTCAACCAGAAGCAGAAATATAGAAAACCTTGGTGCAGAAAGGAGGGAAGGCATTGAAGAAACCTATCAAAGTCTCCTCTAACATACGGGTCAATATATCGAGTGCAAGGTCTTCACTGACTCGCACCTAGATAGCAAGGAGAACCCTTGTAACCTCATCGAAACAATTTGAAACCATGGCAGTTGATAACTCACCACCGGAGAAGTGACAACAAACTGAGGCGCTTTTTGGAGAATGTTCACAGGACCCAGGCACAAGTGAAGATTCGATGACATTTCAAGAACCGTAGTCATCCACACTACAAGTATCTCTCACCCCCTCTTCTCTAGTTTCACAAACCATGCTTGACCCTGTTGCATCCATAACGCCTCTTATTTCCTGCACCGACCAATGCGTTTCAGCCTCTACTTCAAAAATCATGGGAAGCTTTACACAATCCTCTCATACGGCTCCATTTTCTCTTACTCCTCCATGAAATCTCACACCATTCACCTTGGCCCACTCCACGTCCCAAGGCATCATGCATTCGGCCCCTCTACCTCCATAGATATATCCCCTGCCACAAGAATATCGGAGTCGTTCCACTCTTCCTAGTAGATGGAGACCTTCACAACTCTGTTATTTTCAAGTCCTCTTGGTCCGCAGCTCGATTACTAGAGTATCCCATGGTGTAGGAGCACCCCAAAGTGCATCTAGGAGAGTTAGAAGGTCAAGAATTAACAATTTATTTTAGATCAAATGTAGCAAACTCCTTCTAATTCTTGTATTTGTGCCTTATAGGCCTTTGAGAACTTGCATTAAGTTAGTGAAGGTCATGTTGACCATTTGTTAGATTGGGTTTTGGCTACAAGGATGACTTAGGACCTTGTAGACCCTCCTAGGTGATAGTTTTCTTTAAAATTTTGAAAATAAGGTCTATGGAAAGCCACAAGTGGCCATGGAACAATTAGGCTCGAGCTTAACTGAATTAGAGAGCCTATTTATGGTGTGCTTTGACCTGAGAGCAAGGTTGGAATCTTTGTCTATTTTTTTGTGTTTGCTTTGAGTTTGTGTGATCAGGAGTGATCATGGCTCTATAATATGTTGTAGTTTGTAGTATAAACTGTGTTCTAAGTTTTTGTGGTAGAATTTAGGTTGTGTTATCAATTTGCAGGTTTTGTTTGTTTAGTTAAATTGTTTCTTTTAGGTTGCTGACCTGACAGTCAGTCTGTAAAGTATGGAGTTCTAGTTGCAATTCCACTATACCTTGTGTAAGGGCCTTGGGAACTGTGATTAGGCTCCATGTATGTATATATATTAGGATTAGGAGTGGTTAGGAGTCAGGGAAGCATGGAAAAAGTCTTCTCCTAGGCGAGCTTGACAGTGCCTGGCTAGGAAAGATAGGAAGTGAAAGGCACTTAACTGGTAGGGGTGACTATCTCCTGGAAATTCACGATGTGGAGAGGGTAGGTGAATGCCTTGCCAAGGCTTACCAAGAAGGAGGAAGCCCCATCAACCTATTTGATGAGATGAAACCTTTGACAGTTTGCAAAAAGATAGGGAAAAGACCCAAAAAGACCTAAGTTCTTGATCAGTTCTAGTTTGAGGAATTGTACGGGCAGTTGGAGGCCAGGACCACTATATTCTTCAAGTGATAGACATGAAGAACAAGAACCCCAAGAGTAAATACAGTGTTCTTTGGTAACCTTGGAGTATTAGTGTGTTTTCTCGGAGATAGAGACCTAATTGGGCTCTTGGGCTAGTAGCCTAATAAACCCTAATTGAGGGTTTGGTGGTAGCGAATTGTAAATGGAGTATGGTGGATTGTCAAGAACCCTAGGGAGATGGTTTGAAACCTTTGGAAACATCTCTACACCCCTGAAAAGTTAAACTTTAGTTTTTGGAGGATATTAGTCTTTAGGGAAGATTAAGGGCTAAGGAAGCATAGAAGCATTGCACCAAGGGTGACTTGGTAGATTGGAATTGAGATGATAGTGGGGTTGGCCAATAGAACCAGGGGTACCTAAACATGAGGTAGGTTCTAAAGGTTAAGGTGGTGGAAACACCAAGGAGATCTTGCAAACAAAGATCCAGAGCATGGAACAGTGAGTGTTCCATCCAACCCTACCCTATCATCCCACCTTTCTCGCCCCAGATAGTCAAAATTCCAAAGAAGAAGTCACCCAGGACTAATGTTCTTTCATTCCCTTTCTCCCTTCCTCCCGGTGCACCTTTCGCAGGCGAACTAATTAGATCGCCCATAAAATTCTTGTCAGAAGGCAATAAAACTAAACAAGCATGAGCAGTCATAACCCAAAACAGAAGAGCAAAGGATGCTCAGAGACCAGCAAAGCCAAAGATACATATTGTTTTTCATGAAGCTCAACAGTCACTACACTTTGCGACTATGTTCCCGACCATGAACAAACCGCAAGGAGAGATGAAGTTGGATGGCTACAACATGTATGTTGTGGGGCTCGACTTAAGCATAGCTCAACCACATGACAAGGTGGAGCTCATGGAGGAAACACAATGGGTACTGACCACCGAATTTCTTAAGTCAGGACGTCAGCTCAAGAAAAATGAGGAGGAACTAAAAAACTTGAAGAATAGGGTCGATGTCTTTCTTTCCAAGGAAAAAGCTATGGAGGTTGAATTTAAGCGCTTATTCCAGCAGAGAGAAATGGAATAAGCAAAGCTCCAAGAAGAACTTGAAAATTTTTGGTTGCTCAACCCTAATTTGGTCGTTGAGTTGTAGCAAAAGAACCAAAATTATAAAGACCAATTGGAAAAATTGGGGCTGGACATGTAACAAAAAGATGAAAGATTTCGCCATTTAGAGCTACAAACGCGGCAAAAGGTTGCATATTTCTAGAGCCACCGTGCTCAATTGGAGAATGAAATTGTAGAGCTTAAATCCATCGTAGAGCAAGAAGTGACAAACAAAGAGCAAGCCAAAGCTAGTTGGCTCACAGAGTCATGGATCCTGTTGGAGCAACTCGCCACAACAAACCAAAGGGTCACAAAATTCACACAAGATATAGAGAAAAAATAATGAGGAGATCACCCTATTGAAGGACTCAACCTTACCCTCAGCCGATCAAACAAACCTTCTTCAGATAGCCCAACAGTTGCATGCTTCATATTGGGAAAGAGTGAAGGCCTCCTGCCTAACTTTGTGGCCTATACTTCGATTTATGGTAGAGGCAATGGATCTTAGTAGAAGAGTTTGTAAGGCAATCATACAACTTCCTCATTCCATCAAACAAAAGGTTCTGGAGGCCGAGAGATTATTAAATAGGTTATATCAGGTCCTAGATGATGTCCTTTCAAAATTAGGGATTGAAAACCGAAGGGCCACTACTAAAACAGACAACGGGGTCATCCACTATCGCGTAGTTATCCTTCATGCCAATGAATGTGTCGCCTAGTTGGATCAGGCTATGAATAGCATACGAGCTAGGTTCTCCCACCTAGTTTAGATGGGTTTACCTTCTCCATTCCTTGAGGATGAGTCAGTATCCACAATGGAGCATATCACAGTAATAATCGAGGAAAAGCAATGGGTCATATCTGCCTTTCAGGTTTTCGGCCAACCCCTTGCTGTTGAGGATTTTGAGAGCATCACTCAGCCGATTGCACATCTTCTCTTTCAATTCGATTCATGGGTCGATATATCATCAATGTTGCCTTACAAAGAAGAGATAGGGCTGCATAGAGTGCAGGGAACTTTGTGTGACTTATCGCCTCCATTTAAAGATGAGTAGCTGCCTCTACAAACCACCCTCTCACAACTCTAACCGCACTGCCCAATCGATAAGTCTCTAGTCTGCAGGATAGAAAATTTTGGGTTCCTCATTTTGCAAGCGAAACACCCCTGATAAGTTGTTAGAAGTTGTGAACTCTAATTTCCCAAGCTCCCTTCGAGTGAGTTTTTTTTTGCCTAAGTATCGGCCACACCCCTATGAAATCAACAATATCGAGTTTATTTGTGTCGAAATATTTTTCGAATGTCGTTGTGTGTCACCCAAGCACTCCACGCAAAGGTTCCTTGGGTCACTTTTCAAAAGCTTGCACCAAGCTTCCACATGTCAGTTGTTCACAATCTTTTATGTTGCCTTGTATCGCTCCCTTTTTCGGGCTCCAACTGCACACAACATAGCATCAATTCAAGCATTTCTTTTGGCAGACCCCACCTTCGGTGCGGTATGTAGAAGACCTCCACGTGTCTTCACAGTGCAATATTTTCATCACTCAAAGGGAAGTATAAGCATCGGGCCCCGACCTCTCACCGTGTGGTCTTCTAAGGACTTCATCGCAGGAGAAAGCCAGGCAAGCGAAAACCTTTCACCAGCTGCCATGTTCTATAACTACTGCCATGAATGGATTGAACGTGTTTGTGCTCCGATCTGTTGGGACCACTACCATCATTTGTAGGGGATACATCTGGCCCTGTATGTTCTCGTTCATGACCCAAATCTTTTCGACCGTAACAGCTAAGAAAAAATCATTTCTAATTCATCATTGCCCATGATCAAGACATCTTTTCGGTTACTTGCTCGACAAGTTGGGTTTTCATTATAAATATTGCCTCTCCCTTTGAAGCGAGAGAGTCCCAATCAGATTATGAATTGAAGACATTCCAATTATAGTTCAAATTTACGTAGAAGAAGTGATAGGAGAACCAAGCCTTTAATTACTCTATTAGATTGTTGTAAAGAATTCACAGATTGTGCCACCGTTCGACCTTTCTATTTTCTTTGATATTTGATAATTTTTACTGTGCCCTTATTGTACTGGATGTTTCATTCCTAGACTTCTACAGATTAATATAATTTTGCCGGTTTAGATCATTTCCTGGACTCTTCTTTCTAGTAAAAGTATATGAAGTTATTTTATGTCACATATTGAATCACTCCGGCTTCTATCTTTATTCTGCCATTTTGGAACGCAACAAACCACTCGTGGGCCCTTAAGTCGTATCTGCAAGATACATTTATCGTGCCTAACCTCTAAATCTCAATGCATCTCCTTAGTTAGATCCTTTATTTTATCTGCTTCCTTTTTCCCATTCAAAACCCCAGTTATAGAAGAAGTTGGCTTCTTTAAAATCTAGAGGTCAATTAGTTTGGCGCAATAGGTCCCCCCTAAAACTAATTTTCCCACAAAGGGTTGTTACCTTGCCAACTTTTGGCATCAACAAAAGGAATGTCTCCTACTACTTGATATGTTGGAAAATGTGAAACCCTAGGGTTCAATGTGGATTTCACGCTTTTTCTTATATAATATTGGGGAATTGAAGATGAGCGAGGGCATGGTATTGACCTACAACCTGAAAGGTGAGTCAGCCAATCCTTGATCTGAAATTCCCTTTTTTGAATGGGGGTATGTTTGAAATGTATTTTTGATGAAATGTAATGATGTAACTAAATAACAATGAAAATGTACTATTTTAATATGCAAATAGATAATCTAGAAATTGATGGACAAATTTAATGACCTGAAATAAACAAAGAAAACCTGTGTGCACCTATGATTTGAATTTTGACTTGATTTGAATGGATAGGGCTGCCCAGGGCTGTTGGAATCAAGGAACACTAAGAGGGGGGGTGAATCAGTGTTTTGTAAAATTTAACTTTATTACCTTGACCTTTAAACAACTTATAGCTTTGAACCAAAAGAAAAATGCAAGAACATAAGGAAATCAACCACGACACCAAAACACAAGGATTTTTACATGAAAACCCTATTAGGGGAAAAACCATAGTGGAGGTTAATCTATAATTTGAGTATACTTAATATAAGTGTTTACAAATGGAATGCACATGAATTTAGGCACATTGCTTAGAGCTTACTGCTCAAATACAAAAGGCTTTCTCCCCAAAAGAAGACTCACTATGTTACAATCACATCCATCAAACAACTAGAATGAATGAACTATGAGATAGCATCTGCTAATGCCTGATTATAGTTTCGGTTAAGCCATTGTTCGCATTATTCACATTCTATCTGATTCTACCCTTGAAACTATGTCTACTTTAATTTGAATCACCAATCTATGTTCTGCTCAAATGAAACTATGCATAATTGATCTATATTCCTTCTAACTCTCACATCATATCACATCATATATCAAAAGTATATGAAAAATCGATTATATATATCCACCACTACAGATTAGAACTGCATGTCAACTTTAACAAAATAAGAAACGTACACAAACTGTCGGCTCAATCCATAGACAATTATCAATGCAAATCAACCAATGTCATCCAAAACATAGTAAGTATCCAAAACAACATGTCTCAAACATGAAAAACCTTAAACAATTATGTCTCGAAGATCCATAAAATGCTATACACATCTAGTCGGCCTTTTTGCACTATTAGACTAAAAATCAGTACACCAAATCTTATAACTTGCACACCAATCAATGCAAACCCCGATGATTCAAGGGTAAGATAGTTCATACATCAGACAACCTTCCTTGAGATCCACAACACAAAATTATAACCAAAAAATTACATATGAGTTAATTTACACAACTTTGTCAGATGCCATGTTTTAACTTTGACAGATAATACATATCTTAAATCTAACTTTCAATATAAGAAATTACTATGATGTGGATGGGATTATTGACTAGGGTTGCCATCAATGACAACACTAGATGACTTGTGCAGTGTCTTTTTCCAACAATCTCCCCCTTTGGCATTGATGGCAACACTTAGTGAAAAATGACTAAGTGTTGGAATCAGCACTAACATGAATACATTGCAATCCACAAAACTTCAAAAAGATTTTTATTCACAAATCCACCTGAGATGAATATGAAATTTTTCACTATCCCACACTCCCCCTTTGACATCAATGGCAAAGACGGGAATCTACATACCAAAAATCATACAAAACTGTATATGTACAAACATGTTTTTCTAACTTACATGGACTTGAATATGTCTACAAAATTATTCTTCAACAAGCTTAAACAAGTGTCCCAACCCTTTTTGAGACTTTCCATAATAGTCATGTGATCATAGAATAGGTAGGATTGTATCTCTATTGACTCAAGATTTGTCGAATCATAGACAACCATAGCATCTTGTGCTTCCTTCAATGCGCTAAGCATTGTCTCCATTTTATGACCAATTAGTCCTCTGAGCTCACATACCCTTTCAAAACTTATGTCTCTTTCATGCTTCAAAATTTTAATTTTGTCGAGCAGGGATATGATTTGACCTTCTTACTTACTCACAGAAATTGTTGGAGGATCAAAGGTTTGAGAAATATATGCTAATTGTTTCTCATATTCCTCAATTTTCTTCTCAGTGACCTCAATGAATTTTGACAAAGATAAGCATGAATTGTAAATATTTCCACCCTCAGATAATGCACCTTGAATGTTATTTTCACAGGTAGCTAATAATTATTTATCATTAGCAATCATACTCTTCAATCTACTAAACTTGTTTGCATCAATTTCTTTTGGGACCTTATCCTCAGCTGACTTTTCAAGAGACTCAAAGTGAGTACTTACAGAGTTGACAAGTTTCTTTAGCTAACCTGAGGGAGAATTAGATGAGTCCTTGACATGTGTGGGCATGATCTTGTCCAGGATACCAGATGCAAGATTAGCAGCTCATTGTCCTCAATGTGAGATTTCAATATCTCCTCCCTTTCTTTGGTCTGAGAAAATGATGCCACCTTCAGTTTTTGAATAGGAGATAGAGTGGCCAAGTTGATAGTACCTTCAACCAATTCAGTTTCAAACTCCTCCTATTTTTCTTCTAAAAAAATATTTATTGCCTTTGCAGTGTCTCTTGCTTCCATATCAATCTCCTTTGCCACAACCTTCTTTTCTTCAATCTTAGATTCTTGCTTGACTTTGGGAATCTCTACTTCTTCAGCTAACATATCTTTAGTAGCTTCAGTCTCCATGGGAATTTCAGAATCTTCCACATCCAGAGGATCCTGAGTGTCCTCAATTGTGTCTTCTTTCACTGTTTCCATATTAACCCGAACATCCTAAACTTCTAGACCAGATGGAACATCCTCATCGTGAGTTTCTTCAAAGACAACATATCTATTCTTCAATAGAACTACCTTAAGAATTTTCTCAGTGTCTTTTGCTACTTCCTCAGTCTATCTAATCATAAGCTTATTCACCCTTGATTTTCTCTTAAAATCCTTTTTAGCTTCATTGAGGATTTTCTTCATTTCTTCTATTGACATTACTAGACATAGATTGGAAAGTATGAGTTCTCTCATTTGTTCATCTTCAATTCTTGCATTTACTCTCCTCATTTCTAGGATTTCATGTAACCCCTTAGGTAACTGTCACATTATTTTTATGAGAGTCATATTGAAAATTTTCAAATATTTTATTGCGGCTTCTTCAAGAGTTCTCTGACTAGCACTATCAAAAGTTTCATACCATTCAAAAAGTGGTTTGAGATTACCATTCTTAATTAGATATTTTTCCACTTCCTCTATAGTCATACCTGATTTATCAATTTTCACCTTTTTCTTGGCTTTTTCTTCATCGAAGGGCTTGTCCTTAGAGACTTTTGATGCCTTTGAGCCCTTATGCTTGATTTCTCTTACTTCATCTAATTCAGTTTCTTCATCATCTTCAATAGCAACATAGACTCTTGTTCTTTTATCCTTCTTCCGCTTTCCTTCTCTTCCAGATGTCTTGACTTGAGATTTTACTAGGCTTAATTTCTTTGTAGGACCGGATGAGGGTGCATAGATCCTTGTAGATCTAGAGGATGTTGTCGGGCTAGCTGACTCGATTCTAATAGGCTCCCCTTTTTTAGCTTGTTCTCTTTTCTTCCTAGCTTCCCTCACTTCTTCAACTGATATGTCGAGGCTTTCTGCAAAAGCTTCAACTTCCTTTCTCACCTTCCAGACTATCATAGGCTTTCTAAGTTGATTATGCACTTGCATATCCTTCTCTTCAAAGGTACCAAACTTTTCTTTTGTCGAATCCTGAGGTTTACTCAACAAGTGTTCAGCATACAACTCCAAAATGTGTTCTTCAACCTCATATCCCATAGGCATTATCCAAACTATTCTAGATTTTGTTGCTTCCATCAAACACTGATCAATGTCAACCATGAAGCAAATAGTGTCCTTATACTTTTCCACAATAGATTTAGGAATCCTTTCCCTAGCTTGCATTAAACTCTAAATTTTTTTGAAGTAGCCCCAGATAGAAGTTTTCCTTGCTTTGATATCTCCAATTCTATATAAGATGTCCTTAATTTGAAAAGCTACGGGTTTGTAACCTTTACCAACTCCCAAAACTTCATTCATGAAGTAGAAGAATAGACAAAACAATAGATTTCCATTCTTAAAAAAAATCTTCTTGTCCTTCTTGATTTTTCCAAGGTTTTCAATTAGCTGGCTTCAGAGTAACTCGCATAAGTCATATTCTACATTTTTCTTGACCATTTGATACGCTGCATAGATTGCAGTACCAAATACAGAGTTATCTTGGCTGGAGTGATAGATTTTGTATCCAATAACCATAGAAGCAAATTTTACATCCAATTCAATGATGTCATTAACTGTCATGGCTCTTCTATCAAAATTGGAACCTGTTGCCTCAGTGACTGTTTGGTTCTTCAAAGATTTCAATATGGGAAACCCACCGGTTGAATTCAGACCAATAAAAATGCTTATGGATTCTCTTGTGATCTTGAAGGGTTGATTTAACCACATGAACTCAACATGCACTCAGCTTAGTATGTATCGAACCCATTCATTTTCGTCGAAAACGGGAAACTTCACAATTTGTGTGAATTTCTTCTAGCAGTTCTAGCAAGCTCCCCTTTTTCATCTTGTTCTCTTTTCTTTCTAGCTTTCCTCACTGCTTCAACTGATATGTCGAGGCTCTCTACAAAAGCTTCAACTTCCTTTCTCACCTTTTGGACTATCACAAGCTTCCTATGTTGATTATGCATTTTCATATCCTTCTCTTCAAAGGTACCAAACCTTCCTTTTGTTAGATCCCAAGGTTTACTCAACAAGTGTTCAACATACAACTCCAAAATGTGTTCTTCAACCTCATATCCCATAGGCATTATCCAAAATGTTCTAGTTTTTGTTGCTTCCATCAAACACTGATCAATGTCAACCATGAAGCAAATAGTGTCCTACTTTTCCATAATAGATTTAGGAATCCTTTCCCTAGCTTGCATTACACTCTGAAAGTTTTTGAAGTAGCCCCAGATAGAATTTTTTCCTTGCTTTAATATCTTCAATTCTATATAAGATGTCTTTGATTTGAACAACTACAGGTATTTCACTTTCCCATTGCACTTTACCAACTCCCGAAACTTTATTCATGAAGTAGAAGAATAGACACAACAATAGATTTCCATACTTGAAAATTTTCTTCTTGTCCTTCTTGATTTTTCCAAGGTTTTCAATTAGTTGGCTTCAGAGTAACTTGCATAAGTCATATTCTGCATTTTCCTTGACCATTTGATACGCTGCATAGATTGCAATACCAAATACAAAGTTATCCTAGCTGGAGTCATAGATTTTGTATCCAATAACCATGGAAGAAAATTTTACATCCAATTCAATGATGTAATTAACTGTTATGGCTAATCTGTTGAAATTGGAACCTGTTGCCTCAATGACTATTTGGTTCTTCATAGATTTCAATGTGGGAAACCCACCGGTTGAATTCAGACCAGTAACAATACTTATGGCTTCTCTTGTGATCTTGAAGGGTTTATTTAACCACATGAACTCGACATGCACTCGGCTTAGTATGTACCAAACCCATTCATTTTCGTCGAACATGGGAAACTTCACAATTTGTGTGAATTTCTTCTCCTCCAAAGTCTTAAATTTAGGCCTTACATAGAAATCTTCTCCCATAATGTGATTTGTGTATAGATTTAACAACTGAGACCTTCCTAATTCCTCAACATTTGCATGAATGTATGCCCTAATATCTGCAATGTGCAAAACACCATACAGATTTAAAGAAAATGCACCTAATGGTTCTATCTCAATGGATTTGAATGGGTGCCATTTGAATTTTGGGTGGGGTATGTCCTTAATATCAATGACTAACGGAGCAACCATTTCTAGAAATTTCAAATTCACAAGTTTTGCAAATAAATACCTTTTCACCGAATTAGGGTTTTTTCGTCAAATCGCCTTAAGACTTGTATCTCGCCAAAATTTGCTTGCAGAGCTCTCCAAACTTCTTCTTCTCAAAATTAGAAGTGAAGAATGAGGAATAGAAGTAACTTTTTATCATTCACACACCTAACCTTTTTATCACAATAAATTCTTTTGCCCTAGGTCTTCCGTATACCCTTTTTTCATAGTCTATGAAAGAAAATTCTTCTGTAAACCTTCAATTTTGTATAGATTTCCTCCACAAGTGTTCCCAAAAGATATATAGATCATTAATGTAATCGTTGCAATTTTCCACATCCCAGTACCAACTACCAGCAAGGGCTAAAAGATTTTCTTGAGAGCTTCCCCTAGGCTAGAGGCCTTAAACTAATTCTTGGGGGAATTTTCAGTACCAGATTCTAGTGTTGATCCATTTCCTACATCAAAAACACTCTTCTTCACTCATGTCTTCTTCATTTGATTCCTGATCTCATCCACAATAACTTTTCCTTTTCCCTTATCATCCTTTTTGTATATTTTTCCCTTTGTTTACTGGACCCTTCCTGCTTCTATAGAATCTTGCAATGTTATCGGATTTGTTACAATTATAGCACATGACATTTCCTTGTCCAGACCATTTATTCCATTGATTTTCTCTTGATCTGCACTGGTTAGCAATATGGGAAAATCTATTGCAAGCATAACATCTCACATTTCTATTGACAAAGTTGTTTGTCTTATTTTTGCATTTAATTAACTTATGACCATATTTATTGCAATTAAAACATTGACCGGAGAATGATGGGCCACTTGGATTGATTCTAATTCTACATTGAGTAGCCATATGACTGAATTTATTGCAAACAAAATAGTATCCATTAAACTTTTGAGCATTGGGTTGTCTTATCGGATACCTTCTAGCTTTGCTCGTTTGATTTCCTAACATAAATTTCCTTTGACCAGATCCAAAGCTTTCTCCTTTCTCATATCCAAGACCTTGCTTGTCACTTGCAATCTTCTGACTTTGAACCATTTCATCAGGCTTAGTTGATTTAATATTGAACTTCTCCTTGTATTCATTTGCAGTAGCAAGTTCATCCCTGAGAATAACAATCTATCTGTCAAGCTCTTCTTCATTATTTCTGGATTGTTGAAATTCAAGCTCCAGTTGATTGAATCTATTGCATTCATCAGATCTTTATTTCAAAGATTGAGTAAGATTCTCTTCATTCTTCTTTCTATCTTCAATCTCCTTGGTCATCCTCATCACAATAGATTGCATCTCATCCTTTAGGACAACATTATCTCTGGTGATATTTTCACATTCTTATGTCTTTTCCTTCAAGGATTCACTTAGGTGTTTATCTTCCATGCTTTTAATTTCTTTTTGCTTGATCTGATCACATATTTCTTTTCTCTTTTCCCTGGACTTATTGATTTTATCTTTCAATGATTGAGTGAATTTCTCATCATTCATGAAGCTTGCTTGCAATTCTCAAACTTTAGATTTGGACTGATCAAGATCATCTAGTGCCACCAAAAGTTGTTGATGAAGACTACCAAAATCCATTGAATCACCTTCCTGAATCTTCCCCAAGCTATTAAACTTCTTATGAGGAACTAGGATCTGATACCAATTGTTGGAATCAAGGAACACTGAGAGGGGAGTGAATCAGTGTTCTAGAAAATTTAACTTTATTACCTTGATCTTTAAACCACTTATAGCTTTGAACCAAAAGAAATATGCAAGAACATAAGGCAATCAACCGCAACACCAAAACACGAGGGATTTTATGTGGAAACCCTATTAGGGAAAAAACCACATTGGAGGTTAATCCACAATTTGAGTATACTCAATATAAGTGTTTACAAATGGAATGCACATGCATTCAGGCACACTGCCTAGAGCTCAATGCTCAAATACAAAATGATTTATGCCCAAAATAAGACTCACTATCTTACAGTCACATCCAGAAAACAACTGGAATGAATGAACTATGAGATAGCATCTACTAATTCCTAATTATAGTTTTGGTTAAGCGCATTGTTTGCATTCTTCACATTATGTCTAATTATGCTCCTGAAACTCTATCTGCTTTAATTCAAATCACCAATATTTGTTCTACTCAAATGAAATTGTGCATAATCGATATATATTCCTTCTAACTCTCACATTATATCACATCATATATCAAAATGATATGAACAATCTATTATATATATATGCCACTAGAGATTAGAACAACAACATGTCGGCTTTAACAAAATAAGAAACGTGCACAAACTGTCGGCTCAATCCATAGACAATTATCAATGTGAATCAACCAATGTCCGCCAAAACATAGTAAGGATCCAAAACAACATGTCTCAAACATGAAACACCTTAAACAATAATGTCTCAAAGATCCACAACATGCTATACACATCTAGTCGGCCTTTCTGCACTATTAGACTAAAAATCAGTACACCAAATCTTCTAACTTACACATCAATCAATGTGAACCCAAATGATTCAAGGATAAGATAGTTCATACATTAGACAACCTTCTCTAAGATCCAAAACACAAAATGATAACAGAAAATTATATATGAGTCAATTTACACAACTCTGACAGATGCACTGTTTTAGCTTTGACAGATAATACATATCTTCAATCTGACTTTGGGTATAAGAAATTATTGACTAGGGTTGCCATCAATGACCACACCAGATGACTTGTGCATTTTCTTTTGCTAACAAGGGTACCCTTTTTTGGATGGATAAAATTGAAATATTCTTTCACAGTCCTCAAGTATTTTATCGAAGGCTTCTTCTTTCTGGATCTTGTTGTTAGATCTTCATCGAGTGCTAAGATAATTGAGTTTCCATATCTTATCAAGTTGTAGGGTTTCAATGCATCAATGTACAAATGGTCTTCAATCTTCCTTCAATATTCTTCATATTTGTAACTTGCACATTCAAAGAGAGAGGAAGGGTTTTGCCATATAGGGGATTGTCTCACTCAAACCTCATATTGGTGTTTCCACCTCCATAATTCTACAAAATTGATGAAAGAGAGCTTATCCTTTTGAGGGATAGAGGCTAAATGATAAATGAGTGATAAATCAATATTTGAATGCAACTCACCACTCAAATTTTATTTCCTTGAAGGACTAAAGTCATGTGCATCTCCTTGAGGCTTGATTACAATTTGGCTTGGCTTGCTTTGAAGACCTACAAGTGTTAGTCCTTGCAATAAAATGTATGCATAAACATGAACAAACACACATAAAACTTGACATGAACAAACACACATAAAAATTTGGCTTGGCTTGGCTTGGACTGCTTTGAAGGCCAAGTTTGGTAGATTGGCGGTAGAAGGTTCAAGAATTGAAGGCAACTTATACAGCCTGAAGGGTGTAAATGGAATAACCTGTCTTCTAGGACAAATAAATGAATGATGGATATGTAACAAGAGGATGGGACACATAAAATTTGATAACCTTGTGAAGATCAACTCCATGCAAGAAGTGAGAGATATGCCTAGGGTTGTCAAATCTACAAACACCATGTGCAAAGAATGTCAAATTGGGAAGCAAATAAGGATAAGGTTCAAGACCAAGGAGCATTATACTACAAGACCTTTGGAACTAATTCAAACTAATCTACATGGACCAACCAAGGTAAAGAGTCTTTAGGGTGAAAGGTATTTCATTTTACTTATTGATGATTTATCTAGAATGGCATGGGTTACATTCTTAAATAAAAAATCATAAGCCTTTAGTAGATTTAAGATTTTCAAATCAATGGTTGAGAATCAAATGGATGCTAGAATCAAGTGTTTAAGGTTTGATAGAGATGGTGAGTTCACATCAAGTAATTTTTAAAAAAATTATAAAGAGCATGGGATAAAGAGACACTATTTTATTGTTAGAACTCCTCAACAAAATGGAGTAGTGGAGAGAAAGAATAGAACCGATCAAGATATGAAAAGAAAAATGTTGAATGAATTTAACTAAATAACCTGATGTGTTTTGGAAATAAGCATTCCATACTATTGTCTATATCCTTAAAAGAGGTCAACTAAGGGTGGATAACACTAAAACTCCCTAAGTTGTGGTGTGTGAGACTGTCAACTATCAAATATTTTAGAATTTTTGGAAGTAGATGCTTTATCAAAAAAGATGAAGAAGGTCCAGGAAAGTTTGATTCAAGATCAGATGAAGGAATATTTATTGGATACTCAACTAGGATCAAAGCCTAAAGATGCTACAATAAAAGGTTTAGGAAGGTTGTGTAAGAGAGGGGGACCAACCACTGCAAGGCCCCAGGTCACGAAAGGCTGAGAGCAGTATAGCTGCCCTAACTTACCTCAGTTTGTAAGGGTGTTCAGATAGACAATATGAGAATGATGAGGAGTGTAGGTCCTTCAATCACTCTACAAACCCCAAAGTTGAAAGGAGACTAGGTGAGTCATTTTTTAGGGTCAACTTTGTATCTTAGATAGCTCTCTATCGTAGGATAGAAGTGCAGTTCTGGGATGATAACACAGCGCGCTGGTGTCTCACAGGTGTGTTGGCATCCGTACAACCAGAAAACCAGGGAGACAAGACTTAACCTCTAAAAAATAGACTAGCGGCCTAGTTTAGGAATTTCTAAACCTGCAAAATAAGATTAAGAAATATGAAATATAAAGATGAATGTGATAAAGAAAGTAGATTACCACAAGGGTGCCGAAGATGATCTCACACAATAATATTTTTGCCAACTTGCTCCAAGATCTCTCCACCTACACACAACAAAGAGGGAAAATGTTGGGGGGGTTGTTTAGGGGTCTGCTTGAGGCAGACCCCCATTTGGTGTTTCCACCTCCATGGACAACCAAGTTTGCAACGATAGAAATAATGCGATAAAGAGGAGAACACAAGAAAAGTATACAAAAGACACTACAAAATAGTACATGCTTACTCAACAAAATAATAGATAAGATGAGAGGAGCTTACCACCTCCATCCAAAGTGCTCAAGGCTAGTGTAGGAGAAAGATGAGAGGAACTCAAGCCTCTATTGTAATGGATTTGTCTTGCGCTTGCACTATCGAAGTGGTGGAGTGGTAGATATCTGCTATGAAGTGTGAAGTGCTACTACAAAGCTTTGAGTGAATGCTTGAAGTGTGGAGAGATTGTGTCAACTTGTGAAGAAGCTGACCAAGAGATCTCGTAAACTTGAAAATGAATTAATGAATTAAGAATATCAAGGAAGAATGGAAGAAAATGGCCATATTCGGGTTGGCCAGTGAAAGAAAGGCGTTCACTTCGACCTCCAATAGGAAGTGTAACATTTCTATAGTCTCCAATCATAGGAATCTGCCAGGGACGTAAGCACGCCGTGGGAACATCTGCTTGTCACGCGGGCGTCCCCGATAGAAACGCCTCCACCGACACACAAACTAGACGCAAAGTGTGTTGTGAACAACAGGATTATGTGGAATTAAGCCTCCGAGTTTGGTTTTCTAAAGTGTAAAAGGGTGAAAGGGGAATTTGCGTTAGGGGTGAAAATTCGCTCCTATACATTTTTCCCCCACGAGTGCTTTGGTAAAGTGGATCAAAGAATAAATAAGGTTAGATATGTATACCTGTATCAACGAGGAAGCAAATCACGGTCTAGAAAACCTGAAAGTGTAGGAAAGGGATTCATAGCTGCACAGAACTATAAAGCTGAAGAACAAAAGTGCTTCACAAGCCTATAGACCTGCAAGGGAGGTATCCTCCAATAATTCTCACATGAAGGAAACTAGGAAAGTTCCTTACAAACCTGTAGACCTACAAGGGAGGTATCCCCCAAGAACTCTCACATGAGGGAGATCGGGTAGAGGGGACTTTGCAGAGTCAAGGATGATGACATGTTTACCCGTAGATAGAACATGCCAGAAAGCAATCACGCATGCTAATAAAAGGACAGTCACATAGACCATCGCTAAGTTGAAATACTTTCAAAGGGGTCCCTTAGGAGCCCTTCAAAAGGAAGAGAGATCCACTCAAGGGACGTGCTATTTGAAAATTAGGGTCTACTCAAGTTGTCCCCAAGCTATACGCAAGGACATGAAGTAGGTCTAGTCGGGTTGCCCCCGGGCTAGACGTAAAGATGTGAAGACCGGTCTAGTCGAGCTACCCTCAAGCTAGATGCCATAGAGCTCATTAGAAATAGAAACTTTTGAAGGGGTCCCTCGGGAACCCGACGTGAAGAAAGGGGGTCCACTCAAGGGACACACTATTCAAAAGCCAATGCCTTCTTTCTCGAATTGATTCATCATCAAGGAATCCTTTTGAAAGATGTTCACTTCATAAATCAATTTGAAAGGAAGGATATGCCCCCACATGAGGGGAAGATCAAAATTGTTCCCACTTCAGAGGAAGGTTTTCAAGTCCTTTCTTTACAAATCCATGATGAAGGAAACATGTTTTGTTAGGGTTTCAAATTGAGAATGCAATTCTAACAAAGGAGCGCATGAAGGGGTCTTTGAGAAAAGATTCGTTTGGAAACAAATGCATTTTCTAAAGACTGCGTAATGTAGAAGTGGTGTTGTCACACATGAGAGGGACAACTCAAGCAAAGAAGATAGAAAGATAAAGAGAACACACACAAAGGGCACAGGGGTTGACTGATATTTCAAGGTCAGAACTACTCATAAATATATATATAAGTATAGTAATGGTATATAAATTAACTATCATCAAACCCCTACTATACCAGACCATGTGAGGAAGGCACAAAAATACAAAGTAAAAATAAAAAATTAGGTCAACATGGAAGGAAGCCTAAATGCCTCCAACACTTTGCATCGTCCCCAATTTGTCGAAAGTCAATCACAAACATGGAAGAATGATTATACACATGGATGAAGTTTTACAACACAAAAACCACGCCTGTATCCAAGAACCAACGGGGGTGATGAGGGTCATCCAGGCACATATAGCATGATCACGGGGGAAACACATCACAACACACACACACACATCTAATCTAAAGATCAAGAAGAGGGTCTCCCCCTAACACTGGTCAACCAAGAGGTCATCAACATCCCACTCTGGATCATCGTAGGGGGAAGGATGACAAACTTGCAATGGTGTAATGTTAAGGGGAGGAGCTTTTGATCCTCCCACAACAAGGGATAAGGAAGAAGGACCTGTGAGTTATCCATCGCTCAACTCTTGTGGGTCTAAGGTCAACGACTCCATCCACTGAGTTAAACATGCACTTAATGGGAGTTCCATGTTTCACCTTGATGGACGGGGGAGTTTGTATCCAAGGTTCACCACTAGGCTCACCGAGAGACTTGGGAGTGGTGAAAAACTCAGGGGAGGCTAGGACTGGTTCTGTCACTAGGACAAAACAAGTCAATGCAAGACCACCTTTTAGGGAAGGTGGGCTCCTCTTACGTCCTCCATTGTTGGAGGGACCACTCTCTACCTTCTTCTTCATCGAAGGAGACGAGCTCCCCATGGATGAAGCAAGAAGGGTAGAGGGAGAGGAGAAAAGAATCACAATAGATACAACAAAAGTTTTAATCATATCTATGAGCTTTGGGAAAGGTGATATATCTAGAATGGATGTCAACAAAGGTGGCTCCATGAAAGGAGTGATGAACACCTACACCTTTCCAAATGCATGTGTGCTCGCAGCAGAAGTCAAAAGAGATATAGAACTAGTTTGGATAGAAGCAAAAGAGAGGAGAGAGGAGGACATGGCAGGAGGTCCTGATGTAGAAGCAGTCGTCTTCTCTTCTTTTTTCTGTAAGGTGGCTTGCTCGGCTAGAAGAGCCTTTCACCGATGCTTGAGCTTACACGCAAGGTGATTTTGTGACTCTTTGACTCGAAAGTCGAGATTTGCGAAGGAATGGGGGGATCCTGCTAAGCCATGGTACTTTCCTCCATAGTTTTTTCCAACAAAGGGACATACTTCTGAATGGAAGCAGGAAGGGTGGGTTCAAAGACAGTAGGAGGAATCAACTTTAGCGCCTCGACAGCGGGCCTCTTTTCATTCAATTTTTTAGGAGTAGGAACAGTAGGAGGCCGCGGGGTGAATTCTCTTCTTGATCCTCTCTTTCTATCATATAAATAATACCAAGGCCCAGGGGACCCGTTAGGGAGATATGATATCCTGATCTTGGGTCTACGCCAAGCAGGCACCATCAGACTCAACAGATAGAAACCAGGCTTATCATCCAATATTCCTCCCAAGAGAGGGGAGTAGATGAGGTAGCCTGAGAAGGAGCGAGCTTCTCCTTTCCCTTTTTAGAGGAGGCATTTGGTTTCTCTATCACAGGAAGGGTCAACTCTGACTGCCCCTTGCCCCGAGTCTTATACTTCACATAGTTCTTATAAAGCAGGTTTGTTCTGGGTGGAAGCAGACTGATTGGAGCGAGCCAAAAGTGATGCAATGAATATCCCCCACGAGACACCACAAGCTAGTATCTGGTATCATGCACCACATGCACAACACCCTCATGGGAAAACTTATGGCACTTATGAATTACAGAGGCAATCCAATTCATGGAAGCTAGCCAAGGTATACCCAACTTCACTCTGAATAGGTTCGACTCAGGAATGACATAAAAAACTGTGTCTACATTCCTAGGC
Organism: Sequoiadendron giganteum; assembly: GCA_007115665.2. Taxonomy (NCBI): domain Eukaryota; kingdom Viridiplantae; phylum Streptophyta; class Pinopsida; order Cupressales; family Cupressaceae; genus Sequoiadendron; species Sequoiadendron giganteum. Next base: position 975,384,833 of record CM021100.1, on the reverse strand, counting down.
CCAACCAAGACAAACAATGTTATCGATCCATATGGTTTAAGAGAAAGACCATCATGTGTACAAATGATGGACTGTTTTTTTGTATTCCTCCCTTTGGAAGGAGTTCAAGAGTGAGGTCTCCTTCGTGATGACATTCACTCTACTCGCAGGGTTGACTAAGACCCCTATCACAATGTTTCCATTGAGCGAGTGGGAATGTAGAGTGGAGAAGGTTTGTCATTTGTTGGTACATCTTGCGAAGTGAATGTTATATCCTGAGAACCGGTTGCAAGAAAAGGAGAGGGAGTAATAATAATCATGTTAACATACACCTGAGGGTAAGAAATAGAATCAGAGGGATCGATAATCATGTTAGTAGAATGTGATGGAAATGGGTCCATGTATATCTGCAATTCACTATTAGCTTTTGCCAATGATTTGTTTTTGTTTTGTTTACTTCCATCAAGACAGATAGTATCATCATCGATACTATTAGAACCATAAATTTTCATTAAAAATCCAACGTCTTTTTTCCCACTTGAACCCATTATTTCATTATCTTTTCATAAAAAAATTCATTTCACTGCCTTTCATAATGCTAAAATACCCCATACCATTGCCATATTAATCACTTTTTACTACCTATATCGTTTACCTCTATATTGTGGCCCCTTGCAGGGTGGATCATGGTATGGTGGTTAACGGGTAGTCATAAGAAAGGTTCACCACGCAATCGCGGGCGATCAACACATAGATCACAGTAAGCGGCGAGGTGACGGTTAAGGCGTGGTGAACAGGGATCTTGGTGGTCAGTGAAAGGCCACCACAATACCACAGATAGTCAAAGTGGAGACCACGGTAGCACGGTGGTCAGAGGTAAGCAACGAGGTGGTGGTTAAGGCAACTACCATGGTACCGCCACCGATCAAGAGGAGACCGCGGTGAACAAAGTTAAACAACAAGAAGCGGTCAGTGAACAGGTTACCACAGTACTGTGGGAAGGTGGTGGAGAGACTGTGCTAAGGCGGTTGATGTAGAAAGATGATAGTTAGTGTTGGACACTGTGGTACCGCCAAGGAGAGAGGCAGAGCCCGCGGTAAAGCGGTAGACTGTGGTGTAACATGAAATGTTACCACGAGACCGCTAGGAGCAAACAATGAGACCGCGATAGAGCGGGAGGATAAAAGAAGCTTCATGGCATCATATAAAGAACGAGAAAAAGTATTGAAGTTAAATAAAAAGGCAGACTATAGTTTAAAATATTTAATTTATCGATAAGGCAACTTAATTAAATATTTTAATTTATGTCAATGAATACAACCGGTTGTAACAGGAAAGTGAAGGGTCAAGACCCTTGGGATTTACTATATAAATGTTCTGAAAAATCAGTTAGAGAAAAGGGGGAAGGAGTAGGAACAGTTAGATAATTGCTAAGGTAAAACTGGGGAAAGGGAAATAATGTACAGACCTTTGTGAAATACAACAATGGAGAAAATGTCTTAAATTGGTGAAATTATTTTTTGGTCTTCAGTTGTTGTGATGTAATAATCCATATTTTTTATCTAGTTTTCTCCAACTTGAGGTATTTTATCATTTAAATCAGTATATCAAGTATATTTATGATTTGTCAAAATGTATTCCATTTTGTGTAATTTAATTATCTGGTGTCTGCAAGTCAAAATTAAATTCTTTTAAATAAGTCATAGTGATTTAAGGATTTCTTTTGGATAGTTAAAGAAGAACCTGGTAAGAAAATATTCCAACACAATTTATGCAAGTCATAAATTTAGTGAAGTTATATGCCAATCATAGAGTTTCAAAGTGCCTAGCAACTTGAATTAAGCCAGAGAGGGAAACACATACAATTTTTTATTTTTGACTCCATTGCCCATGTGGATAGAAGGCATTGATTTGCCACAACCCAGAAGATAAATTTCATGAAAAAAAATATTTTAAGTTCTTTGTTTTGTGCAGGAGGAGTAGTAGTTATGATTTTATCTATTCACTTCCAATTTCCATTATGAATAGATTGGTTGAGAAGGAAATATATTTCAAATCTGCAACATACACATAGGTGCACCCGCCTAGGTTTAGTAGAGCCTAAAGAGCAGAAGGTTCAATTATGTTAATTGGCCTTGTACATTGACCAATTTTTTTGTGAGAGCTTGGCAACCTCTCATGGTTAAAGCCTTCATTTTTGAGACCCAACAGATACGATCTTGTATCTCATGATGCAGGCGCATGCAACGTTCAATATCATGTCCATTAACTCGATGGTATTGACAATAGGTGTTTGCTTCATACCAATTAGGATATGGTTCCCTAACTGGTTTTGGAGTTGGTAGGTTAACGATCTTATCCTTCAACAACTTCTGTAAGATGAAAGAATAGGATTATGATAACTTCATAAAATTTTGGTCGCATTTGAGGCCGTTGTTATCCATAGCGGCTACTGCATTCACAAAAAAAATTCCTTTTCCAAAGATTGATATAATGGACTTTCCTTAGGGACGAGAGCACGAGGAAGATCCCCCAAACTAAACCACCGTCTGTTGATACTATCATAAAGCTACACATAGATGCGTGAAAGAAGGGTATTTCATAAGGGCAAACTTTTCTTGCCAAGGCCCTTGTAAGTTCTCTATAAACACCTTCTACACATCGGAGTCAAGTAGTGGGTATGATATTTGTGAAAAGAGCACTTGATATCGTGCTATAAAGTCAATAATCTTCTCATTATCTCCTTGTTTACATCGAACAAGGTCAGAGAAGTCCATCTTAGGCTTGATGTTGGCTTGGAACTGTTGTAGGAAATGGTTCACAAGCTGATCGAACGAAAAGATGGAGTTGTCGGGCAAAGAATAGTACCACTCGAGTGATGTATCCTTGAGGGACCGAGGGAACAATTTTTCCATCAACGCATCATGGTGGAAGAAGTCTTTACATAAGGCGTTAAAGGAGGACATATGTGTTTGCGGGTCCCCTTTGCCACCATATTTCTCAAATTTAGGAATCACCATCCCTTGCGAGAAAGGAGTGTTTAGAATTACTACCGACAATGGGCTATGTCAGAAGAAGGGCTGAAAAATAGGTTGGGCAGAAGCCTGGGAAAGGCTTGCCAACTGGTTCTGCATCTTCCCCATATTCTGAAGAAGGTATTCAGAATCATATCATTAGAAGGCATAGGACCAATGGAACCGCTATCAGAGCCACCGCCAGAACCGCCATCGTGACTGCCACCGAGGCCGCCACCGATGTTGTTGCCACTGGTGTGACCTCCATCGGGGTCACCACCACTTTTGAAACCACTACCATGACCTTCGTTGATACCACCTCCATCGCCAAAGTTGCCACCATCGAAGCCTCCACCACTCATCTCGCCAAATCCTCCACCACCGGAGGCAACAACAGGGGGTGGGGGGTGAAGTGAAAACCCAAAGGGTTCTTGTTTACCTTGATGGTTTCAAAAATCTCGAAAGCAGCAGGGATCGTGTTGGTCATGTACACATACATGGGGGGTATTGATACCTCTAGTTGTCTCTCGTGTTCTTCAAAGGGGCTACCTCGTACCATGCTACCATGGTTCGAAGGAGCACATGCTTCAGCCAGACCAACGAGACTGGCCAAGAGTTCTACGCACCTTCAGTCTTTCCCCACCATGTACTTTATTTCACTAATAACTTTAGCAACCCTAGCTAGCTTCGGGTTTTTTTCCAAGTGGTTCTCTAATGCACCCAACCCCTTAGTTAGACTAGCGACATATTCAAAGGGGATGTGGACAAGTTCATGTTCATCTATAGATGATGAGGTCGGTGACACAAGAGGGGTAGGGATGTGATCAGTTTCATCAAGGAATCTAGACTCGCCTCGTGACACATGCTCCTGTCCGGACAAGCGAACCACAAAATTAGAGAGAATACTGGTAGTGAAACTAGAAGAGACCTTCATCTTCTCCATCAGAAGGTGTCACAGAATTCTCCTGACAATATGACCAGAGTTTGTGGACTGGGTTGTGACACTCATAAACCTTCACAACACACAGGAGTGCAACAATCCAAGGGGTATAAGAGAAAAATCCCAGAACACCAACGAACGAGAAGACGTTTGTTCATGTCGTGTTCACCAAAAATGTAAGAGAGGGGGACCAACCACTGCAAGGCCCTGGGTCACGAAAGGCCGAGAGTAGTATGGTTGCCCTAACTTACCTCAGTTTGTAAGGGTGTTAGGAGACTAGGTGAGTTGGTTTTTAGGGTCGACTATGTATCTCAGATAGCTCTTTGTCATAGGATAGAAGCACGGTTCTGGGATGACAACGCGGCATGCTAGCATCTCACAGGTGCGCTGGAATCTGTACGGCCAAAAAACCAGAGAGACAAGACTTAACCTCTAAAAAAGAAACTAGTGGCCTAGTTTAGGAAATTCTAAACATGCATAATAAGATTAAGAAATACAAAATATAAAGATGAATGTGATAAAGAAATTAGATTACCACAAGGGTGACGAAGATGATCTCACGCAATAATTTTTTCGCTAGCTTTTTCCAAGATCTCTCACAATAAAGAGGGAAAATGTTGGGGGCTCTATTTAGGGGTTTGCCTTAGTCAGACCTCCGTTTTGGTGTTTCTACCTCCACAGACAACCAAGTTTGCAATGATAGAAATAATGCGATAAAGAGGAGAACACAAGCAAAGTATACAAAAGACACTACAAAACAGTACGTGCTTACTCAACCAAACGATAGAGAATATCAGAGGAGCTTACCACCTTCGTCCAAAGCACTCAAGGCTAGTGGAGGAGAAAGATGAGAGGAACTCAAGCCTTTGTTGTAATGGATTTGTCTTGCGCTTGTACTATCGAAGTGGTGGAGTGGTAGATTGCTACTATGAAGTGTGAAGTGTTGCTACAAAGCTTGGAGTGAATTCTTGAAGTGTGGAGAGATTGTGTCAACTTGTGAAGAAGAAGGACAAGAGATCTCATAAACTTGAAAATGAATGAATGAATTGAGAATATCAAGGAAGAATGGAAGAAAATGGCCATATTCGGGTCAGCCAACCGAAGAAAGGTGTTACACTTCGATCTCCAATAGGAAGTGTAACATTTTTGTAGTCTCCAGTCAAAGTAATTTTTCAAGGACGTAAGCGCACCGTACGCGTGCAGGCGTCCCCAATAGAAACACCCCCACTGACACACAAACTGGGCGTTAAGTGTGATGTGAACAACGGGCTTATGTGGAATTAAGCCTCCATGTTTGGTTTTATAAAGTGTAAATGGGTGAAAGGGGAATTTGTGTTAGGGGTGCAAATTCGATCCTATATAGGTTGTTGAAATTATAAATGTCAGAGTGGATGAAGAGTCACATCACAATTCACACATGAGCAAGATGACTATTGGTCTGATGAATCTACCTACACAGAGGAAGATGAAGAAGAAGTTGAAGATAAGGAAGAAGCATTGGAAGATATCCCCAAAACTCCTACCAAGTATGTTTAGAAAGTATTCAGAAGATTAGATCATAAGAGATAAGATGAAGGAGTGCAGACAAGAAAAAGGTTTACAAAAAAAAATGAACAGGTAAACTTTTCTTTCTTGTCAAAAATAGAACCAAAAACTTTTGTTTATTCTAGCAAAGATGAAGGATGGATACAAGCAATGGAAGAAGAGCTAAATTAGATTGAGAAAAATCAAAGTTGGGAGTTGGTTCGAAGGCCTACATAAAAGAATGTAATCGGCACAAAATGGGTATTTTGAAACAAATTGAATGAAGATAGAGAGGTTGTGAGAAATAAATTAAGGATGGTATACAAAGGATATTCACAAGTGGAAAGGACTGAATTTGAGGAGATATTTTCTCTAGTAGCAAGAATGGAAGCTATTAGAATGTTTCTTACATTTTTTTGTTCACAAGAGCTTCAAAGTATATCAAATGGATGTGAAATTTTCTTTTTTTGAATGCTGAACTAGAAGAAGTATGAATAAAACAACTTGATGTATTTCAGCTATTAGAAGAACCAAAAATGGTATGAAAACTTTAAAAGACATTGTATGTTCTCAAACAAGCCCCTAGGGCGTGGTATGCAAGATTGTACAAGTACCTATTTCAACAAGGCTTAAAGAAAGGTACCACAGTTCGTAATTTATATATCAAAATCTAGAGGATGAAAGGATTCTAATTGTTGTTGTGTATGTTGATGATATAATATTTGATGACAATGATGAAAATTTTAAGAGATTTGTTGAAGAAATACATAAAGAATTTGAAGTGTCTATGTTAGGTGAGTTATCATTCTTTCTTGGACTTCAAATTGCATAATCAGATAATGGTATCTTTATCTCTCAAGCTAAGTATGTCAAGGAAATGTAAAAGAAGTTTTCTATGGAAGACTGTAAAGTAGTAAGTACTCCAATGGTAATAGGTTGCCATTTGAGTAAGGATGATGTGTTAGCTAAGATTTTTCAAACTCTATATAGGTCTATGATTGGGGGCTTAGTGTACTTAACCGCTTCAAGGCATGATATTATGCAAGTTGTTTGCTTGGTTACAAGGTTTCAAGTTTATCTAAATGAAACTCATGTAAAAGTTATCAAGAGGATTTTCATATATTTAAAGAGCACTCTAGACTATGGATTGTGGTATCAAAAGGGTAATGAATTTTATTTGAATGTATATATTGATACTGATTAGGTTGGTAGTGTTGATGAGAAAAGAAGTACCAGTGGTGGAGCCTTCTTTTTGGGAGACAAATTGGTCTCCTAGCTTAGTAAGAATTAGGACTCAATGTCCTTATCAACAATAGAAGTAGAGTATATTGCTGCAACATCTTGTTGCACCCAAGTGTTGTGGATGAAGCAAACCTTAAAAGACATCAAGGTGATGTATGATGAGCCCATTCCAATTTTGTGTGACAATAGAAGTGCCATCAATATTTCAAAGAATCCAATGATGCATGCTATAACCAAGCATATATCGATCATATATCACTTCTTAAGAGAGAAAGTTGTGAATCAAGAAGTAAGATTGGAGTATGCGCCCATAAAGGAACAAGTTGTAGACATCTTCACAAGGGCACTTTCAAAGGATACATTTGAGTATCTTAAACAAAAGTTAGGGGTTTTTTCCCCTCCCTCTTGTAACTAAATGCATACTTGGTGCATCTACCTAGGGGAGAAACTCAAGACACTTTATATCCCTAGATTGATGATGGCTACCTCTCAAGGGGAGAAATAAAAATAATTCTGAGGTTTATGTAGATAGGGGGAGCTTGTATGCTATGACAAGCTCGGTTGAAGACCATTATCCCTTTGTATTTGATATCAAAGAGGGAGTGTTAGAGTAAGGGGAGATATTACATATCTAGTTGGTGTTGCCACCAATGCCAAAGGGGGAGATTGTTGTACAAGTATGATGCAAGTCTTTTGATTGATGTCAACATTATGGAGTTTGCTGATGATGTTGTTTTTGTTGTTAGAAAAGTGGTAGCATGTGGATGGTTTCATATGCTGCAATCAAGATATTGGTCAAGAAGTATTATGGATGATGTTGGATGTCATGAGTTGTTATAACAATTTTTTTTGTTACTCATGAATAAGTAAATGATCATTGTGAATGTTTCATTCATTATTTGTTGATTTTCTTACAGTCAGTGCTCAGGAAGTTACCCTAGAAAAACTTTAATGAATTATCCACATTCCTTTTCATTAGAAGATAAGGTCATGCAGTTTGGAATGTAGGTAGAGTCAAGTGTGAAACATGTGTGTTCTAGTTTTCAGAACATAGAAGTCACCGCAAAAGTTTCCTGAGTAAGCAGAGTGAAGACTATGTTGTTGCAGTTATGGAAGGTCCAAAGAAATGCTCCACATTTCTCCATAGTTGTTGTTTTGGTCTTGTGATTTGGAGGATTATTTTTACATGTCTATTTCTTGTCTCTCTTCAAGTTTCAATTTCTGAAGTGTACCACAAGTTGAGTTTCCAAAGTTATCTCTCAAGACTGTGTTGTTTGGGTTTGCAATAGATGCTAGTTTTGTGTCTATTTTCTTGCACAAAAATAATGTTGTATGGAGGTGTGAAATAAGGGTATGAAAATATTCTTGAATATAATTTTATGCTTGTGATGTAATATATGTGATGCTATCTTGTCTCTTCAGCACCACTTGTGGTTTGGAGTTAGTATTTTGAGTGTTGAGTGCTTGCATGGCTGACTAGGTACTTTGCATGCCTAAGTTGCAACACTTTCTTGTGTGGGTGATATTCTTCTTGGTTAAGGTCCTCTGAAGTGTACAACTTCATAGGGTTATTGAGCATCCATAATTTCTACAAACCTTATATGTAAACCTTGAATGGTAAAATTATAGACCTTTGTTCAAATGAAAATAACATTAAATCAATAACAAATCTATTTCTAAGAAAATCTAATTTGTTAATATAAATTACTATTTGAAAGGACTAAAAACCTATTTACAATTTTTATCACAACCAATAATACTTTTGATTAGCCATTTCCATAAAATATGTTAACATAACTTACCAGTAGAAAGAACCCAAAAAAATAAATTTATAACATAAATTGGAGAGGTCACAATGATGCTTGAACAAAAGATTGTAACTTTCTAAAGTAATAAATGTGTTCACAAACACAAGAAAATTAAATTAAAAATACTTGAAAATAACTTCGTAACTGAAAGAAAAAACTAATTGAACAAACACCCTTCAACATCAATTTTGAAATTTATAAACTTTTGAATCTTTTCAATATAAAGTTATAGAAACAAATATTGTAATAATCACAAACACAAATAAATCAAGCCTACATTAGATGAATATAAAATATATAAAAGCCAAAAAAGCAACAATGAATCAATATAATGACCTCATCTACAACCATACAAAGTAGTGAACCAAAAACAAAAGAAAACATAAACATTCTATTGTTGTCATTATTTCCAGTTTCCAATACACACAATTCAAACGTAGAAAACACAGAAAACATAAACTCATAAAAAGGAATTCAACGACATGCAAATCATATTTGCTAAAATGTCAAGGACAAAAAGGAGCCTGTTTGCATGTAGGGCAGAGTCGATGGCGGCCACAAATAACTTGAATGTGTCCCAGGTCAGAGCTTCACTACACAGTCCATTCAAAATCAGTTTCTAATAATATCCCTAACTTATTGCAACCCTTATTAATAGTAGAAAATGCACAATTTTTTAGGGTTTTTATGTGGGAGATTTTTTAGTGATTTTATGGCAATTTTTCATGATTTTATGTAAAAAAAAGTCATAATTTTCAACAATTTTTTCCCAAGTCAATAGTCTTAAAAAAATCATGATTTATTCGAGGTAAAAATCACAACGCCTCACATTTTTTTGAAAATCACGATTTTCACAATTTTATGCTGATTTATGCTTCTATGGATAGAATAATAAAAAATAAACTACTTAATTAAAAACTTGTCTAATTATATGAATTTAATAATAAAAGTGATGAAGTCTTGCATACTCCAAAAGAATATTTTTCAAGTTAGATACTTTCTCTCCTAATCCAACAATTAAAATTTACAAGAGGGAATAAAGAAATAATAATGATAATGTCACTAAGGATTTTAACATTAAGGTTTTCAAAATCTCACTCTACATTAAAATCCATCATATTCTTATAAGATAAAAAAATTAGTTTAATTTGAAGATTATAAACATCACAACTATATGCTTTGAATTACATTCCTTTGTTGACACATATATAGTGCAATAATATGTACAATCAAATCAACAAATTATTACATAAAGAAGAATGAGTAGACTACTTGAATCTAGAATTTTAATCACTGGAATTCTTTTGCTAGCAGCTAGGAACACTTTACAATCTGCAATTTTGAATGAATCAAACCATTGTATTAGATTGAAACAATATAACAAGAATTTTTTATACATCCAATGTTCTCCAACAAATCTAAATCACTCTCTAAACCTGCAACACCGAATAGAGCAACCCAGTCCCGCTCTCCTCCCATCCATAGGATTGATAAGTCCACCCTCGAGCGGGAGACAAAATCCAAATACTCAACACTGATTAAAATAAAAAAAACATAAACAATGACTCACACACAAAGAATTTGGTCTCAAAATTCTTGTAAAGGGGGAGAAGGGGGATTCCCTTCCCTCTTGGGGCACAAACATCCTTCTCCATCATAAAAATTTAACTCCATTATTCTGCACACTACCACTGCCATTCTTCCTAAATCATACCCTTCCAATCACAACTTCCCAATATCAAATCACACTTCACACATTACTTCAATTCCACCCTTCCTTCCTCCATTATCTTTATTATATCAAAAATCCCCAAGAGAGGCTTCGTGCCCTTCTCAACCCCAAACGAAGGAGGCTCTTAGCCCTCAGGTGAGATCAACTCTTTATCTACACCCATACCCCCTATTATACAACACATGATATCACACAAAATAGGTACAAACTATAATTTTTTTTGACACATCACTTTCATTCAAAAATTCATATATGTAACACCAATAAAACTCAAAGCATACCTTGGCTGCCCAAGTTAGGATCAACTAAAATATCTTAACATAATTATCACATTCTTTTGCTAGTCAACAACATCCTACAATCCATTTCTTCTAGCCCTCTCCATCTTGCTTCCTCTCTTTCTCTCCAAAGAAGAAATTAATAAATAGAAAAATGAAGAAAGAAAACAATCTACAACACTCTCATTCCCTCTTCCCCCTAGCCATTCTAATTCCCTCTTTAAAATAACTCCCAACTCTTCAATTTCCCTCCAAATAAAAAGATAATTCAATAAACATATTTTCTTCCATTTATAAACGAAAATCAAAATCAAAATACACTCAAACATTAAAACCCCTTGACAAAAAACTAAACCCAATAATAAGCATTTAACATTTGGATTTTGTCTCCAATTCTTAAGGAACCTGGACTGCCCACCTAAAACATCTTATTAGAAACATTAATACATTTTGGAAATTATAGCCGAAACAATAAATATAAACATTAAATTTTTTAACATCAAATAATTATAAAATCTATCATAATAATTAAAAAAATAATTATTTTTGCTAAAATTAAACATTTAACAATAATAATACTTCAGAATCGAATTATTTTATTAAATAAACACATTAGTTCATTTATAAGCAAATAAATATCTAATCACGAATATAAAACATATATGTCCATAATCCAAAATAATAATATCCTTAAACCAAAATCTCAACATCAACCATGTTCAAAACACCAAACTTTATATGAATATAAAGTCAAATCAAAATCGATAGAATAATACTAACCATGCCTCACAAAAACAAAGAAAGATACATAGCTGAAAAAATGCTAGTTCATTGCCTTAATGAGCTTTAATAACCGCAACTCGTAATATAGACCCATTCCCTTCTTGTCGCAGTGAGAAATCCCTTGAAAGCCATGGTCGAAGGAGAGTGAAAGTGAACAATTTCTGGTGCCAAACCAAGCAACTTTTTGGGGGTAGGGAAGTGGTGGTGGAAGACTAATGCAACATTGAAAGCTCCATCATTTCAAGACCCAGTGCCAACCTTTTAATCTCGTCGAATGGTGTACACGTAATAGGGCAATTGGAAACTGCCACCATGGATCCTTGTAATTTACCTTTGACATTTAAAAATGGTAAGAAAATTTGAAGTCTCCTCTTGTTATTGTCCTCTATGTGTGGGAAGAAAAAAAATCATCTCATGTGACACTCCACACAGACCCCGCAAGATAGGGTGCTCCAATATAAGACCCTCTGCCCTTGTCTAAGTTAATTTATGCTTGTCCAAGGCAAAAGGTTATTTACCTTCACAAGATTGTATTGAGGATTTAGGCGCCAAAAATTGGGGTCTCTCCCCTTGTCGAAGTTATTTATGCTTGTCCAAGAGTTAGGGGAAAGGTTATTTACCTTTACAGGATTGTATTGAGGTTGTAGGTGCCAAAAATTGTAAACAATAAGCTCGTGTTTGGTTAACCGGCCTGTATTGTTAGTCTTTCCTTGGATCGTATGCGAGAGTCCCCATCTATTTAGAACGGTACAGGAGATGATTTTATTGCTACAAAGGAAATTTTGAGATATTTCTAATCTTCAATATTATTACAGTCCCTGGTAAATCTGCATCTTTCTTCTCATTCAAAATATTTTTTCTTTTGGTTTCATCTTCAAGTTCGTTGTGTTCTTGTAGGGTAATGTAATTCATCTGATCACGACTTTCTTCTGCGAGGAGATTTTATGCCCTAGAATAAATTAAAATAAATTATTGTTTTCTTTGGTTGACTGCTGCTAATCATTCCATATAGTTATTAATAAACTAGGTCACTCTAAGGCAAATAATTGGGTTTAATAACTGGTTGACTGCTGTCAGTCATTCAATAATGTTTTCTTTCGATGATAGTCATAAATTGGGTTTGCAAATAATTGCTAATAATCGTTTGGGTTAGCGTAAAATCTAATGCTGTGCCCTATTTTGAAAAAAGAAGCTGTAAGCTTATATTTATTTATTTATTTTTAATTACTATTAATCACTCAATGATGACAATCGTGATTTGGGGTTGTAAATAATTGCAAATAGTAATTTGCGTCAGTGGAAAGAGTCATGGCTGTGACCAATTTAAAAAAAAAAATACAATAGGATTACATTTTTTTATTTTGACTGCTTTTAGTCATTCAATGATGGTAATCATGATTTGGGCTTGCAATGAATTGCTATTTGTTGATTGGGTCAGTGTAAAGTGTCATCTATATGCCCAATTTTCTGAAAAGCTGTAAGACGTTTCAGTTGGTCTAGTTACCATTTATTCAGTATAGTAAATGATGAGAAGTTTCTTTTTAGTTTTTCCGTAGGTAACACTAATCTAGCCATGGCTAGTAATGGTGATTCTGGGCCAGGCAGCATGAATTGTAGAAGTCTTGTTGTGGTTCTCATAGGACCACCTGCTAGTGGGAAGAGCACCTTCTGTGAGAAAGTCATTGAGGGTGCACACCGGCCATGGATACGCATATGCCAGGTAATTTTCTTTTTTCTTTTTACCATGCTATCAATTTTGGACTTGTGGTCCCATTTGTTGTTGTTTACTAGTAGCCCTAATTATTATAGTTTAAATTCCCAGCCTGCCAATTTATTTCAGGCTATGATATTTTGGTGTGCAAATCTTGGGTGAGGTCATAGGCAGATGGTGCTATGGGCACAATGTTCTTAAGCATTTGAAACTGGGATGTACTTGAAAGTTGAATGCCTATCTCATTAATTACATCATAAGCATGCTATATATTCCTTGGGCTTATGCCTATTGGTAGTCTGATTGGAATGAGGAGGAATTGATCCTTGGTCACATTTTTACACATCAACCCTTTAACTTATTTTTGTGATGCTAATGTATTTCCTAAATTTTCAATTTATCTTATGCTATTTTTTTTTCTCTGCACTTTTTTAACATGTGTTCAGAGGTAAATATTTGAAGTTTGTCAGAGGTGTGGATAGTGGGATTATAACTACTAAATTAGTCAGTTCTCCCAATGTTATGGGCTTTTAGCCTTTTAGGGATTTGCTTTATCTTGACCCTAAAATTTCTTCTCAGCACAGTCATTCCTTCATTATTTGAAAATAACAAACACTCTTGCCAGATATGCACAGGTGAAACTAGTGGCTTTTGCCATTCACATATTGATTTCTCGTGAGAATATCTGTAATCTGTAGGTAGCTGGGATTTTGTATGTTTTGGTGACTGGTGTGCACTCTCGGGATTCCTACGTTTTAACATATATAAGTTAACATATGAGACCTGGGCCTTACCAGCCTAGACAAAGTGTCTGTTGAGTTTGAGTGTGATATCCTAGCACAAAGCAATTGTACCTGCCTTCATTAGAATATGGCAGGAGATGTTTCTGTCTTAAAAAGGCATATAAAAAGCTGGTATATATTGGAAAGGAAATAATTTACTGCTTGCAGTCAGATGAACATTTTTGAGCCAATTGTGGTAAGCTAAATATTAGCAGAGATATGTTTACTACCAAGATGCTGAAATGCTTCATTTTTGCTATAAATAAATCTAAACCGAGAGTCTTTCTTGCTACACATTGTCAACATTTTGGCCACGATTTGTCATGTGCATCTTACCTAAGTTGGTATCATCTGTGATATAATTGTGGACAATGCCAATCAAGTCACTTTTCCAATAAGGATTGCTTTCGCACAGGCATTCTTTATTGAACTACATTTTAAACATGGTAATAAATTTTTATAATCTACCTCAATCTAATTTCAGAAGTAGAAACCATGTTGCAGCACTCGAGAGACTACCATACTAGGTCAAGGGATGAGCTTAATCTGATTTAATCTGCATTAAGGCAAGTAGACAACCAAAGTAATAGTTAGAATAAAAGCACTGAAGTAAATCAGATGAGAAGCATATAAGGGATTTCTGTTCTGTTTCTTTATTCCATTGAATTGACAACTGTGGCATTAACATACAAGAAAGTGTCTGTATAGTATGTGCAAAGTAAGATGATACAGGTACTGGAATTTGTTGTCATGTTGGCCAAAAACAAAGATGTCTTGAAGTTTAAACAGGCAAGATCTGCATCCCAAGAATTACTGTAATACTATTGTGTCTCATAACAGTAGCAACTATCAGGATACAATCAGTCAATTTCCCATGGGTTTTAATCAAATAACACTGTTTACAAAAGAATAATTTATTGAAGAATCGAAAGTCAGTTGGACTATGGACTACATCTTATCAAAAGAAATCTCTCTCAAACTATACTTATCAATGCAATAAAAGGTGGTCAATTCTGATAAACACGTCAAGAGTTATAACATTTAATTTTAACAAGGGCATGGGAAAGTGAAGGATCCCGAGGGTTAAGGTGGGATTAAAGCCATCAACTACACATATTGACAACTGTCAGGACAGTTGTTTGTATGTTCTTTAAGGAGAGCCAACTCAAAACCCTTTTGGTGAACATTTAGCATGGACTTATGGCAACAAAAGGGCACAAGTAATAACATGCATCTTTCCTATTGATCATCATTACATTTATTTCTAACAATATAATAAACATCGTTTAGCAACTGAAAGCATGTTTATTCATGTCAAGAGAATTCAGTCTCGATCATAGCTTGAGACTGTGCGATTCTTTGTGAGAATCACAGAGTCCCAGGTCGAGCATCTAGTAGCTGGTATCTTGCCTTCATTTGACATAAGACTCGGGAATAATGAATGCTATAAGTTTTTCCTTCATACTATTTTTTGCTTCAAATACTACTGCAAGTGATCTGTGCAGATGCAGATTAATATCTTGAATCGATCTTTGGAAGCTCTTGTTACATATTTTAGTGAAGATAATATTTGCAGTCATTAGAGTCCTCCTTGACAATGATATTACTTCCAAAGTTGGATGAGACCTGAAGAAAACCAGGACATAAAAATAGTAGAAAAAAATTATATAAAGTTTTAACTTTAATGATTAATCATAATGTGATATAGACAAGAAAAAATAGATAAGGGGTTATTGGAAAATCTTTTCGGCTATGTCACATATTATGGACAGGTAGTTGGGTACAAAGGAAGAACAACAATGTCAACCTTGCATTTGAATACTCAACCAAATTGAGTAAACTGATTCATATATAGATGTGCTTGTTTGACTCAAGTTACGGGGGTCTCCTCTTTATTTTGTATTGCTAGGTGGAAGTAATGGCAGCAGCATCGCTGTTGTTGTTCGCTGTATGCTGCATCATTGTCTTTACACTTTCCAAATTCCAACATTTATTTTCATTCAATGTTAAGTTTGACAGTGTACATCTAAATACAAATTTTTATGGTAGTTTTGATAAATGAACAGCTGGACATGATATTTTCGATATTTCCAAGAGTGATTTTTAAATCTATAGTAGTCACTAGGTCAAAAATCAATCTAGTTTCTAATTAAAATTTGCGATTTGTTAATTTGCTGAGTCATGTCAAGTTATTACCCGGTTTTTTTGTTGAGTTCACGCCTGGGTTGCAGCTCTTATTCTCAATACTATGGTCGTGATGCACACAAATATTTGGATGTTAAATGTCCTTAATGGTATCTTGTTTAGTCACCTACATCTAAATACAAATTTTTATGGTAGTTTTGATAAATGAACAGCTGGACATGATATTTTCAATATTTCCAAGAGTGATTTTTAAATCTATAGTAGTCACTAGGTCAAAAATCAATCTAGTTTCTAAATAAAATTTGCGATTTGTTAATTTGCTGAGTCATGTCAAGTTATTACCCGGTTTATTTGTTGAGTTCAAGCCTGGGTTGCAGCTCTTATTCTCAATACTATGGTCATGATGCAAACAAATATTGGGATGTTAAATGTCCTTAATGGTATCTTGTTTAGTCACCTATATGTTGGTATTACTATTAAATGGTTGTTTCAATGTTTTGACCATATCACCTAAAGTTAGGCTTGGGAAAGATTCGGCAGGCCAAAGAGTAAGGTCACTAAGAGTTGACTTGGTACTTTTGTAGAACTCATCAGATTAAAATTGCATAAAATAAAGGAATTTATAACAAAAGAAGTGAGGTTCAGATTTAACTTTGTCTACATTAAAATATGCATTACATGTCAATTTAAGTGTTGGTGTAATTAATTATTTATTACACTAGCATAAGTTTACTTAGGTCTTTATTTAATTAATTAAGTCCTAGGTTGCATTATTAGGATATCATAAATAATGGGGTAATTCTCCTTTCCATGTTTGTAGGAGATAAGATTCTTTCTAGAAAATGAATTGTCTTTTCTAGAACTTATCTCAATCACTTCATCATTCCCTAGGTAGGTTGTTAGGGTTTTCTTGTTGTCACATGTTGTTAGATCATGACACATGGCAACATCTTAATGCATCTTGTATCTCACCCTTTCCTATATAACGAGGGTTATTGTATCATTTCTAACATACTCTATCATTTTCATACCTCATCATTTGAGAGCTCTTAATATCAAGCAAGCTCATATTCTTGCATATCCTTTTGTAGAAGGTTTTTCATTGTTTTTGCAGGTGTTCTTGGGTGTCGAGCTAATCTCTCCAGCTCTTACATGGTATCAAAGCAATTTGAGGCTCTTATATTAAGAATGTGTAAAAATATTTCTCAGTTTTGAAAAGGTATAAAATTATATGTAAAATAGGCCTACTTATGATCTTGACAGAATGAAATAAATTATGAATCAAGTTATGCGAGTGGCACTCTTTCAGAGTCTGGCAATGGATCAACACCATTCAAGTCAATAATCTCTGCTGGCATGCTTCCTTCCAACTTTGTGTTACCAAGTGGAAGATCATAGTGCATACACACTAATAATTTTTCTTTTATTATTTCTGGTTTCATTTTGATGTGACACGTTATAGTGATATTTCAATTGCTTGACACAAGCAAGTATTATTGCGATTGCTACAACTGTCTGGATCTGCCTCTGTATAGTGCTTGATTTCTGACTTTTGGGGTCTTCCTGCTGTACCCATCTCCGTGCTTGTGACCTTTTCACCCTGATGATTGGTTCAACAAGGAGACCTGAAATATCAGAAACCAAATACAATATGCAGGCAGATCCAGAAAGCGCTTAGCAGTACAACATGCTGGGAACAAATCACTCCCAAAGCAAACATTATTGTAATTTTCAAAATAAGTTCATGGTTGTAGTTGGAAGTTTTCCATCATAAGATGTAAAAAATACTATTGTGCATATTTCAAGAACAACTAACAATGGCAACACCTTATACTTTTTGAAACTAAAACCTACATCAAGGATAGTCATAAATTCCATATTCTTTTTACTGAATAAATGGTTGGAGATCGAAGACCTCAAGGAATGATGGCTACATAGGTTCTGCAATATATTGAAGAATAGAACTGCTTTCAACCAGAAAGTTCTGGGTCACTTACTTCTTCAGAAGAGCTTACTTGTCAAGGTTGGAAAATCAGATTCACTAACAGTGTTTGTGTTATACATTGCAACAAGATGAAGTAGTTTATACTTTATACTTTGCAAACAACTAGATCCTTCCGTTATGGATTCAGGTACCATGTTTTAGTCCTTTGCCTGCCAAATAGATCTTCTCAGGAATACCTATATTATCAGGGAACACAGGAAAGAAATACAACATTCTATGTGACTAGTTGCAATTTCTTCCTTTTGGAAATGAGATTCTAAGTCTACTTCTATGGAATATCATTTCCCCTGCATTTAGGAAGAGCTTGATTCCTTTAAGCTATACTTAACTGAACATATCATGTTGACTTTTGCAAGTTTTCCCAAATTAGAGATGCTCACTTCCCATGCCTATGTGGCAATAAAACTTCCCCAAGTCTCAACTGTGAGACTCTTACGTAACTCTTTTGGTCTTTTTGATGTGATGTATGAGGCATGCCTTTAAAAAGGTTCACTTAAACATTGCAGGCTTTCTATTTTTAAGGTGTTGTAGTTGTCTGTATTTCTATATTTGTTTTCTCATATGGATGAGATTTGCTGTGTGCAGGATATAATTGCCAATGGGAAGCGAGGCACTAAGGCTCAGTGCTTGAAGCAAGCATCCGCAGCATTGAATGAAGGCCAAAGTGTTTTCATAGATCGCTGTAATATGATGAAAGAACAACGTCATGATTTTGTGCAGCTTGCGGGACCCCAAGTAGAGGTACATGCAATAGAACTTGACCTGCCTGTCAAAATATGCATAAGTAGGATAGCAAAGCGTACTGCACATGAGGGAGGCTTGCAGGGAGGTAAAGCTGCAGCTGTTATCAATGGCATGTTAAAGGATAAAGAAGCACCTAGTTTGAAAGAGGGATTTTCACGTATCATGTCTTGTCAAACAGAAGCTGATGTTGAGAATGCCATAAACATGTACAAAGAATTGGGTCCAGCAGATCATCTTCCCTCTGGTATATATGGTAAAAAGAGCAAAGATGATAAATTCCAAAGTGGTATGTTGCGCTTCTTTAAGAAAGAGAAGGACCTGCACGATGGTCACTTTGAAAGGAAAAGTACTGAGCAGTTAAATGGTCAAGAGATGATTCACAACAATCTTAAGAAGTCAGACGGGGAGAACTCTAAACAAACTAGTTCAAGCATCGGACCTCTAGATAGGACAGCAACTCGAAGCAGTCCTGTTCAGAGCTATGGTAGTGTTTCCAGTGAAATATCTGGAAAGGACTGTATTCCAACTCTTGCTTTTCCATCCATCTCAACATCTGACTTCCGTTTTGATCATGAGAAAGCAGCTAATATAATTGTAGATAGAATTTCAGAATTTTTAATGAGGTACAAAACTTTGAATTTCAAACTTGTCCTTGTGGACCTGACTAAGGACTCTGATATGCTTAGGCGTGTTCGTTCAAAGGCAGCTGAAAAGGGATTGGATTCTGAAAGATTTCATACAATTGTGGGAGACATTACAAAGTTGTATTCAGAAGGAGGTCTAAAGTGTAGCGTAATTGCTAATGCTGCTAACTGGTGAGGTACTAATACTTGAAAGTATTTCTTTAAGTAGGGGCTTGATTTATAAATTTACGAGTTGAAAGTTCTATATTTGTAGATGATAAGACTTCTTTTACATTATAATTTTCTTCTTTTTTTAATAGACTATTGGGTAGATGCAGGCGTTTGAAGGCAGGTGGTGGTGGTGTCAATGCGGCCATATTCAAGGCTGCAGGCCCAGAGTTGGAGGTTGCCACGAAAGAACGTGCTAAAGCTCTCAGCCCTGGGAGTGCTCTAGTTGTTCCCCTTTCTCCAGGCAGCCCATTATACAAAAATGAAGGGGTAACCAATGTGATCCATGTTTTAGGTCCTAATATGAATCCACAAAGACCTAATTGTCTCAAAGGAGACTATGCTGAAGGATGCAAAGTTCTACATGACACCTATTCATCTCTTTTTGAAAGTTTTATATCAATATGTAAAACACAACAAAGTTCAGATTCTAACCGGGAAATTCCAGATTCTGATTCTTCCAAAAAGGAAATCTCACCTGTGAACAAAAATCAGGTAAATGAAACAAATTTTTCTGACACCAGTAATGCTTTTGCAGTGCTTATGCAATCTTCAAAAAAGAATAGTAGTTGTGTATCAGATAAAAAGATGAAATTACAAGACTTGCCTGTTCCTGAGGGAAATAAGAGATGTAAACTAGATGTATCAGAACTTCTTACTTCATGCAAGGAACACGCCTCAACAGATGAAGCCACAGGGCCCAACTTCAATTCTTCTATTAGATGCTTTTCTGGATATAGAAATGATATTGGAAGTATCACGCACAAAGATCAAATCCAAGAGCAGAATATTGGAAAAGATGGTAAAGGCAAAAAGCCATGGGAATCATGGGCAAAAGCTTTGCATGAGATTGCTTTGCATCCTGAACAAAATGATACGGTCCTTGAGTTCACAGATTCAATGGTTGTGTTTCCTGATCTATATCCTAAGGTAATTTTGCACAATAATCTGCAATACTGTTCAAAATAATGTACTATCCACTTTCATTTTAGTTTTCTATATATGCTAAGGAAATATTACCCCTCATACAGGCAAAGAGACATTTGCTGGTTGTAGCAAGGCTTCATGGATTGGATAGTCTAGCAGATGTTCAGAAAGAACACCTTCCACTTTTGAGGGAAATCCATTCCATGGGTGAAAAGTTGACAGCTTCTTTCCTGCAGGAAGATCCAACATTGATCTTTCGCCTTGGCTATCATTCGGTATATCCTTATTAATCTTTATTTTAATATTTTGTAAGTTTAAATTTATAATTGACACACTTAGAATTGATGTAACTTCTATTCACAACATTGTTTTGAGGATTGTGGCAGGTTCCTTCTATGCGGCAATTACATCTGCATGTGATAAGCCAGGATTTTGACTCTGTGCACTTAAAGAAGAAAAAACATTGGAACTCATTCACAACTAAGTTTTTCAGGGACTCAGTTGATGTGCTGGAAGAGGTTGAAAAGGTTGGAAGGGCTGAGATTATTTATGATAAAGATATTCTTTCAATGGAGCTGCGGTGTCATCGCTGTAGGAGTGCTCATCCTAATATTCCACGGCTTAAAAGTCATATTTCTACCTGTAAATCCCCTTTTCCTGCATCCCTTTCCCAGTGCCAAAACCTGTATTCCTTGTCGCCAAGGGAATCTTGCTTTGAGACACAAGTTAAGACAAGCAATGTCAATGGATAAGCTTCAATATTTCCTGGCGGCTTGAAAAAGAACTTTTCAAACATCTGTTATGAAGTAAGGCATCTGAGTGGTACTTTTATACATTGCAATAGGTGCTTTGTTTTTTGTGATATTGATGAAATATCTATATTTTAATTCATTAGAATCTCAAAAGCCCAATCTTTATATACTTATTGTGTGTGTGTATAAATGTATATCTATATTTGGTTAGAATCAACTTCCTTTAGAGCATGCCTAATGCCGGCTTTGCATGTAAGAATGTCTATAAAAAGTAGAGAGCTGAGCTTATTAATGAAATGAACTAAATATTTGGTTAGAATCTACTTCCTTTAGAGCATGCCTAATGCCGGCTTTGCATGTAAGAATGTCTATAAAAAGTAGAGAGCTGAGCTTATTAATGAAATGAACTAAATATTGCTGGCGACATACACTTTAATTTGCCTCCACTTCTAATTTCTTGCCCAAAATGAATCTATAATGGTTTGATTGTAGATGCTTTATGAGGCATGATGGTATATTAGAGGAATGATTCGAAGTTTTGTTAAATTTCATCCCTTGTTTGTGTGTTTATTCAGCAGGTTTACCAATTTGCCATATAGTGTCTTATATTTGAATTTGCCTAGGCAATTGTATATTTTTCTCAGTTGCCTTACAGGAAAACAATTACTAGGTAAAAGGATCTGCAGATTGTTGATTTCTTTTCAACAAAAATGAATTGTTTAAACAATAAGTGAATAAAATTCAGATCCTTAATGCTGCTGTGTTTCTTGAGGTTGAAGCTAATTTCTTGACCTGTATTTCAGAGTAGGCAATAAAAGTTGCAACTTCCTAGAACGTAGGTATTGTTACATTGTAAACCTTGAGTCTACAAAAATGTATCCAAGTTCTTTGGTTTGGTGTTTACACAATCTCCATGTTTTGAACTCTTTCTTTTAATGATTTTAGTGGGAGCATCCCTAAAATTTAGCATCATAATTTCATATCCTTTTTCATGCGTTTGGCTAGGCTGTCATATATGATGTCTTTGTTGTGCCACAAGTTCGTCAGGAAAAATAAATTGGTTAACTTAAGATGGGGGAATTTTTTACAAGTTCAAACATCAAATACAACATTATAACTGTTAATGGCAGCAATAGTATAACAACAATCAATCAGGACAGCAGTATAACAGCAGTATGAGTTATATCATATAACTAATAACAATAAAAAATTTGATTTCAATTTCATTATTCAAATTTTTAAGTTGAAAATTTAAACTCAGTCTCAAACACCAAAATACAATTATGTTTCATTTGGAGTATCAATATCAAATGAGCTATCTGTCTCACTATTTCATTCAATGTAAGCTTAATCAATTCTAGTTGCACTTTTTTTATTATCAATCTACCTAACAGCTTTAGGATCAACATCCTAAAGTGTTTGAGTTTGTTGATACTTGGTAGTTTGTCAATCATGAAGTCTCAAGGCACTATGAACTGCAACTAGTTATTTTGCTTATTTAGAAGTAAGTTTGTTACTTTTAATTGAGTAGATGAAGCCATAGGTGGACTAATTCTTTTCTATAACAAATGAACTGTCAATTTGTAAGAGTAGACGAATAGTAAGTTGCTTCAAATATTGTGTCTTTTCCATGAAAAATTCATCATCCAATGGATTTTTTTGGTGTGCAAGTGTGGCCCTATATGACCTAGCCTTTGGTTTATTGAATGTAGAACTTTGAAGATTAAAAAATTGAAACCATTGCTCTCAAAGAATGGTTGACTCAATGCTATATATCTTACAAAGGGCTTTTATAAACCCCTCCATTACCTCATTATCCTCAAAACCATTGATTCAGTTAGGTTTATATGCATAGCACTTGGGATAAACAATATAGGAAATAATATGAGTAGAAGTGTTCATTGTGTTCCAACTCTTTGTGACAATAAGCCTAGTATGCTCCTCAATAAATTGCAATGTAAGATTCTTCTCATGAATTGTTTGCTTCATTTAATCAAGTGTGCTATGAAAGTCTTATAAATCTCTCCAAGACTAGGTACCGACTAGATTGGACTATAGATAGTCGCCCTCTCCACCCTCTCTATAATGGGCGGGATCGAGTGCGCGCTATCTCCCTCAATCGATATATAGATGTCGGTTGAGCCCTGGTTGATCAAGCTATAGATAGATAGGTGGCGGACGAGAACGAATCGGGAGAGATCAGGAGGTCGAGGGAGAATAACGGGGCCTTCGACCACAAAGAGTTTGTATCAGTGTGCCTAATTGTCATATCCATGCCCTAGCCGGGTCGACCCAGTAGTAAAATTGGATAAATAAATGAATAAATAAGGTGTTTTTTAAATACTAACATATATAAAATAATATTTTGAATTTTGAATTTTTGGTTGACCTATATCTATTTTTGGGCGTCGAGTTTAATAATTTATTAATTTTAAAAAATAATAATATTTCTCTTTGGGGCCAACCTAGTTGATTTTTTTGGGCACCAACTTCAAATCAATTAGGTATAAATATATCTTTGTCGGCTGGGTGAAGGCATGTGGAAGTTTTGCATGATTTTTGAGGTCTAATCTCAAGCGGGTCAATTAGGACGAAAGCCCTAATTGCCAACTTAGATCAAGACGAAAACCTTGGTCTGGGATCTCGCATAATCCTCTTGTTGGTTGTTGTTTTGTGATACGAAAAAAATGTATTTTGACCTAGTTATATGCTGCTAGGTTAAGCACCATTGTTTGAGTGAAGGATCTTATAAGGCATTGGAGTCTGGCAACTAACAACTTGGTTGCCTTCTGGGCATATTTGATAGCAAATTTAAGGATTTATAGGCATATTTATGTTGACCTGGGAGGCACTCAACAAATTGTTCAACACACCCACTTCAACCTAGGTCTAAAGACTCGGATCTCCTGCCCAGTGTGAGCAGGGCGACACTATATTGAAGTCGTTGTAGACTTTCCCCGCACTAGTTTATCACATGTAGAAGACAAAAGGTTGCTTCTAGGGCCCGAGGCACCATTACACAACATGTCATGGCATATACCCAACCATTTGATCAGATTGCCCAGTCCTAGGGTGCAGACCATCAACATATAGATCACCCTAGATCGACTAACAACCAGATTGCTGTCAACAATATGATAAATTTTAGATCTGTTGTTTGGACGGTTTGAGGTTGTGTGTGGGAGAGTTAGGACGCCATTCAAGGAGAAATCAATCCATACCAGACCCTAGACGCCACCCCTTTGCTGACTGAGTTGCTAATGGCAAGTTATTTATACTGGAACTATTATAATAGTGACAATATGAGGTGTGTGCACTTGTAATTACCTCAGAAAAATGTAAGAGACTTTTTTCTATTGGATTTACTCTGTTGGGCAGTCAAACTGGAGTTTAAACTTGACATGCATATCAGATATTTACAATCAAAATTGTGCGTTGTTCTATTCTAGTGATTGAGTGTAATCGGGTGTTTAAATCTCACTCTGCTCATTGTTAGTTCACTGGACTTTGTTGTATTACAAATCTGAGTTATTGTGAGAAATCCTAATCCTAACTCTACGATTTTAAAGTTGTTAAAACCCTGGGGTTATTACAGTGATATCATAGTCTTGTTCTTGCCAATGTGTGGGAACTTCTTTAATGTAGATTCATACATAGGGCTGAAGAAAATTTGCAAGAAGTTATCAGGGAAAACAAAGAATTTCAATCCTTTAAGAGAGATTCTATGGCAAAGTTGGGTCACATCCTAAGGGAGGTGAATCAACAATGGAATGTTGGTAGATCCAATCGGCCTTCTGCAGAAGGAAGTAACTCAACTATTGGTAGGGTTTCAATTAACCCACCCAATAAGACATTTAAAGCCGATTTTTTACAAAGAGAAGAGGTAGACCCGTTTGAGGGAGAACAACTCAAACCACCATGATAGGACAAATTGGCACGATATCATGTTGAATATAATGCCTTAATCCAACCATTCAATGTGACATCTCTTACATTGAGTATTATGAGATGAAAACAAGAAATGGCCATAGGAGGAGAAGGTATCACGAGCAACCACAAGACATTTCTACAAAGCAAATAATTGAGCAAGAACAACATGGACCCAACATGCAAGATCTTTTGTTAGAAGAAAATGTTTTATTGGTTTCCAATGATTGTATGTGTCAACAAAAGATTGATGAAGTGGGAGAAGAAAAGGTTCCACTTGTTGAGCGAGGAGAGTCCAAGTTGAAGGAAGATATGTTGAATCATGCAAGATCTTTCAAGCTTTCAAAGGATGAACCATTGATCAATTTTCCAAGTAGTATTGTAGGCGAATATGCATTTGAGATGAACTTACCTAACCCTAATTCATAGATCTTGAGTCACAAAAATGGAGGTGTTAAGGATATCTCAACAAATCCTTTATCAACAAATAAGGATGAGCATTTTGTTCGCAACCAAAGGTATGGAGATGTTTCAGATTTATTGCTTCCTATGTCATTGCAAAATTCTTGTCATCATGGAAAGCATGCAAAAAAGGTGATAGAATAAGAGATACAACTTGTAGTATAGGGCATCTGGACTCTTTGTTTCAAGTTCCAAATTTTCCTTATCCAAGTGATCCCTTGAGGGTCAAAGAGGATAGACACATTGGTGTTACTTTGGAGTTCTCCATTTCTTGCATTTGAAATGAAAGGATGGTTATGAGAGATCATATAGGATTTGTTGTGCATTCTAACCTCATTGTGAAGGAACAATGTCCACAATTTGTAGATCACTCATGAGAACCAAGCACTACAATTGAAGACGAGATTGTGGCAAGAGCTAAAATGGTGATAGTCACCTTGGGGAGCTTGATGCTAGATGAAGGTAAGCAAAATAGGTCTCATTTTGATGATCACAATTTTGTAACTCGATTTGGTATGATGAAGGCAAGGCAATTGGTCATCCTTTTGTGTGAACAAAAGATATGCAAAGAATCATATATAATGGGTCTTGGAAGGATCAACAAAACATAGAGCTTACATTGGGAGCATTTAACAGGAGAGCTCATTATGGAATTGGAATCTAA
Source organism: Sequoiadendron giganteum (assembly GCA_007115665.2). Classification (NCBI taxonomy): domain Eukaryota; kingdom Viridiplantae; phylum Streptophyta; class Pinopsida; order Cupressales; family Cupressaceae; genus Sequoiadendron; species Sequoiadendron giganteum. Next base: position 975,358,563 of record CM021100.1, on the reverse strand, counting down.
GAAAGAATAGATAGAACTTCAAGGCATTAAAGAGATCCTAGAGCAGCTATAGCTCTATGGATGGAAGATCATTTGGTGACAATCATATTTTTTCGTAAAGGTAGTACAGAGTGGTTTTCAACCTCTACTTCACTGAATTCGATTAAAGGAACTCAATTTGGCAGTCATGGTATTATGTTCCTATTTATCATTTTGATAAACACATGTTTTGGATTGATGATATCCCCAACGAGCAGCTACGGATCTACAACAAAATTTGACTATTATATCCATCTTCTAGCCCAACAACAAGCTAATCCAAACCATCTTTCCAATGGTAAGTCTTGGAGCATCATGGAAAGAGTCTTTAAAGCCCGGGGTAAACAATATAACTTTCGCTTAGAGGAGGTGAGTCACTACAACAAATCCTTGTGATTAGCTCCCTTTTTTGCTTCCACCCACTATTTTAATGTATTTTTCTCCAATTTTTTGAAAAAGTCGGCGCTATTTATCGGGCTGGTGCCATTTTTGGCATTTTTTGCGCTAATGAGGACAAGTTGGCGCTAATTAGTGTTGGATTTAGCGGCGCCAGATTTAGCGCTAGATTTAGTGTCGGGTTTAGCGTCGAGTTTAGCATTGGATTTGGCGCTAGATGTAGCACCAGATTTAGCGCTGGATTTAGACAATGGCATATTGACAAGAGATATTAACTTGTCTCATCGACACTGACAACCAATATCAGAGGAACATAAGATCTAATGTCGATGAGACATTGAGATATCGGTAAGACAAATAAGATTGTCTCATCGACACTCTTCAAATAATCATCAAAAGCATATACCGCTAAACCGTCGGGAAGGTGAGCAAAATATGCGATAGAGCGGTATACACCACAACCCTGCTACTAGAAGGCTTCCGCGGAGTGGCGGTATACCACGCTACCGCTAGACAGTCAAAAGCCTCTCGCGGTATGGCGGTATACACCACACCCGCTACTAGAAGGCTTCCGCAGGATGGCAGTATACCGTGCTACCGCTAGACAGTCAAAAGCCTCTCGCAGTATGGTGGTATACACCACACTACCACTAGACAGTTAGAAGCCTCTTGCAATATGGTGGTATACACCGCACTACCGCTAGACAGTTAGAAGCCTCTCGCGGTATGGCGGTATATCGTGCTACCACACCTCTCTCACAATCATCCAACGCTACAGAGGTAAAAGCATGAACTTAACACTTATGAATTTAATAGATAATAGTAATTTTTTATTATAAAATATATGTATTTTGTTTTCTAAATTGTTTGAATATTAAAAGATTTAATGATTAAATATATTTGAATTTTTTCACATCAATATTTTTGCCGCCATGATGAGTTAGAACAAAATACCCAAGCCCTAATTTTTAACTCTCATTTTCACTTGGTTTTTCGAGCTCCCTTGCCTTGCACATGCTGCCATCATTAGAGTTTGAAACCTCAAGCTTTTTGAAGGAGTATTTGTCAACTTTCTCACTGATTTTGAGAGTTTTCTTCACAAAAATTTCTGTTGAGGCTGAATCAGGTTAAATTTTCATGGTTCATCATTTGTTTCCACTTATTTGAATTCATTTTCAAAGACATTCCTTCTCAGATTCTCATTCATTTTTCTCTTGCTTTACTTTGTTGATGCCTTGCTTGTCTTGAGGCTGACATCAAAGCACTTATGAAGCTTGCATTTCTTCGAACAACAAGAAGTTGAGTAAGTTTTTATGCGCCATTTATTTGTATCTTACCTTCGATTTTTGTCAAAACAAGCTTGATTTGGACTCAATAGATACAAATGAATGGGTGTTTTATTTCTACAGTGCATCCTTATTTTGTAACCCTTCTATTTTGGCTCAACTTCTTTGGACTTAGCTCACTAGCAAAATAAATGAAATAAAGCATACTCTCCATATTTGGTTTGATCAAACAATGAAAGATTTTTTTATTTTTTTATTTTTTCTCTTTCCTAGTGATAGCTTGGTTGCGACCTCTCCAAAATATTTTTTCTATTTCCAAAAAGAACAAAGTGTAAACTTTTCTTTATTATATTTTTGAGCCTCATTCATGGCTCCATGATTATGGTCACAGACTCTATTTAATGGCATTCTGGGTTTGTCTTTGATCTAAGGTTTTTTGAAAACCCGTGAATCATTTTACTTGGCAACTTTGGAAGAAAAGAGTTATGTATTCAACTGCCATGATGAACTAGGGTTTGAGCATTCTCCATGCATTTTTCAGTTGATTCCTCCATGCTTGGGGTCGAAATCCTCCGGCAACTAGATGGTAAGTTGCTTCTTAAGTATTCTGTAGCATTTTGACTCCATTTTCAAAGGGTTTCAAGGCTTCTTGGCCGGACCTCTCTAATTTTTTTGATGCATTCTTCTCTTCATTTCTTCTATGGAAGCTTTGCTTGCTCTTGGCCACCATGATTGAGTTTTCTGAAGCTTCCCATGGTGAAAAATAACTTGCATATTCAATGAAACAAACAAACTCAAGCTCAGGTAAGCTTTATGTCGATGTATACCTTGATTTTCTCTTTTGTTTTATGTGAATCAAATATCATTTTAAGCTCTCTCCATTCAACACAATGGCGAAAATGCTTTATTTTTCTATGTTTTTATGCTTCATTCTTGTATGGTCGGTCTTTGGTCTTTCCGTAAGAAAAATGAAAATCCCTCTATGGAACTTGTATTTTCTTCAGAAGATAGTATTTTATGTACAACAATGGAAGAAATACCCTTTATCATGGCTGTGGCCATGCTTGCATTCAGTTTTCATTACCATAAGCATTTTCTTAAAAGGAAATATGATAGTGCTCCTTCATTTCTAGGTATTTTTCTATTTTTGAGGGTTTGTTTCACATAGGCCGAGGCTCTATATTTCCTTTCTTGGAGAAAATGAATACTTAAATCTTCATCTTCTTTGTCATCTATTGATTTAAATCATAGCATCATTATGCATGACTGATATAGGCTTTCATGAACCTTTTGAGTTACTTACACTTGCTGCATACTTTAATCTTATGTAGCCTTTAAAAGTGGAAATGGCATTGCATTACCTTATATTGATGATAGCTTGTCTTTGAATCAACAAAGTTCTTGCCATGCCCATAATCTCTTGCCAACATCATTATTGTCAACTTTTGCATCACTTTATGCTTCATGTAGTTCTATCACTTTGCAATACTTCACATGTATCTTTTCACATTGTTACTAGCATGATGAGTTTCTTTACCAAGTCTGCCCTTGACATGATTACCAAGAAATCCTTCTCAAAGGCTGCCCTTCATGACTATCCTACATTCATTTATAGAATCATTGGCATCTCCTCAAACCATCATGCATTGGTTGTTTATCAGAGTGTGCACTGTAGTTGTTTGTGAATACTCATTGTATCGGTAGCAAGATGATTACCAATGCATGTTAGTTACTCATCTGCATCAACGTGCTTTCCTTCTCATGCATTTCTCTTCAGGACAACATACTGACATGATGGATTTGGCCTTGCATTCAATTGTTCACCTTGTGCTGCTCCATGTAACATGATAGATCTTGATAGCTCTTGATAACCTGTAAGACCTCATTGAGTAACTCGACCATAATGATTATCCATAATTGAACATGATGCATCTGTGCTTCAATGTTCATATTATCACATAAATCATATGTTTCTTGGGAAGAGACAAACTGTTTCATTTTTGAATGATTGTTGTCCTTGTTCTTGTTCCCTTCTTTACTGGCTCCTTGAAAATGCTGACAATGAAATACAACTCGTATCATTATTAAAATGGACTTTGGATCCAACTTAAGAAGATTGAAAGACATATCTAGTAGAGTAATATTTCCAAGCAAACTATTGTTTGATTCATTGTGAAAGATGCAGAGTAATTTTCTTGATAATTCACACCGTTTTGTTGCATCTTTTCAATCTGATAATGAAAGTTGATCAACTGGTATGATTCCATATTGATTTAATGCATCAAAAATAGGCTTATCATTGATTTGATCAAGTTTCTCAATTTCCTATCCCTCCTAAAACACGAGGGCAACATGTTGGGCTCAACCCTCATGGGAGCCACATTTTGTAATCAGCTGAAACAAAACAATAACAAAGTTTTGTCCTATATCTGCACAAAGAGAAAACATGTTAGATAAACATAGCATATGATAGATGTGGTTGATAACTCTTTTGTTTTCTTGGACATCTATGATATGCTAGCTATTTTAATGTTTATAAGGATCAAATTATATGTTTACATATGTTTTCCTATGTATTGATTGGTGATCCTTCATTGCTCTAACCAACTTCTTCTCACAAATGCAGGGAAACTCGGAGTAGAAGGGGCAAGCAACAACTCGAGGCTAGATGGGCAGGAGGATGAAAGTTGATGCAAGGCAACTCAACCAGGATTCGTCATTCAGAATGACGGGTCCCCCTTCTTTACATATGCATTTCCTTTTATCTGTAAATGTATATTTTTTTCTTTATATGCATAAAAATAGTCAATCTCTCGGCTTGTGAGGGACACTATACACTTATGGTTATCAATAAAGACCACCTTTGCAATAAATGTTGACTCTCTTTTCTATTGTATGCAATTCCCTTAATCAAATAATGGAGGTTTTAGATACTCTTTTATGCACATGGATGAAATTTAGCAAAAAATGATATGTACCTTTTATTGTTTAAATGCAAACACAATCATAAGTCTACCTGATTTAGCTGGAAGAAAAATTAGGTAACAATAATTATCTTGTTATTTAATCATATGAGTTAAATAATTAAATTACTTACTCTATAATAATATGCATTATTTAAGAGGCGTGATATACTTAACTAATTAAATTAAAATAAAACATATTATTTAATTTACTTACTCTATAATCATATGAGTTATTTAAGAGGCATGATATATTTAACTAATTAAATTGAAATAAAACATATCAACTTAATAAATGGAAGCAAAAAAAGAAGCATTTTTAGAAGCAAAAAATGAAGCAACAATGGAAGCCAAACTAGAAGCAAACCAGAAACAATCTTGGATGCAAAACTTGGCGTTATCTAGGAAGCAAAAACAAAAGCAATTAACCGGAAGCAAAAGTGGAAGAAAAAATGGAAGCAAAACCGGAAGCAAACCTTGAAGCAAAACCAGAAGAAAAACTGGAAGCAAACTTGGAAGCAACACAAGAAGCCAAACCAGAAGCAAAATCGAAAGCCAAACTAGAAGCAACAAAATCCGGTGCTAAATCTGGTTCTAAATCCGGCGCTAAATCCGACGCCAAAGTGAGCATGCCAATTTGCGCCAACAGAAGTGTCCAATTCATGGACTCAAATGCACTAAAATTTGGTGCTATTTTAGGTGCTAATTGCTTGTTCTGTTGTAGTGAGTGTTTGGGGGAACCAAATCCCTCAATGCATGGATCTAATCAAGAATCCCCTCCAAGGTAAAATACTTTGTCATGATAATGTTTGGTGCATTTGAATATGTTCATTATGGCAGACCAAAATTGGCTACATAATGAGGTATTGGAAAATCAAGAGATTGGGGTTAAGGGTCATCAACTTAACATGGTTGGTAGAATCTTGGGTGGTAAGAACTATGGTGCATGGATCATGATAGGTACTATTTTAAATTTTGGAACTGTCGTTACAAATAATTCTAGTTTTCCCTACATACAATTGGTATCCATAAAGAAGTTATTAAGTACATGGAGGATGCATTTTGCATCTATTGTCTTTGATGAGGTATTTGCCATTGATAGAAGATGGTTTCCAACACCCATAATTTTGTTTTGGGGAAAAGGAATGCAGTGTTGTAGCCATGATATGGAGAAATTATCTTGGAGGGTTTACTTCTTGAGAATATTAAGTGTAAACACTCCACCCCCATTAAAGTTGTCTGAGAAGAAATTCAGAGCAATATATGATTGTTACTTTTACCTATCAACACATATATGGTTTGGACAGAGCCATCCTTCAAATGGTACAACTTGGGGCATCATGATATGAAACTTTGGGATCCAAGCCATAAAAGAGGTGAGTTTAGTAGTCGACACGTATTGGTTATATTTTTGGGAAGCTCAATACTAAGAAGGGGTTCAAGATGAAGGAGGTACTGTTTCAAAGCATCATGAATGGAGTTCCACACATGAATTATTTTTTAGGGAGGTCATCAATTAAGGGATCTCACCAAGAAATGGAGAAGAGACATAGGGAATGTGTCTTTCATATGATGAAATTTTTGGTCACAATACAAAGGTACCTCAAGGATGTTCATAAGATTAATGGGTGGAGCCCAAACTCCAATTTGCTTACACAAAACTACAAACCAAGTATAAGGGGAGGAAGTGGCACACACATATTGCAATCAAGTTACAAAGGAAACAAGGAAAAAATTGATGTCCACATGATTTTCAGTTTTGGAACTACTATGATCACTTCCAATCATTTCATGGCATCATTTACAGTCAAATGGGTGCTCACAATTGTGAGACTAAGTAATTTTTAGTTTACTATAGTTATTGGACCATTGTCAATTTTTTTAAGGGTACTTCAAGCCTCCATATTTCTAACCCTTATAGGAAGTACTAACTACTGTATCATTCTTCTATTGCTGATTTTAATTGCTACCCATGGTATAGTGAAAAGAGAAGTTCACATGAAAGCAAGGGTAGCACCCCATGAGCAATGGGATATTTGTGCAAAATATCACCGACAAGGCATGAGAGGGAGAGTGGTGATGAAGGGTTATCATCATATGAAAATGAAAGCTCTCCTAAGATGAATATGTACCTACTTTCCATCCTTAATGCTGCTATCATCAACATTATCAACCACTCCATTACTTCAGTGGCACTCACACAAGTTGTTTCACTAGGATTCCCTACCATGGGAAGGAGTATTTTTCAGTTGGTGATGGATAATGAAGAGTTTCCATGCATGGCTACCCATTGCTTGCACATTGGTCACATCACGAAATTTTCTAAAGGTTTGTCATAATTGCAGTTGTTACATCATTTCTATATTGTTGGCCTTAATGTTTTCAATCAAGGACAACTGTACTTTTGTGCAAATTGAGAGGGTCTCCTTGTATGCCTACATGCTAGCTGATTTGTATCACTTTGGAGGGACCAACCCTTAGTGACATTATGGGACTCATTGGAGCACAAGGATATTGTTGTGGAGAAGGTGTTTGGGATACCTCATCGCATGAGATGATCCCATGTGTACAACAAGAACAAGGTGGTAAGTTCCTAGAGCAGTTCTTGATCCTAAAGAAGTATATTTGCATGCTTGGGGTAGGATGCTTCATCAACAGGGAGTTTCTAGGTGTGAGAATTGAATGGAGTATAGATTTCATGATGATTCTTCGCAGGGATTGTTCCACTCAACAAAGGTTTAGTTTGGATATTATGGGAAAGGTGGTAGGATTCATATTGGAAATCCAATGTTGGTGGAGGTATCTAATTTATCATTGCTTGAGGGCAAGAAATTTGAGGAAGGGAGGACTGTCATATCCTCGCCCTAGCTGGGTTGGCCCAACAATAAAACTAAACAAATAAATTAATAAAAAAATAGAAAATAATAAAAGTGTTTTTAATTACTAACATATATAATAATATTTTTTTATTTTGGATTTTTGGTTGACCTAGATCTCTTTTTTGGGTGCAAGTTTAATAATTTAATATTAATTTTTGTTTTTTAAAAAATCTTTGAGGCCGACCTAGTTGCTTTTTGGGCACCAAATTCTAATAAATTAGGTATAAATATATCTCTACCAATTGGGTGAAGGCATGTGGAGGATTTACATGATTTTTGAGGTCTAATCTCAAGCGGGTCAATTTGGACAAAAACCCTAACTACCAACTTAGATTAGGATGAAAAACCTAGTCCAGGATCTCACATAATCCTCTTATTGGTTGTTGTTTTGTGATAAAAAAGTATTTTGACCTAGTTATATGTTGCTAGGTTAAGCACCACTGTTTGAGTGAAGGATCTTAGCATTAGAGTATGGCGACTACTAACCTAGTTGCTTTCTATGCACATTTGACAATAGATTTAAGGTTTTACAAGAATATTTATGCTAACCTAGGAGGCACTCAACAGATTGTTTAACACACCCACTTCAACCTAGGTCTAAAGACTCAGATCTCCTACCTAGTGTGAGTAGGGTGACACTATATTGAAGCTGCTATAGACTTTCCCCACACTGGTTTATCACCTATAGAAGACACCAACAACTATTTCTAGGGTAGAGGCATCATTACACAATAGGTCATGCCATATACCCAACCATTTGATCAAATTGTCTACTCTCAGGGTGAAGACCAACAACATATAGGTCGCTCTAGGTCGACTAACACCCAGATTGTTGCCAATAGTATGATAAATTTCAATTTTTTTGTTTGGAGGGTTTGAGGCTATGTGGGCGAGAGTTAGGACACCATTCAAGGAGAAACCAATCCATATTAGACCCTAGATGCTACCTCTTTGTTGACTAAGTTTCCAACGATAAGTTATTTATATTGGAACTGTTATAATAGTGAGAATATGAGGTGTGTGCACTTGTAATTACCTCAAAAAATGTAAATGGGATATTTTTCTATTGCATTTACTTTCTTGGGCAATCAACCTAGAGTTTAAATTTGACATGTGTATTAGATATTTACAATCAGATTTTTTTGCTATTCTATTCCTGTGATTGAGTGTAACATGGTGTTTAAATCTCATTCTACTCATTGTTAGTTCACTAGAATTTGTTGTTGTATTACAAATCTGAGTTATTGTAAAAAATCTTGACCCTAAATCAACTATTTTAAAGTTATTAAAACCTTAGGGTTATTACACTAATTAGCCCCACAATAGGTGATATGTTAGAGAAAATATATCTACTATCAACATTTAAAAAAATATAAGGTATTAACATTGCTTAAATTTAAACTAAAAATAAAATATTAAAACAATAGTAGAAAGTAGAATATTAAAAATATATTTAATAAAATATTTTTTTCTTACTTGATATTAGAGATCACCAAGTGTTATCAAGTGCCTTTTCTCTCACCTTCTTCCCTTTTATTTTTGATTGAGCTCACTTTTTCCACTCCATAAATCATCATGGATTGTAGAGCATCATGCACCTCCAACATCCTCTCCAGTAAAATAAAAATAGCTAGCATATCTACTCTCAATTGGTTTGGGGATGTTTTTCTTTAATTAAGATCAACATGATGCAAGTGACGTGTGATCGTTGCATACAAACATATGTATGTCTCTAGCTTTGGCCACCATTGTCCTCACCTATTTTTTTTCCATTATCTTACAAAGTATTATTCAAAGTATGTATGCAAAATGGAGTCCAAAAAATATGTTTGTAAACCATCAAATTTAGCTAATTTACAAATACGAGTTGAACATGTCACAACTTGTGGAGTTTCAATAAAGTGTTTTTGGAATATTAGAAGAACAAGAACCTCCAACACTTCCTTCAACATTTGTTATGTTTATTTCTTGTCTACTCATCTCATTCACATTGTCATTATTGTTGCTAGTGCTCATTTTTAGATCAAAGATGTTTTAAAGGTAAGACTATGTGTGACACAATGACAATAAACTTAATAAAAAGTATATTTTAAAAAATAATTAGTATTCTTAGTTCTAGTGATTATTATATTTTGTATTTTCTACAAATGAAGATATAAATGTATCACTATTTAATATTTGTACGCAAGGCACAAAATAGTAAAATATCCATTGACAATATCCTGCACTTTTGTTCTCCTTTCTCCAACATTTTCTATGGAATTGGACACTAAACAACCCTAGCCCAAGCTCCATGATGCCTCAGGCACTTACTATTAAGGTTTGCCTACTCCACTCCAATATGTGTAACAATTAACTATACCATTGTATACATGCATGTAACTATGCATTTATATGTAATATACTAATATGATACCATATAGACATATACATACACACACATAATATACATTATTATTACTATTAGTATTAAAAATTTATCAAAGTGTAGTAGGCAAACCTTAATAAGACTAGGTGCTTGAAGCATGAAAGGGCTTGTAGTTGGGGCAATATTAATATAAATAATAATTTAGATATAAAAATTAAAAGACTTGATAAAATTGACTAAAAATATTAATATTGGATAAATATGTCAATATTTGCTCATTGAATGATTGAATCACTAATAGAAGTGGTGACTAGATAAATGCATAAACTTAGAGGTTGGAACCAATCTATGATAAATGCATGAATCCAACTCGATACTTTGTTCAATGGGAACACATTCCAATTTCTTGGTTCTCAGATCATTTCCAACAATAGTAGCAACAACATAGAAACATGTTTGAAATTTTATAAAATGTTATTTTGAATTGATTTAGGTCAAATAAGCAATGTGGGAGCTCCACATTGTATGGAAGCTAAGGTAGTGAAACAACTTCCTACACTAGTCTTGAGAGGAGAAAATTGTAAAACTTTACAAATATTTAATAGTTACAAAACTTAAACAAAAATAAACCCAAATATCATGCATACCACAACACAATGATCTACGCGAGGAAAACCCTTTCAAGAGAAAAAATCCACACTCCAAAAGCCATCCAATATATTATTCAAAAATCAAAATATTACAATATACTTGCAGAGCAAGCTTCTCACAGGAGTATCACCACTAGAGATCAAGAGACAACACGACTGCTATTAGACTCTCACAACACACACCTGTCTACATACATCCCAACCGCTTATAACATATTTTTGGAACCTTCTAGAATTAGGGTTTTACAAGGTCATTTTTCATTTGATGTGTTAATGAAAAACCTTGACTTGTCAATGGGAAAAAACCTTGACGTGTAAGTGAGAAATTTTTTTGGGGGTGATGCCCCGAACCCCATATCTTGTTACGAGTGTATAGTATTTGCATGATCAGTTGCCACATACCAAAATACAACCTATCAAAAATAAATCATATATAATTGCAAGGTTGAGACATTTTACCAACAAATCTCCCACTTATTGAACACCTTGCAAGAGTAACGTGAGAGTGTAACCATCGTCTCTTTAATTGCTAGGGGTTGAAAGGGCCATCATCTCTGAACACCATCTGAACTTCTCTATGCTCATAGGCTTAGTTAAAGAATCAACAACATTCATCAAAGTCTCTACCTTAACCAAATTTACCTTGCCATCTTCAACCATATCTCTAAAAACAAAATGATATTATACATCAATTTGCTTGGTCTTGGCATGAAATGTCGGGTTCTTGACTAAACATATCGCACTCTTACTATTACAATAAATTGTCACTACACCTTGTTGTATTTCAATATCTGAACACAATATCTTAATCCAAATACAACTTCTTTACAAGCATTAGTAGATTCCATATACTTTTCTTCAATAGTGGACAAAGCAACCACAACTCATCACTTACTCATCCAACTAATTGCACCACCAAATAAAGTTAAAACATAAGCATTGGTATATTTTCTACTATCAACATCACCTGCCCAGTTTCAATCCACATAACCATGAGCACCAAGGGAAATCTCATCTTTAGTCATATTACTATGATAACATAAGGAATAATCTGAGGTACCCCACAAATATCTGAAGACTCTTTTAACTATATCCCAATGAACTCTACTAGGATTAGACATATATCTGGAAAGAACTCCCACTACTTGAGCAATGTATGGTCTAGTACAAACCATAGCATACATCAAACTTTCAACAAAACTTTGGTAAGACACTTTGGTCATGTCTTTCATCTATGATGGAGATGTTGGACAATTTGAAATAGATAACTTTGTTCTAACTAAAATAGGAACACACAATGGTCTACAATCCTGCATATCAAACCTCTATAAAATTGAGTTGAAATACTTGCTTTGGCCAAGCCATAGCTTTATGTTCACTCTATCTCTTTTAATTTCCATCCTAAGAATGTGTTTAGCTACACCAAGATCTTTCATTTCAAATTTAGCAACAAGTTGAGATTTTAGTTCTGAAATCATACCTTTCCCTTTACCAATAAATAACATAACATCAACATATAAAGAAATAACCAAGAAATGATCACCATCAATTTTATAATAAATACAATTATCTGATTTAGAACGCTCAAATCCCAAACTCAACACATGTATCAAATTTCTGGTACTACATCTTAGGAATCTGTTTTAAGCCATACAAAGATTTCTTCAATTTGCATACCAACTTACTTTTACCTTTCACCATGTAGTGCTTTGGTTGTGTCATATAAATATCTTCCTCCAAATCACCATGAAGAAAATCAATTTTCACATCCATTTTCTCAATCTCTAAATCATAAGTAGCATCAATAGAAAGAAAAAATCTAATGGTGGTCATTTTTGCAATAGGATAAAATATCTCACCATAATCAACATCCTCAACTTAAGAGTGACCCTTTGCAACCAACCTTGCTTTGTACTTCTCAATACCTCCATTTGAACCAATATTTTTCTTGAACACCCATTTACAACCAACAAGTTTTTCGTTGTTGGGAATAGGATGACATTTAATTGTAATCCTAAACATATTTCATGTATCTCCTAAGTCCTTGAAAATTGTTACCCAACACTAGGATTAGAAAGAGATTAAATTCAAATGAAATGAACATGTAAATTGACATTTGTGATTATTCCTAAATAGGAACATGTAGGGACATCCAAGAAGAGCTCCTACAAGATAGGAGCACATGGGGCACCCACATGGAAGGTGGAACCCACCTTGCTTCAGTTAACTATTTGGAGGATTGATAGCTCTTCAGTAATGCATGTTTAGATTCTACAAATTAGGGATTGATATTTACATGAGTGGAGTGGCACTATCAATTCAGTAATAGTTCAATTTAGTTCAGTTCAGTTCAGTTTAGTTCATTTATGGTTTAGTTCTCTTTAGTTACATGTAGTTATTTTGAGTTGAATGCTAGTTGACTTGAGTTGACTTGAGTTGCATGACTAATGAATTTAGTTGCATGATAGATAATAGGTGGATACTTTGAGTTAAATGGGGATGATCAATCATGCATAATGTATGCATGAATTGGTGGAGAGATATCTTTCAGTTAACTAAGATTGACTTGGGTCCACCTTGGGTGCCCAAGTTGGCATCTTTCAGTTAACACCTTTTGCATGAGAAGATATTTACAAGGCTCAATCAAGTGGGCCCGTTCTTGGGTGCCATTTTTGAGGTGAAGTTTGCAAGATATCTTCTTGACATAAGTTCAGTTTGGGGTGCCTAAATTGAGGAAGACTTTGGTTTGGCTTCAGATTATATTGTGGAACTCTACTTACCCAATCTAGTGTAGATTTTTGTGAGGAGCTTTATGCTCTTGTATTGTACAACTATTAGGAGTTTACATGCTCATTATTGTCTATTAATTGCATCAAGTGTATGAGAGTTTATTGTAGGTTGTGAAGAAGGATTGTTGAAGGCAAGGAAGCATATCAATCAAGGGCTGATACAATATTATTGTAATCTTGTTCTGAGGTTAAATAATACAAGCACTATTGATTGAGGTGGAGTTTTTTATGAAAGGGTTTCTCCATGTATATGTTGTGTCACTTCTATCTCCTTCTCTCATTTTTCTACAATATTTTATCTCTTTCTACAATTGGTAAAATTGATCTAAACAAATTAATCATACACAAAGAATTGTGACACATAACACTTAATTAGATCTACAATATCATAGTTTTACAAGTTTTAAGCTACATTATTACCTTCATTTTCAACATTTGGTATCAAAGCTAATGGTTGGTTAGGGTTTGGGACACCTTTCTCTGAAAATTTTGAAGGTTTTTTGGCTATAGTGGGAGATTTTACTATTGTGTTATTGAAGATTTGTAAAAGGAGTGTGTTACAATGAGTTCTACTTCTCGTCTATATATTTAAATATTCAACGGATCTAGTTATGAGATGTGGAAACTAAAAATGGAGGATCTCCTTGAAGAGAGAGATCGGTGGTTAGATTTTTGTAATGAGACAAAGCCATCTATAACTATGTCAGATGAGGATTGGACTAAGCTTGATAAGAAGGCAAGAGGGACCATAAGGTTATGTCTTGTTGATGTTGTTCTCTTGAATGTTTCAGATGAAGCTACCACATAAATTGTGGAAGAGGATAGGTGATATCTATCAAACCAAAATTCTTACTAATAAGTTGTATCTGAAAAGACAATTGTATTCTTTAAAGATGAAAGATAGTGATTTTGTTGCACATCATTTAAATGCTTTCAATTTAATTTTAAGTCGGTTAGCATCTGTAGATGTAAAGCTAGAAGATGAAGATAAATGCATTTTGTTATTTTGTTCTTTACTAGAGTCTTGGGAAAATATAATTATTGCTATCAGTGGTAGTGGTGCAGATCCTAAGATGGACAATATAATTCCTACTCTCCTATTAGAGGAAATGAGGAGGAATTCTAAAATGAGATCCCAAGATGCCTTGTTTGTAAGAGGTAGGCCTAAGTAAAAAGAACCTAAGGGAGACAAGAAAGGAAAGGGTAAGTCCAAAGGATGGTATAAAACCCCTTATGAAATGTGGTTAGGTAGGATCTTTGGTTGTGAGTCTTTTGTTCATATTCCTAAAGAAAAGCGATATAAGTTAGATCCAAAAGCACATAAATGCATATTCATAGGTTATGGTAAAAAATGTAAAAGGTTACAAGCTTTGGAATCCTCTAACCCAAAAAATTACTATATCTAGAGATGTAATTTTCAAGGAATTTAGATCTTACACAGGAGAAGAACAACCAAAAGAGAAGGTACTTCTCAAACAGTGCATTTTGAGACAAAAACTGAGAAGCATGAAGGTGCACATGTTGAAGAACAATTGAATGGATTGGATGAGGAGAGTTCACAGAGTTCTAAGATAGATGCTCATGATGAGCGTATTGAGGAACAAGAAGAACCTTCTTTGAGAAGATCCACAAGTCAACGAAATCTGGTCGATAGGTATAGCCCACTTGATTTTCGTTGTATATTTGATTTAATGAGTACTAATGATGAACCTAGATCTTACAAGAAAGCTTTGTATTCAGATGAGAATAAGCTTTGGTCACAAGCTATGCATGAGGAAATGGTTTCCTTGGATACTTGTGACACATGGGATCTTGAGAGTATTCTCAAAGGAAGAAAGGCCATTGGTTCTAAATGGATCTTTAAAAAGAAAATTGGAGCAGATGGTAATCTCAAAAGGTACAAGGCTAGATTAGTAGCCAAGGGCTACTCCCAGAGAGAGGGAGTTGAATTTAATGAAATCTTCTCTCTTGTTGCTAAATTAACTTCTATTATATTTTTTATCTATTGTTGTTGCTCATGATTTTGAGATAGAGAAAATGGATGTGAAAACTGCTTTCTTACATGGTGATCTTGATGAGGAGATTTATATGAGGCAACTTGACTATTTTGTTGTAAAAGGAAAAGAATTATTGGTTTGCAAGTTACAAAGATCTTTATATGGATTGAAATAGTCATCTAGAATGTGGTACCAAAAGTTTGATGCTTTTGCATTAAAAATTGGTTATGTTAGGAGTGAGGAAAATCATTGTGTTTACATGAAATTCATTGATGATCAAATTTTAATTATTATCTTGTATGTTGATGACATGTTGTTAATTGGTAACAAAAAAGATCTAGGGGCTGAAAATATATCCTTGGTATGGAGATCAGTAGAGATAGAGGTAACATAAAGCTTTTCTTAAGTCAAAGAAACTATGTTGATACTATTTTGAAATGGTTTAACATGCATGATAGTAAACCAATTAATATTCATTTACCAGTTGGAACAAAGTTAAGTTTAGACATGGGTCATAAATATGATTTTGATCATGAGAAAATGTCTAAAATTCCATATGCTAGTGCAATTGGCAATTTGATGTATGCAATGGTCTGTACAAGACCATATATAGCCCAAGTAGTGGGAGTTCTAAGTAGGTTTATGTCTAACCCTGGTAAAGAACATTAGACTTATGTTAAGAGGGTTCTTATGTTGGAGTTGAGAAGACACAACACCACAGAAGTCCAAAAGATCTTTGCAAGCAAATAACCTGTTACAAAGAGAAACAAAGAGAAGCAAAAAGAAATGCTCAAGAATGTGGAGCAATGTATTCACCTGAAAATGTAAAAAAAAGAATAATGATACAAAAGATAGTTTTCAACCATATATAGATGAAAACCCTAAAAAAGGAAAACCCTAGGCTTGCACAATAATAATTAATAAAGTAATTAATTATTATGTACCTAATGTTAGCTTAAGTGAAAAAGAGTTAAAAGGAAACTTTACGTAATTAAACAAATATTGTTTAATTAATAAAGTAAATGTCCAATTACTCTAACACCCCCCCTTAAGATAGACATAGGGAGAAGCTAAAACCTAGAAGAAGCTACTGAAAGCAAAAGCAATGGGTCCCGAAACAAGGCCAGATCAGGTACCCAAGTATAATGAAATCTCTATGAAACGGAGAAAAGGAGAAAACCCAGTGGGAAAAACTCCTCTCCAAAAAGAGATAGAACAACATGCTGAAAGAAACATGAAGGAAGGAAGGCCTCATAAAGACCCCCCAAGGACAACTTCCTTCACCCCAAGCATAGAGTGCAACTGAAGATAGCGCGGAGATGCAAAAGGTTTCGTGAAGATGTCTGCAACCTGCTCGGCAGTGGGAACATACTCCAAGATGAGAGAACCATCCTGAATCAACTGTCTGATGAAATGCATATGAAGCTCAATGTGCTTCATCCGCTGACGCTCCACCGGGTTGTGCAAAATGTGTATAGCACTCTGATTGTCACACCAAAGAATAGTGGGACTATCAGGAGGAAAACCAAACTCAGTCATCAACTGACGAAGCCATAAAATCTCCTAACTAGCGAGCACAGCAGCTCGGTACTCAGCCTCTGTAGATGATAATGCATGAGTAGTCTACTTCTTGCACGACCATGTGATAGGACCAGATCCGAGACAAAAAATAAAGCCAGAAGTAGACTTCCGATCATTGACATCACCAGCCCAATCTGAGTCAGTGTAGCCAACAATGTGAGGATCCCCTAATCAGGTAACAATGAAGTCAGCTCTGCCTCAATCTGTAATGCACAGAACTCATTAACGGCCCCAAAAAGTGTCTCAAACTTCAGCCACATGGCTCGAGGAGTGAGCAAAGCATCAAGGTGAAACAAAAGACTGTCTGAAACATGCATGCATAACAAACCCATAGCCTCATCCATCTTGTTCCTGTGCTGCATAATCTCAAAAGGACACTGCAACTGAGGCTGAACCTCATCTAAACAAGACCATAACCCTCGTGACCTGAGTAGCCTCATCATACGAGACTTCCAAGTGTGATAGTTATGTGATGTGAGTAGCTCAATTGAAGAGTCTGCCATGAAACCCTGCACCTGTACCTGCTTGTGTTTTTTTTTATTATTATGTGATCTTTCAGAATAGACAGAAGATGCAGAAGGGTTTGTATTTTTGAGAGTTTTGGTGTTCTGGTTTTTTGATATAAATGACAGAAAGCAAGAGAAAAAACACCCCCCACAAAAGATAAACCCAAACCCTAGTACAAACTGAGAAGAAGGAAGCAATGCATAAGCAAAAAATAATTCAAGACAAATTCTCATGTACCTGGTGAAAGTTCTGATAAAATAGATCACATCACTGAATAGAGCATGTTGAGAGCTTTCCAACGCCTATTCAAGTTTGAAAAACAGAGTCCGTTTGCATCTTCTATGACCCCGAAGTGAAGAAAGAAGACCTCACTTTGACTGGTAAAAAATATCTAGACTGGTAAAAAAATTAAAAATATTTCTATACCATCAGATTGGTGCCATTCTTAGCTTTCCAATGCATCTTCCTGTTCAAAAAACGGAGCTAGGATGCCCAAGTTATGCCCATTTGACCAAAAATGACATAATAGGGGGTTGGAGAGAAAAAATTAGCCCTCAAGGGCTTAAAATTCGGCGGCCCCAGGGCACATGGCGGATCGGGGCTGGCGCAGGAGGTGGTGGTGCGGCATGGCTGGTGGCGGGCGCCTCAGCCGGTGGTGCAGGCGGCGCTCGGGCGGAGCAGACCAGGTGGCGGGTCGGTAGGGGCGGCACTTGGCCGCGACCGGTGGTAGCCGCCGGTGGCAGTGGCCGGGCGGTGGCCGGGCGCGCTCTCTGGTGCGGTGGTTTAATACTGGCCTTGCACAAAGTAAACCAAAAAAATGATTTTTTTTAATTTTTTTTATTTTTTTTGATTTTTTGTGCCTTTTTTGCTCCGTACGGCCTTAGGGCAAAAAAATTTTGCCTTCCAAATTGACTGTAACCAAAATTGACAATTTGACAGTCGATTTAGGGGTTTTTGGGTGCTACAAATCCAATGGCACTATCCATTTGAGCCCAAAGTGAACCCAAAAAATGGAGTATGCTGAATCCACCCAAAAAAAACTTAGAACCCTAGATTTGCTTCCAATGCAAAATCTCAAAACAAGAACAAGCAGCTGCAAATCTGAAGCTCTGATACCATGTTGGAGTTGAGAAGATACAACACCACAGAAGCCCAAAAGATCTTTGCAAGCAAATAACCTGTTACAAGGAGAAACAAAGAGAAGCAACAAAGGAAATGCTCAAGAATGTGGAGCAATGTATTCACCTGAAAATGTAAAAATGAATAATGATACAAAAGATAGTTTTCAACTACATATAGATGAAAACCCTAAAAAGGAAAACCCTAGGCTTGCACAATAATAATTAATAAAGTAATTAATTATTATGTACCTAATGTTAGCTTAAGTGAAAAAGAGTTAAAAGGAAACTTTACGTAATTAAACAAATATTGTTTAATTAATAAAGTAAATGTCCAATTACTCTAACAGTTTAGATATTTATGAGGTATTTATTATTACTGTTTGGTTTATCATGGCGCTAATGATATTGATATAATGCACAAATCATTGGACGTACAGAGTTTTCTTGATTCAGATTGGGTAGGAGACTTGGCAGTCAGAGGTCAACAAGTGGTTGTGTTTACTTTGTTTGGATCTGCGGTTAGTTGGATGAGTAAGAGGCAGCCCACTGTTGCTTTTTCCACCATAGAAGTAGAGTACATGGCTGCTACACATGCCTCTAAAGAGGCAGTTTGGTTACATAGACTTGGGAAAGGTATTGGTTTTAATTGCAAGAAAATTAGACTTGAATGTGATAGTCAAAGTGTTATTTGTTTAGCCAAAAATCCTATGTATCATGATCATACTAAGCATGTTGATGTTCAATATCACTTTGTGTGAGAAATGGTTGAGAGTGGGAAGGTATTCATTGAGAAAGTTGACACTTTGATCAATACTGCAGATTATCTTACGAAACTAGTTCCTATAGATAAGTTCTCTTGGTGCAGGAAGGCCATTGGCCTTGAGTCCTGTACTTGATTTATAATAATGATTCTTTGTTTAGAATAATTGTAATGCATAATGTCAAGTGGGAGAATTTTTGGAATAGGATGCCATTTAATTGCAATCCTAAACATATTTCATGTATCTCCTAAGTCCTTGGAAAGTGTTCCCCAACACTAGGATGAAAAAGATATTAAATTTGAATGAAATGGACATGTAAACTGATATTTGTGATTATTCCTAAATAATAGGAACATGTGGGGATGTCCAAGAAGAGATCCTACAAGATAGGAGCACATGGGGCACCCACATGGAAGGTGGAACCCACATTGCTTCAGTTAACTATTTGGAGTATTGATAACACTTCAGTAATGCATATTTAGATCCTAAAAATTAGGGATTGATATTTACATGAGTGGAGTGGCACTATCAATTTAGTCTCAGTTCAGTTCAGTTCAGTTATGGTTCAGTTATCTTCAATTGCATGTAGTTATTTTGAGTTGAATGCTAGTTGACTTGAGATGACTTGAGTTGCATGACTAATGACTTCAGTTGCATGACAAATAACATGTGGATACTTTTAGTTAAGTGGGGATGATCAATCATGCATAATGTTTGCATGAATTTGTGGAGAGATATGTTTCAGTTAACTAAGATTGACTTGGGTCCACCTTGGGCACCCATGTTGGCATCTTTCAGTTAACACCTTTTGCATGAGAAGATATTTACAAGGCTCAGTCAAGTGGGCCCATTCTTGGGCACCAAATTTGAGGTGAAATTTGCAAGATATTTTCTTGACCAAAGTTGAGTTAAGTGTTCAATTTGGGGCACCTAAATTGAGGAAGACTTTGGTTTGACTTCATATTAAATTGTGGAACTTTACTTGCCCAATCTAGGCATGAATTTTTGTGAGGAGCTTTATGCTCTTGTATTGTACAACTATTAGGAGTTTACATGCTCATTATTGTATATTAATTGCAACAAGTGTATGAGAGTTCTATGAGAGTTTATTGTAGGTTGTGAAGAAGGATTGTTGAAGGCAAGGAAGCATATCAATCAAGGATTGATACAATATTATTGTAATCTTGTTCTAAGGTTAGATAATACAAGCACTATTGATTCTGGTGGAGTTTTTTTTCAAAAGGGTTTTTCCACGTATATTATGTGTCCCTTCTATCTCCTTGTCTCATTCTTCTACAATCTTCTATCTCTTTCTATAATTGGTAAAATTGATCTAAACAGATTAATCATACACAAAGAATTGTGACAAAGAACACTTAATTAGATCTAAAGTCTCATAGTTTTGCAAGTTTTAAGCTACATTATTACCTTCATTTTCAACATTCGTCCTTCAGGAAACGGTACAAGATCCCATGTATCATTATTTTTTAAAGATGTCATTTCTTCATCCATAGCAATCTTCTAGGATTCTGCATCATTCATACCTAGTACCTCTTCTATAGTTCTGGTTTCATCCATGTTAGCATTCAAAGGAAAAATACATCTCCAATCATCAAGTGAATACCTTTCAGGTGGTTGTCTATGCCTTGTAGACCTACAAACAAGCTGATTTGGAGGTTCTTCCTCCTCTTCTAAAGATCCAGAGTTACACGAGCTCTCCTCAACTTCTTGTCTATCCTTGGGCCTCGATTCAAATTTCTTAGGTGTAGAAGGAAATTGAATCACATCTTCATGTTTACTTTGTTCTAGCTGCAATGTAACAAAATAAGGCTTAGTTTCTCTAAAAATAACACTTCTACTGTGTATTACCTTCTATGCAAAAAGATCCCAAAGCTTGTATCCTTTCACACCATAACTATATCCGATGAGGATACATTTCATAGCCTTGTTCTCCAACTTGTTCGCTTCTCCTTTGCCACATGTGCATATGCCCTGCAACCAAAAACTTTAAGATATCTTAATGGAGGATTGTGATCTGACCATGCCTCTATAGGTGTCTTATCAACAAGATCTGATGTAGGAGACATGTTAATCAGGTAATAGGCAGTGGCAACAACTTCAACCCAAAATCTTTGTTCTAGGCCAACACCACTCAACATACTCCTAGCCTTCTCCACCAGTGTCTTGTTCATTCTTTTTTCAACTCCATTCTATTGTGGGGAATATAGAGTTGTCTTCTATCTATGAATACCACAATCTTTATAGAATCTATCAAAATCATTAGAGAAAAATTCATCGCCATTATCAATCCTCAAACATTTTATTTTCTTTCTAGTCTGCAACTCAACCATTGCTTTAAATTATTTAAATTGACTGAAAACTTCATATTTACTCTTTACAAAATATAACCATGTCCTTCTAATATAATCATCAATAAATGAAACATAATATGTGGCTTTACCAATTGAAAGAACATCTATAGGACCAAATACATCAAAATGAATAAGATCCAATACACCACAAGATTTATGAGAAATCGAGTAAAATTGAATGTGGTTTTGTTTTCCATAAACACAATGCTCACAAAAATTGAATTCAAGATTACAATCATACAAACCTTCAACGTGGGTTTTATTTTTCAAGGTCCTTAGACCCTTTTCTCCAAAGTGGCCAAGTCTCTAGTGCCATAACATAGTTTTCTCTATAGGTTACTTTGTCTAAGAAGAAAGAGCACCCTTGGGTACCCAAAATCTATGACCATCTATTGAAGGTGAAACCCTCACTTCTTCTATAGACTTTCTTTTCACAGAAATACTATTGCACTCAACAATGCATGCATCAAGCTTATACAATGTCCCATATCTGAAACCTCTAGCAATGACCATAGCACCCCTAACCATCCTACATCCTACATCAGAAAATACTACTCGCACACCTGTATCTATTAGTTTGCTCACAGATAACAATTTTTTTCCTAATCCAGTGATATGAAACACATCATTAATCCTTTTTATTCTACCATCAAGAAACCTGACTTTAACTTTACCATGACCAACAATGTCTAAATGAGAATCATCACCCAAGTACACCTTACCTCCATCAAATTATTCATATTCACAAAACCAATCTCTATTAAAGGTCATATGAAAAGATACACCTGAGTCAATTAACCATGCATCATTACCTGCACGAATTGCCAAAGCTGGAATGAATGTGTCACCATATTCCTTCTCAAACTTAGAATCATAATCAAGTTCTTCTTTTTCTTCTTCTTTTCTTCTTTGCATTCCTTACGAACATGTCTAGGCTTACCTCAGTTCCAAAAAATAACTTTGGACTTTCCGAGAGATTTAGATCTCCCCTTGGACTTGTATTTTTCATGCTTCTCATTCTTCTTGCCTTTTTCCTTAGGTCTTCCATGAATATTTAGGGCCTCCTTGGAAGTGATGGATACCTTCCTCCTCATCTCTTCATAAATAAAAGAACCCACAACATCTTCAATCTTCAATATAACAAAAGTACACCCAATAGCATAACAAGAGAATTCCACGAATCAGGCAAAGAACAAAGAAATATCTGACATTTCTTATCCTCATCCATATTGAATGCTTCTAGGTAGTCTGTGATTCATCCACCCTCTTCCAGTCTCAAGGAATTCAACTTATTCCTCTAAAAAATCTTGTTCACTAAGGATTTGGACTTATACATCTCACCAAGCTTCTTCCATAGTTTCTATGTAGAGGTCTCTTCATGGAAATTAATTAAAATAGAGTCTGCCAAGCACAATCTGATTAGACCCTCGGCTTTACAGTCCATAACATCATATTGAACAACTTGAGTAGGATCTACAGGCCTTGAAACATTCTCATCAACAACATCCCACAGATCTCGATCTATCAAAAGATCCTCCATATTTAGCTTCCACATCTCAAAATTATTTCCAAAAAAATTCTCCACCTCTATTCTCCCTAATGAACTTGCCATTTGAAAATTCCTACAACAAGATCATAAAGTGTCTTCTACACAAGCTCCCACTCAAATCTGCATTAGTTCAAAAAACCCAACAACCTACAACTGAAACCAAAGGTGATCAAGCTTTGATACCACTTGTAAGGAAGCTAAGGTAGAAAAACAAATTCCTACACTAATTTTGAGAGGACAAAATGCAAAACTTTACAGATCTTTAACAATTACAAAACTCAAAAATAAATACACAAATATCATGCATACCACAACACAATGATTTACGTAGGAAAAACCCTTTTGGGAGAAAAACCCCACACTCCAAAATTCGCCCAATATACTCTTCAGAAATAAAAAGATTATGTAATATACTTGCAGAGCAAGCTTCTCACAGGAGTATCACCACTAGAGATCAAGAGACAACATGATCAATATTAAACTCTCACAACACACACCTGTCTACATACATCCTAGTCACTTATAAAAATCTTTTGGAACCTTCTAGAATTAGGGTTTTGCAAGGTCATTTTTCATTTGACATGTTAACGGAACAACTTTGACGTGTCAGTGGAAAAAAACCTTGACATGTCATCGGGAAAAAACCTCGACATGTCATTGGGATCAATCTCTACATACCAACATACAACCTATCAACAATAAATCATATATAATTGCAAGGTTGAGACACATTTTCCCAACACATGCCCCTTTTAAAATCAATTTTTGGCCAAACATCATTATTCTTAAAAAGTATGAACTATCATTTTGATGTTGGGGATGTTTGGCCATCCCTAGGATAGTCAAGGGATGTCCCATATGTCCTTGGTCACCTTGAGGATTGATAGATGTCCCCTAGATAGTTCCTCACATTTTCCTCCATTTTAAAAGTAATTTTAGTTTTGCAAATTCTTGGGGATGGATAGAGGACATCCCTTGTCATCCCATTTTCCTTGAAATTATGTTGTCAACAAGGACATGGGTTTGAGGCTTACAAACATGTAACCATGGAACACATGTATTTTATACTCTTTCTTTGCTTATGTTATAAATGTACACTTATAAATTACATATTTCTTAAGGAAAGGTGTTATAAAAGTCGAATTGCTAAGCTTTCATGTGTGATGTTTCATCCCCCCACGACTATAAATTGGTTGCTTGTTGTGATAACACATGTGTAATGAATAAAATCCAAAAGGTACCCAGAATTGTTGCAAATGGTATGAGATGCTGAACAATGTTTTGTGCCAAGTTTTGGATGGTGGACCTTTTGTATGTTGGTGCATGTAGGTGTAAATGTGGTGTGAAACTCAAAGATAATTGCTTTTGAAGATGCATGATTCTTGAAACTGCACAAATTGTTCATGATGCAAAGATTGCACAAGAGTTGTATGTTGTCTTTTGAGGTACATTACATGGTTAAGTATTGCATGAATGGCACATAAATCTAGGATCCATGTGTAGTGGTGTAACATGGTTCTTAGTGTTGTGTGCATGGTGCATGGTGCAAGGAACTACATGTGGGATTCTATGCTATTATGCAAGTGATTGACGTTGGCATGAATAGTTGTGGATTAGCACATGGATCATTCATCTCTTCTTGAAAGACAAACATTTTGATTGTACAAAAATATAATATGTTGGTTTAAATAAGTGTTTTACCTAAATAATTCATTATTGGGTCCTATTTACATGTTAAGTTTAATTAGGTCTTAGAGAATCTTTCTAGAAGGTTGTTAGTTGTCATAAGGTCTTATCTTATATTTTGGCATTTAATGATTGATTCCTAAGCCATTTAATATTAGCTATCTCATGACATAGGATTATGACACTTGTCATGATCTTGTCTAATCATATGTCTCACCTTGGATATATAACTAGGTGATCTCATGTAACAATCATACAAAAATCATATCAATCATAATCTATCATTTGCATCCTTTAATAAAATAAAATTATTCTCTCATAGCTGATCTCTATTGTGTTTTCATGAAGTTCCTAGATCTTGGATGGCTATAATCTTCAACCAAATATTGCATGGTATAAAGTATTCTATACCAAATATTACATGATATCATAGCTTGTGGGATTGCTTCTTATTAGTCTTTATTGAGAGATATAGGTTGCAAATATTGGTGGATCTTGAAAATTTGAGTATGCTCTTCTCTTGCATCAAATGCTGACTTGGAGAATTCAAAGAACTTGAAAATGAATACCTGATTTGAGGGTTTCCTCTTTGTGGCTTTGTATTTCAAGTTCAAATTAGAGCTTGTTGGTGCAAATGTGAGCTTACCATTGAGTTTAAAGGGTTTGAGAAAGTCATTTTTTCCTTTTGTTTTGTCCAAATCAGACATATAAGGTTAGATTAATGAGGGTTTTGAAGCTAAAAAGTGGTTACTAGATCTGAGAGGTAGTTGTAATTTTGGAGCACTTTGGATCAAAACAACCCCTACCATCACATCTAGGAGTCCCAAAAGCCCCAAGATCGATTGTCAAATCATCAAAATCTAAGCACTTTCCTTGAGCCCTTAGATATTTTTTCCTCCTTAACCGTACGCTTGTATGACTAGTTACAGTAGAAAAAACCACAGTCGTGAGGAAAAATTAGTTGTGAGGTGATTTTTTTTTTAATTTTCATTTTTTATGGATTAAAAAAAAAAGATATATAGTCTGTAGACTTTATAATCTATATACTTGTACTTGCAACTTGTGGTTGCAGGGTCATCTACGGGCTAGGATAGGCCACATGGTGTGAGTAGGAATGACCACACGAGCACCACATACCCCACCAACCTCCATTTACTGATGCAAAATAAACCAATGGTCAAAAAAATATTTCTCAAAATATTTCAAGATTCTTGGTGACATCAAACAAAATTTTGATGAATATTTTCCAAATTCCCTAAAGATTGTGTTGCCAAAATATTCTCAAAAGATTCCATCAACCTTGTGCCAACCTATAACAGTCACTAGATTATCAAATCTTATCTCATCATTTTCTGACATCAACACTGCATCAATAAAGGCATTAGCTTTTTGCCTTCCAATCTTTCCCCTCATCGTTGGCAAGTTTAATTTTGAAGGCAAACTTCAAAAGTGCATATATCAGTCTTACAAGCTCCTTTTTGTGAGAATTTTTTTTGATTTGGGGTAGAGTTTTGTGCTCTTCATAGTGGTGCAATTGGTTTTTGATTTTGGTTCTTGATTTTTCCAAAAATTATAGATTCTCACAGGTGATGTTGAGCCATTCTTGTTTTGGAAACTTTCGGGGCTTCATTCTTGCTCCTATGGTAACATTTTTGGATGCAATTTTTTCAAAGTACATACTTTTTGTGTACTTTGCAGTGGTGTGATCAAATTGATCCCATTGTGTATAAAAATTGTACTTTGAGCTCATGGCTAAATTTGGCATCTGTAAGCACTAAGGTCAAGTCCACTTCATTTTTTTTTGCAAGTGACACTTGTAATTGCACTAAATATAAAGTGCCAACATGATATATTGCTGGGGGGTTTCTTGATTGAGTAATTTTGGGGCATAATCTTGTGTTTTTTTGTTGGTTGTAATCATGTCTTCTAATGCATGAAAATTAAAATGTGATTACTGTGGAAAGAAAACAAATATAGTAGATGAATGCTTGTTGAAAGAACTTAATGATTTGAAACTTATTTATTAAATTCATCACTTGCAACAACTTTACATTGCCAATGGCATCAGTTTGCCTAATTCATCTTAACTGACATCAACTGAATCATCTAGTGTTCTTACTTCATCATATGTCAAGGAAACAATATCATTTGGGGATGATAAATGTAGTTGAATGGAATGCATTGAGATATCATCCCCTTCATCTAGTATTGTATCTAATGATGCTTGTGTTGCCACAATTTTGGCTTCTTGTGATTTAGTGTAGTAGCGCATATATTTTCTTCCAAAGATGGCTACTTGGGATGAGTACTTGACATACATTGCAATTTTTTTTTGTGAGTTCCACATTTTAGATTTGGGAGGCATCATTAATTGCATTGTCTTCTCTTTAAGGGAGATGATCCTTCTTTAGTTGTTGTAAGGGAACACTCTGACCCTCTTTTTCATTCTCTACATGATTATTCTTTACTATTTGACATGAGTGTGGATTATTTTTGGCAACATTTGGAGGAGGCTTCTTTTTCTTCAGAGGAGGTATCTTTGTCTTTGGATTGTGTTCTACAATAATTTTTAGGAGATTCCGGATTGTCATCTTTTGTAGTGTGGCCTAGAACACCTATTTGGAGTGTGACAATTTTTTACATCGACATGGAGACACTTGAGCACTCTTTAGAAACATCACACATCATTCATATTGTCACATATTCCTTTAAGTAATAGGAAGACATCTTGCATACAATCTTGGTTTTGTTTCTTCATAAGGGGAGGAAAGTTGTTCGACAAGGTTGGATCATCTTCTGCATTCAATGTTGAACATCTACCATCATTGCAAGAGACTCTACATTGAGGGGGGATGCATGGTCTCTCTTCTTCTCTCTTATGGGGGTCTTTTTCCTTGCATGGTATTTTGTCCTTCTCATTATTTAATGAGATAATTTTGTTTTTATCTTTTAGAGAAGATTTTTGTCCCACTGGGTTTTTTGCTTTTCTCTATTTGTGAGAGATTGAATTTGTATATGGGCACCTGAAATGGCCTTGTAATTGAGACCCATCATTTTATTATTGCATAATAACCTGCTTCTCCCTAAGTTGTACTTAAGGGGGGTGTTGGTGTAAATAGGTATTTTACCTAACTAGTTCATTAGTGGGTCCTATTTACATGTTAAGTTTACTTAGGTCATAAGGAATATTTCTAGAAGGTTGTTAGTTGCCATAAGATCTTATCTTATCTTTTGAAATTTAATGATTGAGTCCTAAGTCATTGAGTATTAGTTGTCTCATGACATAGGATTATGATACTTGTCATGATCTTGTATAATCCTATGCCTCACCTTGGCAATATAACTAGGTGGTCTCATCTTATGATCATACAAAAATCATATCAATCATAATCCATCATTTGCATCATTTGATTGAATAACATTATTCTCTCATAGTTGATCTATCTTGCGCTTTCATGAAGTTCCTGGATCTTGGGTGGATATAATCTTCAACCAAATCTTGCATGGTGTACATTATTTTATACCAACTCCTACAATATAAGGGAAATTTTATGTGGAGATTGTGTGACACGTTTGAATTATGGAATCATTTGAATCTTATCCTCACTACTCATTGATATTGGGATGCTTCAAGGATCGGTTGTTTACACACATTAGCAAGAAAGTAGGGATGTCAAATGACTGTATTCGTGGAATCAATTTACACTACACTACATATTAGATCCTTTGAAAAAGGATGAATAACACATGAGAAGCAACATTGAAACATGGAAGTTATACCTTTGATGTTGCAGGAATTGATCCATACAAAATTGTAAGGCTACATATAATACGTGATTGTTGAGCTCAAGTGTGTGATAGAGGCTCCAAAGATGAGATTTTTCATGCTATTTCCATCAACCAAAATATCTAATTGTTGACTTGAATCCATATTTGTGAATGAAATAGGTTATTTTCCTTAGATTTTTATGCAAGTGTTTTGGGGATTGCACTAACATAGGTATCTTTAGGGTTTGTGTTTTCCACTTCAAGATATTGTGAACCCCCTATTTTTTTTGCACACACAAACATGTTCTTCTGTGCATGAAAATATGTTAGACCATCCATATTGGATTTGTGTTTGTTATACCATTTACCTATCTTTTATGATTTGTTCTTATCCACATAAGGTGTTTTCTTTGACACAAGTTATTTGTCCCATTTTCCCTTTAGTTTTGATTCCTCAATGATAGTTGTGTAGTGATACACTTATCCCATTGTCTGGACCTTGGACAACTTCAATTTTGATTGAATGAATGGATGCAAACTACTATTATACTTAAGGACTATGGTGCATTGAATCAACTATGCCCAATTTTGTAGACAGTTAAAGGCATCAATGTAGACACAAGTTGATTAGTCATGCCCTTGGTGTATTTATTTCCATTAAACATAAGTTTTCATCAAAAGACATTTTTAGGATAATATTCACCTTAAAGACTTCTCGGAAATTTTACTAGATTGGATTAAATTTTCTTTTTGGTTGATCCTCGTCCTGCAAAGCTTGGGATTGTCACCACTTCTTGATGGGAAAATAGACTTTGATAAGTGTGAACTTGATATTTTCTTGATTATAAAAGAAATTCTTTGGGAAGCATGATTCTAACCAATTCAACTAGTTATTTATTTCTCTACACCTATTTTACCCTTAAACACATGAATAATTAAATTCATTTGGAACCTAGGGGGATTGGACTATTGAAAGTTTTACTTGATGATTGAGTTGATGTAACCACCCATTCAAGTATTTCAATAGACTCATTAAACAAAAATATTTTTTGTTCTAAAAGAGCTTTTGTATTTTCATTTGTGATTAATGTATGGACTACATCTTGTGTCTCTACCATCTAAACTTTCTTCGAACAACTAATATGATAAATCTTGTGGTTTGATACCAAGACTTAGATAATTTTATTTTGTTTGATATGACATGCAATATGAAGCATTTTTATAGCTTGGGGATTGACACTCTAGATGTATTTTGTGAGTGTAGAAGAAATATGGAGACAATGATTTAGACAAAGAAGAATACTAGAATCAGAACAAATATTTTATAGATTTGTGCATTTTGTACATGGCATACTCTAGAGGGAGATGTATGGTTGTGTATTTTCTCCTATGTATTTTTTTCTTCTCTATATATACTTGTGTTATATACGTACATTTATGGATCACATGTTCATCATTACAAATATATATTTCTAGATTACATGTTTGTGAAAACAAAATTCATTATGGAAGTTCAAATGAGCGAGCTTCCATGTATGAAACTTCATCCCTCACAAGTTATAATTTTAGTCACATGTTGATAGGTGGTGTGATATGAATGGCTCCAAAAGGTGTGTATGATTGTTGCATGATGAGTTGTAAATGGTGCACCTTGTGTGCACAAACATGTGTAGGTAAAATATGGTGCAAAACCCATATAAAGTTGCTTGTGAAGAAGTACAACATGATCCTTGATATTGTGTGAATGAGGCATGATGCAAAAGGTTTCTTGAGTTGTATAATATCATTTGAGGTACATGACATGGTCCCAAACATAGTGAAAGTGGTCCATGAAGCAAGGAGTTGTGCATGGTGACACAACATAGTTCTTAACACCATACACATGATTGTTTACTATTATGCAAGTGATTGATGTTAGTGCTCATGCTTGCATAGTAGCATGCATATCACAAGCATAATATATTTAATGCATAATTATTTTAATAGAATATTACATGATTTTTATACATAGGTTACCTTAGAAACCTAATAATGTGCTGTTTAAACTATATTCTCACACCTAACTATATTTATGTTCTCAAGCTTATAGTTAGTGGAATAATAGCATACTTTTCATGTCGTATTCATAAATGCCAATTTCTGCAAGATTATTCCTTAACAAAAAATTCAATGGCTTTTACTTCTCCCTCTAGAAATTGGTATCTAGTATATCGATGCTATTATTTTTCTTATTTTTAGAAATAAATGTACGATGTTGGTTTCACAATTAAGTATTAAAACATAAGAAGAAATGCAATCAAAGTGTATTTCACAATTATCCAAACATTTTATTCTTATATTAATGTAGGAAATTGATTCCTATATATATATATATATATATATATAAACTTATATATATATTAACTTCATTAATTTTCTAGCTTTGTGTACATATCCTACAAATCCTATAAATTATTCCTTTGTTTCCATTCAAGGTTTAACAATGACAATAGACCCAAACAAATGTTACATTGGGCATGTACCTAGAACACATAATATGGAAGAATATATTTTTGAGACATGATTGTTCTTAGACTTTGAGAAAAAAGTTGTATGACAAAGAGGAACTCTACTAAAATAATTCATGATGGTACTTTTTGTCTAAAAATCGTGAAGTTGCTTATTAGGTGCTGGAATATTGTGAGATTGTTGATTGGAGATGGGAATTTTGGAAGACATTTATGACCATTATAAAACAAAAAACTCCTTGCAAGCACGAGTTCCTAGAGATTTATATAATACTTATAGGTTTTTTTTTCTTACTAAAACTAAGCCTACTTTGATATGTTAAATTAATTTGCAACTTCAAGTATGTCAACCAACAATATTTAGATGGATATATATTTTTGTAATGCTAACCAAAACACATTGATTTGATTTATATTTATTGTTTTAAATCTATTAAAACTAGAGAAGAAGAGTGCTTTGGAGCTTGGAGCAAAAGATGAACAACTATCCTCTATTGATGCACTTGGAGCTACACTTCCTCCTATAGCTGAATTTGACTGGTCCCTTTTTCATCTCGTGTCTCTCATTTTTAGTCATATCTGTGTTGCTTGATGTTTTTTTTTTATGTTTTTGATTAGGTAAAATTGGTTATTTTGTGTATGTTATGCATTTGATTTGATTTTAATTTATCACAAGATGTGGTTTTGGGTTGGTTAAAAGGTTTATGTCTTATCTTTTAATAAATTTAAATTGGTTCTTTTTCCATTCTTGTAACAATTCATATTGATTCTCCTTAGATTTGGAGGCTATAAAGTTCTACTATTCTCTCTTCCCTCATTACTCTTGCTTGAGTGGTAGGTTAATGCATAATCTCAAACTTAGGGCTAAATGTGATGTGAGTGTTTGTATGGAAAACTAAAGAAATGAAAGACCAAACAATTTCAATGAGAAATTTTAGAGCCATGACAATAAGAATGGTAATGTTAAGACATAAGATGCTCATAATCTAGGAGGAATGATCCTATAGGAATGCTCCAAGTTAATGAATTTAATCCTATTCTTGAAGAAACCATTTTTATAGTTAAGTTCTATATGAAGATAGAGTTAACATCATCAAAGGAGAAAGTGTTGATAGTGGAATAAATTAAAATGCTAAGGTTCTTTTGGTCCTAGAATATTCATTAACAAGACATAATATGATGCAATAAGTGGTTAATAAGGAAAAATATGTTTATAAGTATTGATTTATTTTTGTCTCGATAATGATGCTTTGCCTTTGAGAAAGTTATTTAATGACTGGGTAAATGATGTGTGGAGTAAAAAATATGGGGTTATATGTTTCCTTCTATAACATGTTGTAGGAAGGGTTATTTTGGGGTTTCTTAAAAAACTCTAACATGTAGAAAAAAATTAAATACAAGTTTTTGGAACATGAAAAAATTATTTCTCAAAGTGGTTTGTTGGAATATTGAACTTGCCCCATGTGAATTATTGACTAGGTTTATACCCAAATGGATTGAAATAAAAATTTACCCTTGTAGTTGTGGATTCTCATACCCCATGCTTTAGGTGAAACACACTAGAGCTACTTCGTCTCATAAGAATGTTATATTTTTAATAGTGGTTAATCTTGAAAACCCTATTCCTAATAATATTTATTTTTAGTTGGAAAATTAAATTTTCCAATGCAATGTTTATCAGCTTGGTGAACTCAATGCTTTATTTTTGTGTGAATGCGATGGACATCAAAAAATATAATGCTTGAGGATTACTAAAAAAAATACTAGACTTGTAGAAGGAAAAGTTCCTTGGGCCCTAGAGATAAGGATAACAAGATTGAAGAGTTTGGAATAAACTCAAATTTTTATAAAGATGTGGTTGTAATGGAGGAAATTCCTTGTAAAGATACTAATATTTTAGTAAATAATTAATGATAATAAAACCATTTTAAACAAGCCTTCATTGGTTAACATGAACTATGATAGCTATGTTCATGGTGAGATCAATAAAACGAGTCATGAGTCCAAGGAGAGGAATATAATCCTATGGAAAGGATTCTAGGAAAATCAAGTGTTCTAAGAAGATAAATCTATCACGTAAGTTGAACATGTGCATGTGGTTTTTCTAGTGGCTTCAAAATGGGAAAAGTTTTTTCTAAATATTTGTCTATTGATATTGCTAATAGTCATGTCTCAAAGGATGAAACTAAAGAAAAAGAAAAGAGGGAGTTTATTTAATGACACTATATATGAGTATATAAAAATGAAACTTGTTCATTCACCCTTTGGTATCTATAAATTAGGAAAAATGAAGATGCAAAGTTGCTTTGGAAGGTTCTACAAAGGACAAAATCCATATCCTTCACCTCAAATCCCCTCCCACCATTAAATGAAAATAAAAATACAAACTAGAATACCAGGCACCTTGAAGATCCTAATAGAAATTATGTCCTAAGGGTTCCATGTAATTCTAAAAATAACATTGTTTGTCTTTTAGAAGTAAGAGCTATGTGATTCAATTTAAAATATTGTTTGAAACTTGCATGAAAAGAGGCAATATTTTTTCTCTAATCATGATATGGGGAATTTGTTTTTCTAATATGATTGGTAATCTAGCTCTTTACATAATTGACTAAAGCTGGTATTCTTGTGATAAACTTGTAGTGTCATAAATTGTTACCCTTGAAAATTTCACACTATATTAACACCTATTTTGTGTATAGAATTAATTATATTATTAATTTGTTTATTTCAAGGCCAAATTGGGAAAATACATTAAAATACCTGACATCTGAGAATTTTGGGCTAAAATCACCTAGACAAGGGAAAGTGCTCCCTAGTCCTAAAGGTGTCCTATTTTGATAATTATTATTTTGAGTGTCATCTTTGAGTATTGTAAAATGACCTCAGGTCGGCTTATATCCAAAAAGATCAATTAGGATGCATATATAAACTAGGAACTATCATGATGAATCATGCACTATTATGCTCTATTTTTTAAGATGATTGTAATCTCTTTCCTACCTACTAGTTACAACCATCTATTGTGTTATGTGGACTAACATCTTGTAGGTCTTCAAAGCAATTCAATTTTTGTGGGAACTTATGGTATGACATCATTTCAACAAGAGTTTCATACCTAAGGTAACATTATCAATTGTCATTTGTTTATTAAAACCATTTATTATTTACTTTGCCTCTAACTGACCTAGGGTAAGCATTCTTTATCATCATCATTTTCTATTTGTGAAGGTGGGAACACCAAAATTGGCGTTTTATTGAAAAAAAACCCTATACAACACAACATTTTCCCCTCTTTTCATTCATGTGTGTAGGTCATATCCAAAACTTTTGTCAACAAGTTACAAAAAAATGCAGAGCATACCTGTAGCTTCCAAACCATGTTTCAAGCATCCAAAAATATTCAATCCTAGACAAGGGTGCCCTTTCCCTTGTCCCTCCAATTTAGGTTCAAATTTCATGTACATGTTACTCTTTATCAAATTTTATTAGACCTATGTTTGTTCTTTAACTTTCCATTTTCGTCAGTGCAATAAATTATATTTTAAGATCTAGGGTTTACATTAAATAGGTGAATTAAATTACAAATTAAATATATCCTCTTTGCAACACAAAGGAACCAAACCCTAACATATTGGCTCTCCCTTGAGGTTGTTAGCCAATCATCAAACCCTAGTTGGTTTGTGTTCCAATGTTAAGTCCAAAAGAAGGAAAGCTAGATCTAGGTTAATTCACTTGTTGGACCTTAGATCACTTTTCCCACTTAACAATAAGATTGTTTGAGTGATTATTTATTATACTGAAATGAAATTTGGAATTGCATCTTTGTACGCCTCAAATCACTATAGAGAAAAGCGTGATATTTGGAAATGGGTTGCTTCTAACTTTCCTGGAATTCCATGAATAATTGGAGGAGATTATAACATGATAGAGAATAAGGATGATAACGTTGGGAGAATTATTTTTTATGGAAAGTGCAATTTTATTTTGGTCTAAATATAAAATAATTATCAACTTGATTGATCCCCTTGAAACAAATGAAAGAAGTAGTATTTGGTTTACCCACTGCAACAATTACAAGGGTCATAAAAGAGTGTATTCTAGGTTTGACAACTTTTATTTAATAAAATGCCTTCCAAAATTGTAATGAATAAAGTAGTAATTATGTAAATTTCATCTCTTTAAGTATATATTATCATCACCTTGTTGAGATAATTATCTTTCTTAATGGGACTACTAATGATTCTAAAAATTTCAAAAATAGTTTGTATAAGTTGAATGTTATTTTATATGAAGAAATGATTGTTCTAATGGAGTTCAAATAATAAGGATTATTAACAAAAGTATCATCTCTTCCAAATATGCCATCTCACTCATCTTATTCATAGTTGGAAGATTTTCTTAAGAATAATTGAAAAAAAAATCCCTTGATAGGAGAAAGTTTGGTTTTGAGCTTGAACAAATGTTGATTAAGTTCAAAAAATATCTATAGAGGAATTCTTATGATACCAATATTCAAAATAGTATAGCTATAAGCATAAATGGGGGTGTCGTCAAAGATTTTATTTCCTATGGAGATAAGCTTATGGATTAAGCTAATTCAATAAAGGAGGGGACAAAGACTCAAAATACTTCAATATGTGAAGATAAAAGTTTGTCAAGAAAAATTTAGGTCTCATTGAGATCAATGGTGATATTATTGATAAACAAGAGGATATAAAAGTAATTTTTAGTTTTTTTAAATGTAACTCTTTTCCCTTGAATTTGATAATGCAACATTAAAGGATAGAGAGTGTTAGAATTGTGGAATGGAGAAAAATAAAACATGAAATACAAAGAAACAAGTTATGCAAATACAAGCTACTTTTACCTTATTCTTCTTCGTCACTTTAGATTGAGATAAATAAAAAAGAGTTGCACCCAAATCTCCTTAATTTTATCTTAAACATAAGATTGATTGAGTGGGATGAATTTAGAACTTATCTCTCCAAAGCACCAACATGGCATTAGCATGAAAATAGATGATGAAATGGCCTCTAAGAGGTTCAAATTATAGATTTTTAGATGAGGGGCGACTTGGTTGGATTGTTTTGGGGAATCAAAGGTTGATATTGATTGAGAGGATTGGGTTGATGAGAAGATAAAAAAAATGTCACCTTGTGAAGGAAGGATTTTAGTGGGACATGGATCGATAGGGAATGAATTTACAATATTCTTTTATTTTAATCTAATGGAAAAAATTGTGCTTTTCTCACATATGTGAGAATATTTTTGGGAAAGAGAGTGGATGCGTAGGGAAGAGTAAATTTGACATGTTTCTTCTCTCACATATGTGAGAAGTCACATGGGGATGAGAGATGGGAAAAGTTGACATGTGTGAGAGATCACGTGGGATAACAAGATTCAACATGTGGTTTATCACACATGTTAAGAGATTACATAGGGTGGTATGGATGACTAGGTTTTTTTGGGATATAATGGAGGGTCAAGATGTTGCTATCATATTTTATGGGTAGTGGGATAGGATGTGACATGGGATTAAGTTGATCATATTTACTATTGTAATAAACGATTAGTTAGATTAATTAGAAAGGATTAAGGTGTACAAATTAGGGAATTAAATAAATGTGGTTATTTATTTAATTTTGGGATGAATGTGTAAACTTAAAAAATTTAAAAATTATATATTTAAGTTTGAACCTCATAAAATGATTAATTAATTAGATAAAATTTTATATATTATCAAATTAATGTTAGAATAATTATGAGATCAATTTATTAAATAATTAAAAAAATATTTAATTAATGATTTGATTATATTGGAAAAATAGGTTTTGAAGGGACTCAAAACCCTTAATTGAGACAATTAATTAGATAAATTCATTTAATTATTTGGAGATAGAATGATGTAGAATTAACATAATTAATTGAAGGTATTTTTTAGCTGTTTTCATTTTTCTCCTCTTTGAGATGGCGATGTGAGTTAACATGAGCAAAATTGTTTGAAAGAAAATGAAATATAACAATTGGAGCAATATTGTCAAGTTAGCTGGAAGAAATGATGAGGATGAGTTGGTGGGATGATGCCCCATCAAGAGGTCATCTAGAAAGTTGTTTGGGGGATCTCTCAAAAATAAGAAATAGATAGGACAATCAGCTAGAGAAGGAAAAATGAGATCCAAAAGAAAAAACATATATAAGAAATGGGAAAATGGGGGAAAGAAGAGTGAAATGGAGTAGAAAGTAGGTTTGAGTCTAAAAACAACCCATAGGGGGTGCAAATTTGCACTCCTTTCCCTTATAGATTCAAAGCGTAGATAAAATGAAGGAGCTAGGAGAAGATGGTCCATATTCAATACCACAACCATTGAGTAGAGAGAGTATGGTAGTACATGCAACTAGAGGATGCATGCACACTGGTATGTCCTAAAATTGAACCTCTATGCTAGTGTAGGTGGAATTAATAGGGGTGGAAGTAGGAAAAATGAGGTGACAAAGTGAAAATGTATGCAAAACGTTACTTACAAGGGAGAAATGTCCCCTACATGACAATGTTGCTTGCATGGAGAAATTTTTTCCTACACATATAATGGTATCTATACAAAAGGGGGTACTTTGGCATAAAAATTGAGTCCTTTGCACAAAGTGTCACCTAGGAGATAAAGGGCTTGCCAATACAACTCATTTCCTAGGGTGAAGGAGTGTTTCCTTTGTGGATTAACACTTGTGCAAATGAGTTCCTTCTTGGATGAGGACCTACATGAATTGGCACTTTCCTCGATTGGTGCTTTTGTAGATTGGCACTTATGTGAAACTAGAAAAACTTAGGTAAAAAGTATAATTTTTGAAAGAGAATAATGGCATGGTTTTTGGGTGAATGTAGGAGGAACTACCTCATGTTTAGTCATGGGAGTGGAGGACAACATTGATTGAGTGGCTTGGGGATTTGACTAATTCAAATTAGGAGTTACTTGAGATTGTGGGATTATGGAATGTAGCGCAAATAATAGGGCGATGTTGACCACCATAGTGGAGAGATGACACAAAAACACTATCACATTTAATCTTATGATAGGGATATGACCATCATGTTGGAGGTTTTTTGTGTTAGGAAAAGGTGTTTTTTGAACCTTGCATAATGTTATAATGTATTTAAATATTATTTATGGTGCACCTAGGGGACCTAGGGATGCATGCATCACATGGCTTAAACATTATTGGGGCAAATTTATGTCTTGAATGTAACATTGGGATAAATGTTTAATGTAGGTTTGCACATGGAAAAAATATTTAACATTGGGAAAAATTAGTACCAAAAAGTAAATGAGGTGGGAAATGGTTTTTTAAGCTCATGGTATTAGTCACATGGTTTATGTAATACCACTTAGTGATATTGTGCAAGATTATTTCTATAAATTCAAGAACATGTGTAGTTGTTTAAGGTTCGCTACTTTGGGGTTGCCCTGCATGAACATCTCTTGTAGGTTGCACATGTGAGGGTTTGAAGCATGGAATGGGATGTGTGGATACACTTGTTCATATGAATTACGTGTAGAGAGCACAAGATGTTTTAGAGGTATTCATGGAGACTTTAAAAATATATTCTGATTTTATTGTTGAATAATACATGAGTGATGGATTATTTTGGAGGTTTGGTTTTTCCATCTTGAGGGTTTTCCTAAGGTATATCTTGTGTCATTTTTTATGGTATTTTGTCTATTCTTTTGCATATAGATTCTGAGTACTTTTTTTTTTATTTTCTTTATTTGCGTTATGTGGAAATTGTCATAGATGATTACATATTTCCTTTCATTTGGTATTAGAGCCATGGAACTATGGTCTACATAATCGTTGTATGAGTAGATCTGGTGCATAGTTGAATCCAGGGCTTTGAAGGAAAATAGTGAAGATGTTGCAAGGTATAAGGGTTTTTTGCAGGTATTTTACAAGATTTTGTTTTTTGGGGTTATAGATTTGTGGTTATTTTTGTAGATCTAGGGTTATGAGTCTAAGTTTGAAAGAGGATGTTTTGGGTGTTCACCTTGAGGGCTTTGTAGGGGGAGTTTCACAAATGATCCCTTAGGACAAAAAACCTCACCACTACATCTAGAAGGCCCGAGAGATATAGATTGACATAAAATTTGACCTATTTGGGGGGGGGATCCTCAAACCCCCCACGACCCTTTCTAGTCAATAGTATGTCAACATGACAAGCTAGTTAGTTGTGTGCCACCAATGTTATCAACTAAC
This sequence comes from Sequoiadendron giganteum, assembly GCA_007115665.2. NCBI lineage: Eukaryota > Viridiplantae > Streptophyta > Pinopsida > Cupressales > Cupressaceae > Sequoiadendron > Sequoiadendron giganteum. Next base: position 975,319,115 of record CM021100.1, on the reverse strand, counting down.
GTCAACCTTCAATTCGATGGGCTTCACCCTCAGAACTTGGGCCCTAGTCTTGTACGGGACTAGCCCTTAGCCCTCATCAAGGTTTTAAAAACAATTTTAAAACAAAATTGAACTTCATTTAATAAAAAAAATTGCATCCATCACCCTCTCGCCACATGTGCATTACCAGTGCGTTGCCGCCACCGATGGGCCACCTAAGAGCCACCAACCAATTGCCCATATAGCAAAATTGGGAAAATCTTTTCCAAGGGGAATAAATTTTTCCTCAGGTGTTGGCTTTTAAACTTCTTGTAGTTGTTGGAAAGATATTTCTAAGCACTACATTGTGGTATCAATGGTTTTTACAATTTTTTGTTGTTTGATAGAAAAATGTTTTTTTGGAAGTTGGATATTCTTTTCAAAATTGGAGGGTTCATAACTTGTGCATAAAAAAAGGTCAAATTTTGGACTTCTTATAGTCAATGTAAATATTGTTTAGATCACTACATAATGGATTAGGTTTGGAGATGTTTTGATTTGATTTATTTTTGTTATTTTTGTTTGAATTGTTTTTGGTTTCTTATGACTATGGTACTTTGTGGTTTGTGAAAAATCAAATCTGAGGTGATTTGGTGTTTAAGTCATTGGAAACTTACACGCATATCTCTAGTTATCCTTATTTAAAATAGTTACAAGTATATTGTTGAATTTGTATGTTGCATTGTGAGATCTACAGGTTGTGCAGTGTTGTAGGCTATCTATACTTACAAGTTGCATATATGACTCGGATGTGGGTTGTATTTACCCGTAGATGTTCCAACGTGGATGCAAATTTTGATTTGTTGCCTAATTTGGTCACATGTTTCATTGGTTTGTTTGTCATTATGTGGTGGAGAGATGGTGTTACTTGATACAGTTACGTGTGGAACCTATACTTGTTGACTATGTGATGCAGAAATGTGTGACACATTGGGAGTTTGATGATGGTACATTTGGTGGTGATCAAGATGTCATAGAAATTCCTTATAGGCCTTTGGGAATTTAACATGACAAGATTTTTTATGCATGTGCATTTTTGGTGGTGTTGGATTGATTCATGTTTTTTTTGTGTTGGTGTATCTTGGTTTGAGGATCAGGGTTTTACTTTTCCTTTTAAGAACTCTTGGTGTATTAGTTGAGTTCTTTGATTATGTGAAGGCCATTTATGAGATGGTTATCATGATGTCATGGATAGCTTGCTTACATGGTTTAATGGGAGCTTGTGATAGGGATAGTTTTGTGATGCTATATCTTCTTGGTTTAGAGATTATGGTTGTACTCTACCTTTTGGAAGCTTTTGGTGTTGAATTATTTGATCATGTTAAGGCCATGGGTGATATTCATTTAGGATAGGTTATCACATGATTCTTGGAGAGATCGATATCATGGTTTAGTGGGAGCTTTAGTAATGAAGTGGATTTATCACTTGGTGATGGATGATCTTCTACAATGGTTGTTAGTGTCATGGAGGAGCTCTTGGATCTTGTTTCTTATGTAGTGAGAGTTTATTGACATATTGGGTTATATTGATAGGAGATGACTATGTTCATGTGATTTGGAGATGTTGACATATTGGTTAGTCATGGAGGACTCTTGAATCTTCGGTTGCTGTGTTAGGTTTATGACTTGTTGATTTTAATGAGTGATCCTTAGTTTAGAGGATGGCTTGGTATTGTGTCTTGGTTTACTCTTGATTGTGCACATTAGAGTGTTGGAATGATACAAGTGCTCTTAGGAGAATTATATGTTCACTTAGAGAATATGATATTATTTTGAGGAGATGTGAGATCATGATGTCATGATTGAGTTCTCAATTCTTGATATTGGAGCTTTGACAACTGTCTCGATTGGTTCTCTTGGTATTGAGTATATTGGTCATGTGCTTGGAAGCTTCATGATAGTGTTGTGTTTCATTTGGAACTTGGCATGGATTGATTAGTTGTAGGTGCTCACGAAGACTTGGAGATTTGGGTGAGGCTAGGAGATCCATGAAAAATCACATGACTGATGTTGACTGTATTGTTGGGGTTCAATTGGAAAACCTCCACAATTTTATCACTTGTCACTTCAAGGATTAGAGTTCCATTTTCACTTTTGATTTTTTTTGTCTTTGGGATCATAATATTTAGCCAATTCTAGTATTACATTCCAAAAGGCCGACCAAACATTTGTGGGGTTTCAATCTTGGAAGGCTTGTAGTGCCCAATGTTTTTGTGGAAGACTGTTGCAGAGGAAAGTGCTCGCTCCATTCGAAAGATAAGTCTCATGCCTCCGTTGGAAAAGGTAAGAATATTTTTGCCGATAACAGGTTAGTTCTTCTAATGAGAATGTTGTTGTGGGGAATCAGGTTGAGAACTTTGATAGGGAGGATTTGTCTGATGTGTTGGGCTCGACCCGTGAGAGTGTTAATGTGCAGTTTAAACTTTTTAAGTGGTTCTTTCATGAGATTAATAGGATTAATGTTAGAATTAGAGGTGTTGCTAGTAAGGCTAAGCACCTTGCCATCCAAAGCCAAATTGATAATTTGATGGAGTCTCTTAATATTGTGGCTAATACTGTGGCGGAGGAAACCATAAATTTGAAAAAAAAATTGGAAGGTAGAATCTTATCCCTTGAGGATAAATTTGATAAAATGTGTAAAGTTGTGATGAAGAGTGGAGATGCCTCTAAGGTTTTGGGCATTTCGATTTTGCCAAGTTGATCTCCCCAGTGATTACTGTGAAGAAGAGAAAAGAGATTGTGTCTGTTGATGATACTGTTGTTGGGGGTAAGTTGTTGGATGTGGGTTGTGCTGGTGAGAAGGATGTTGTTAAAGGCAGTGTTTTGAGTGATGAGGTAAAAACTGGTGGGTCGGGGGTCAGAACTAGAAACAGAATGAAAGCTCAAGTTGGGGTCTTTGGTATAGAGGTGTCTGATACTGTGGAAAATGCGCAAAAGATGGTCACTACTGATATGGAAGCTGTAGAGATTCTGAAGAATATGTAGTGTTGTTGGATGACTTCCTTCTTTTTGGTTGTTTTTTGGCTGAACTGGTTTTTTGTCATTGGGTTGATTGTTGCAAATGTTGTTTTCTTTTTTTTATCAGTTTCTTTATGTTGTAAAGGGCTTTGAGCCCCTTCAAAACCCATTTTTTACCTCTAATCAAAACAATGTAGAACAACATTTGAGAAATCCCATGTAACATAACAATAACATTAAAAAGAGGCTTAGAATAACTGGATAGAACAAGTAATTGTAAACCAATTATCATAAAATTAAAAATAACACAAGCATACAATTAGCATGTGAAGAATATAATATATCTATAGATGCACGAACAAATAGAAACTCAACAATGCAAGTAAAGGAAGTTTCTAGATGTTTTAGGCCTTGCAGTAAGAATCATATACCTGAACTGTCATAGAGTTTGACCAGGCTTTTGAAAATCCAAAGAATTTCAAATGCTTGAGAAAGAAAATAAAAACAGAAATTTTGATTCATTTCAAATGGCAATAAAATATTTCCTAGCGGGTTGTTTTTTATCAGTTAACATCCTCACCATATGTACCCAGCCACACTACAATTTTGAGCATGTCTCCCTCTATGGCAGTTCACACAAACTAGTCAACAGGATGGCGAGATCACCCTTATATACAAAATCACCCATTTATGTCTTTAATTGGTACAAATGTATGAATTTCTCTCCAAGACATACTTTCTATCAGATGGAATCTTCCATCATTTCATCACTATCATTGAACACACCAATAGACACAACACAACAACACCAAATGGGTCCCCACTAATATAATTTTATAACATTATAATACATTGAAAGACACGAGTTATAAAACTATGTTACTCTTGTAACATTATGGCTCTTGACTCTTTTAAAGGACACAATATGTAAATGGTGTCAATTCTTCCAAGTCAAATTCAATGTTTTGTACATGCATATCCCATGTCCTTTGAAACAGAATCTGGCTGTTATAGGAATGCAGAGGTAGAGAGCGGATGTGCCCCCACACATCCACTTTTTTATTTGTATTTTTTTCTCAAGTCTAAGTGACATTTCAAGAGATTTGGTTGTCACCAGGATGATTCTTGTTTTAGGTGGTACTTGGTAAGGTTGCCAAACATACCCATGATATCGAGGGAGGTCCCCATCTAGTGGGAACATACCAGGAACATCTTAACAATCTCATCTTAACATATCAAGAAAAATAAAATTTTGGCATTTTCAAACATTCGTATTCACAATCATTGATAGCATGGCAATCAAATATTTAAATGAACAATTTCATATTCATATTTTAGAGTTTTCACAGTATTGAATTGCAATGGTTAATGTTGATTCTTTATCTAGATCATGTGTTGAAATGGATACTTTTTATGATATTTGTTGTACCCCAAATTTAAAAATATGCTACACTTAGGCATTTTGAAGAAATGGTCAAAAGTCTTGTTAAAATTATCAAAAAATGTCAAATTTGGGGATTTGCATGTCTTGCGTGAGGGTCAAAACTCAAAATTTTCAAAATTTGACGATTTGAGTATGCCTAGAGAGACATTGTCAACAAAACCCAAATCTCAAATTTTTGGCCCTAAATTTTAGGAAAAATTCTATTTTTAGAAACTTTCTAAAAATAAAACTTTTCTGGGTTTTTTGGGGTTTCTTTTGAAATGGATGCTGGCAAATTTTTCTAAAAATAGAAAGTTTGGCTTCTATGGTTCAAACTGATTTTGATTGGTCGAAAATACTTCCTCATTAGGCTGGTCTATTCATAATCATCAAAAGAACAGTTTTTCCCTAATGGGTCTATTTTTCTTTTTTCAGAAGCTCCAATTTCATTAATGGAGGTCAATCAACTACCAGGTGTCAAATTCAAAGTCTCCGACATTGTTTAGATCAAGAAAATGCAACGAATGATCGAGGGACGAAGAATGGAGAATGGAAGTTGAAGAATCATGAAAATTGCAAAATTTTGGCTCTCTAGAAAGTCCAGGCGCCCCTACCCAGTCTAGGTGCCTACGGTTTTGTACCTTAGAAAAAATTTCATCTCCAACAGTTGAAGCAATGGAAAGCATGTGGAACGAAGGGAAAAGTTGAAATTTGTAAAATAAAAACTAACACTGCTAGGCATGGGAGCCCCATGAGGAGATAAGCGCCCAACTTTTCAAGAGGTCAAATGATGGAATTAGGGTTTTCTCATCTCAGACAATGTTCCTCAAAATATTCTCAACTTCGCAATGGACGCCTTAGCAGATTCATCAGATCATTCAATCACCCGCAGTTTCAGATCAAATAGATGACACAACATGAGGTTTTAAGTTTGAAGGTTGACAAAAGAGAGCCAAAAATGGCTAAGGCTGGAGATCATGGGCACCCTAGGAGGAGATAGGTGCCCAAGCTTTTGGTTCATCAAATGAATGAATTTGTAGTTGATGTCCTCTTCAGTTTTGAAGTAGCTATCCAACGAAATCATCAGTAAGCTCATCAAAGTTGGTAGTCACCAGATATCAAAGACGAAGCGAAGGGGTAAAATTGTGCAAGATAAAAAATCTCAAGAAAATTCTAAGTCTAGAAAAGTTGAGCACCTCAGCTAGCCAAGGGTGCCCAATCTTTTGACCCCCCAAATTTGCTTTTTAGGAGACATCACCTCTAGAAGACCCTCCTCATAATTCATCAAGCTATTCAACAAATCTAACAGCCAGTCAATCATGTCAATCTAGCTCCTAGAATCCCAAAACCATCTAAAGTTGAAGAAAACAAGAAAACTTGAAGAAAGTCAGAAAATGGCTAACACTGGAAGCTATGGACGCCCAACTTTTTGAGGGGTCAGATAAAGTTTTTATTAGAAGTTGCCTCTAGGATAATCTTCTCAGAATCAGTCAAGCTCCATGATGGATCATTTTGCCAGATCACAAGATTCATCGAGTATCCATAAATCAAAGTCAAACTGAGGTCAAAATCAAGTTAAATTTAGGAAAATTCAAGAAAATGGCTTAAGTCCTCCAAGGGTGGCGTCCAAGTTTTCATGCCTTAGAGAATGTTTTCAAAGTTTCATCTTTCAAACAAAAAACAAACCGTCCACATGCATGCACCTATTTTAGAGTTTCACAGCTCTAAATTTAGGAAGCAAGGCAATTCTTAACCTAAACTTATTTAAGGTAGCCTTTTACATTCATTCTTCATAATATTTTGCAGGTGATTTCAAGGCAAGAGAGGAGAAACCAATAATTTTTTCCTATTTTCAAATTTGAAGGCTAAAACTTGAAGATTTTTCAAAGTTATTTATATTTTAATAATCAAGTCACATAGAGGCTCCTTTTCCTATGCTTTATTTTTCTAGGGCATCAATTTTCAAAAGGAGGAGGTCAAAATTTTCAATTTTCAGCAATCTGGGTCAGCTCAATTCATGATTCTAAACAATTTTGGAAAAAAATTCAAATTTCAACAACCCGATTTTTCCATGCATGTTTAAGAAATCTTCAACATACTCAACATCTAATCATCTGGGTCCCTCTCAAATGTGATTCTACACAAAACCTAGCTCTCAACTTTTTTTGTCAAAAATTTCAGAAATTAGGGTTTACTGCTTTTTCAACCAGCCACCAAAATTTTCAAAAAAGAACAAGTTGGGTCCTCTTGCAACAAGATTCTCTACAAAACCCATATCTCAATTTTTTTTTCGAAAAATCTGCTCGTTTGAAGAAGAAAAATCAACAAGCAAAATTTAGGGTTTGTGCAAAACTTGTCCAAACATAGTCAAGATTACAATCAATCTTCAAGTTTTTCAGTATGGAGTACTCTCCCATCGAATTCAAGACCAAATCGGTGTTATATCATGATTTCATCAAAATTTCTGAAACTGACTTGCATCATACAAAACCAGTGTTCAATTTGTGTGCTTTGGAAGACGCGTGAAATGTTTCAATCAGATATCTTGGTCATTTTGGGTTGATTGCAGTGTTAGGCCAAACAATGTTGAGAAGTGCTTTGAGGAAAAGGAAAAGTATTAGAAAAGAGTTGTACAATTTCCATTGAAAAATCAAAAGAAGTGTTAGAAGTATAAAAGCTGCAAAAGAAACGAAGGAATGGTAGAAGATGGTCACACATAAAGTGAAAAAGATATGTTGAAGCAAGAGGATATATTTACAAAAGGTCATCACTCCAGTTGCAGAGCCACCAAAAATAGCAAGACTTAATAAAGCAGTTGAAGACGTCAAAAAATTTCTAAGGCAAAGAGATCCTGGAAAAGCGGAAGTTTGCTATAAATAGTCTCATTGCGCCTGATAAAGAGGCACTTTCCAATTTTTTAGCAGATGTGGTTGGGATTTAAAGTAGGAGTGAACTTGAAGCTTTCTTCCAGCTTTATTTTCATTCTTATCTCATGCTTTCTTTCTAATTTGGTCTCAGGCTTATCCATTCTTTGAAAGAGAAATGAATCAAGTTGTAATAGTTGGCACTTTCCCTATTTTTAAGCTTTCATAGGTTGTTAGATGCTTATTTTGTTTTTGTTTTAGAAATAAAGCTTGCGTGTTGGCAAGTCTTAGTTGTAAAAGCAAGGAGATTTTAAGGTTCCCTACTCTTTTGCTTGTGTATAAATAAGGGCAACCTTGCCCATTTTTCTTTAACCGTGCTTGTGATATCAAAACGTTGAGCCTACTAGTGCCTTCTAATTGTTATTCAGTATTGTTCACTTAGTGTAAAAGCAAACTGACAAGTTTCTTTTAGCTGCAAGTTGTTGTTTAGTCCATAGGTTACTTGTGTTAATGTGTTTTGGTTGATCGCAAAATTGTAAGTCTATTTTGCTACAATTCTGCTGTCCCAAAAGTGTAATCTTTGTTATTTGAGATTTGAGAAAATAAAGTCTTGTGCCTGCTTTGCTGCCCTAATATAATGTCTCAGATTTATATTTTATATGTTATGCTTACATGATCTCTATTTCAGCTTGCATTGAAAGTATAGTAGATGTGTGTTGGAAGAAAGTTTATTTAAGTATTTATGTCAAAGAATCATTCCTTGTTCATTTCTAATTCTCAAGCTTTGCATTTACTTGAGTAGTTAGAAACGTCATTAGAGTGGGCTTAGTCGTAGTTGAACTTTTAAAAGAGAAATTCTCAACTATGACACTTGAGTTTTATAACCTTGTGGTCTTAGCTAAACAAAAAGATTGGAAAATTAGTTTAGTTTACTTTCTTTAACCAACATTAGCAAAGAGGGAGCTTCCCCTCCTAATTCGAAGAGTAGTTTATCTATGCATAGTTGTCTATTTCTAATTCACATACCAGAGGTGCGAATTGAAATGCCAACAATATTTCAGCAAGAAGTATGAAGAGCTTTCACTTGGATATGGACGTGATCTCATGATGGAACCGTAGAGGGTATAGTTCTTAGAGAGATTCATGATGACTTTGGTATCCTAGAGGAGAATTCTCGTTCCCCATTCTTGATGTAGTTGATGGATAGTCATTTGAGAGGTATTTCCCATTCTTGTTTTCAGATGCATTATGTTTTATGCTTTGTCTTCTCACGGATATGTCCACCTTGAGCTAGTAGGCATAGTAGATAGTGTAGATGATGTTCTAAATACTCTACAAACAACATCAACACATATTGTTAAGGATACTTCAGCTCCATTAGGGCAACAACTAGAATAATTACCAATGAGATGTTGCAACAAATGCAAAATTAGAAAGAAGGAATAAAGCAAATTTTGCTTAAAAAACAAAAAGAAACATGGGGATGAGATTATCTAAAGAAGTCTACCACAACACCCACCAATTTGCAAACAAAAATCAACAAGATGCAAACCACCATAAGTAGTATCAATATATTATATCATTTTTTCCTAAGTTGGCCAACAACTACATAGGCCCTAAGGATACAAATGGACAACATTGAGCACAAAATACTACAAAATTCTTTTGTATATTATTTGATGAAAGACCTAGATGGAAACATGAGTGTACGATTTGAAACATGGCACAATCATTACCAACAAATTCAAGATCAACAAGGACTTAGAAAGCAAATCAAACAACCACGGGAAGTGCTAAGTCTAAGATTAGCACATATGACAAGGCTATTCACTCAAGCCTAAAAATTGTCAAATCTATTCAAATTCCATCCACTAGTATTGAAGGGGAAATCATTCTCATAAGCTCAAATATAGTTTTTATGACAAGCTTCTCAACAAGGGGAAGCCACCTTCACTCAAGGTCATTTACAAACACACTTTTCCATAACAAACAAAAACTTCTTACATAAAACTTAAACAAAAAAGGAACCATGATTTTGTCGAGTTTTTCAATAGGACAAAGCTAGGATGTCTTAAGGACAAGACATGATTTCAAAGGGGGGATGATCTTAGCATAACAAAGCCAATTTTACAACAAGCTTCACCCACCACAAAGGAAATGTGTCATATCTAACAGACCACCAACATATCAAACAGGTGCAATATGTACAAAAAGACATAGCTCTTCAAACACTTATACTTAGGCATAAATATAGGCTCAAAAGATGTAAATATGTAGCAAATGGAATATATGTGATGCGAAAAAACATTATAGAATAATAATAGAATTGGAATATAATAGGACTAAGACATAAGTAAATATTGTATCAGAGTTGTAAATGTGATAAGATATGATGAATATAGTATACCACAAGTTGATCTAACTCATACAATGTGTTATGTGATGTAATGTGCATGTAAATAGTTGTATATTATCAATTTTACTCAGCTTTTCCTACTGAATCTTCTATAACTTACCACATAAGCTCTAACCTTCCTCTTATCACCGATTCTGGAGTATAAATACAATTTTTCAAGACTTAAACCTAGATCCTAGATTTGCACCCATTCTTTCCAACAATGATCAAAAATTAGATTAGTTAAGATAGTAAAGTTGGATAACTTTGACCACTTAACATTCTCATTGAAGCTAAACCTTTAAACAAATTTATTTGATGATCCTTGAAATGAAACATTAATCGAATTTCAAAAACTAATTGTCCAAGAAAATAGAGGAAGGTGAACTAAAGGACACAATTATTGAAAGTGATTGGGCTTGACAAAGGAAAAAAGACAACAATGACAAGTTTAACTTCAACCAAACATGTCTCACTAGTTCAACTATGGTCAAATATGTCCTTTTCAAAACTAGACATACATGGTGGGTTTGGCCATGGTTGAACACATCACATAAGATGATAGAGACAAGGCTTGTAGAGTTTGAGGACTTTGAAAAGTTGAAACTTTATTCATTTTTAATTACACGGTTGCATAGGCTTCCTCTTCAACCCTTCTTGTAATTCATCCTTCTTAAAACCTCCAAGACAAGTCATTATACTTATTTAATTCCTTATTGTTGTCATAGAAGTTAGTTGATAAGGTTTATGGTGCATCTTAGGCAAGAAAAGTCCTTTTAAGGCCCTATACATAGACAAGAAACCATTGTAAAATCTCTTAAATCTACAAAAGTGATCACATTGTTGCTAGTATCTCATATGTTATTACATGATTTCTTGCCTATGTATAAACCTTCAAGGGCATTTCTTGCAAACACCTGCAGATAACCTTTGTGAAACAATAGGGAAGTATTTTATATCACACCAATTTGCCAATTAGCACTGTGTGCACTCAACTAGCTGGTCCAAACTCCCAAAATTGCTCATCCTTGGCTTTAATGGCTATAAAAATGGCTAAAGACATCTCCTATGCCTTCTTGGGAAACAGCATGCCCCTTTAGACATATTTTAGGCTCAAATGGTAAGGCCAAACGATGAGAATATGAACAAAAAAATGCCTTGCCAATGCTTCCTCTTCTTGCACATTGAAGCTGGACAAAACTGCCTATTTCCAAAAAATTGACAATTATACAACTACTACTATGTCAATTAAAAAACCAACCTTGACACAAATGAAACTGCCACCTATCACAAATGAAATCACCCCTTCAGTGCTCAATTTGTCCTCCATCTTTTAGAAGTCACAAATTTTGCATATAGACTCGAAATAAGCTATCATTTTTTGGAAGTGCAAAATTTTTCCAGAAGAAATTGAATATGTAGAAATATTTAACTTTTGATGCACCGAAGTAATGTTTTTGTCCTTGCAAGACAACTGCATTTATGAGACCAAAACCATAGCCAACTACTCCAAACAGTCATTGAACTCGACTGACTTATCTTGATCCAAATCCATTTACAGATCAACTATCCACTATGGATTGAGAAAATTACAGACAAAAAGGTTTACCATTGAGGCAAAGGTTGCAAATAATACTCTCGATCCATTTTGCACAATAGAGTTTATGGCAAAAGACAAGCTCAATTAAACCCTAAATCAGATCTCAAAACTATCTCCAATAATAATGAAAATGTCTAGACAAAACAATCACTACCCAATGACAAAAGCAGTGAAAGTGTCATTAGGGCTATAAAAACAAGATAAGTTGAATGGCCACATTAAAGTTACCATACAAAAGGCTAGCAGCCTAGCACAATTTAGGGCCTTAATTTACGCTCTCAGATATGCAGTGAGATGGTGGATTAGAGTCAGAATTCTTAGCGCATTTATATCAATTTACTCTACTCTTTGTTTACTCGAATTTTACATTTTCAAGGACAGATTTTCTGATTTGGCATTTGAATGTTCTATAAGTTGATAAAATAAACAAGTTTCAGAGGATATTAATATTTGATTACTGTTCTCGTTTATACTATCTTGAATGTTCGAAGTTGCTTAGCTTGTACATGAGGCCAATCAGAAAGGAAGAACATTCACTGGCATGATGATTTCCATTTGATACATTGTTAATCCAGGTCCATGTTATGTACATTTTTGTTATATACCTCTGCTAGAAACTACAGAAGTTTTTAACGAAAATAACCAAAATCCTAATCTCAATTTAAGTAATAACTACACAGACAGACAAAGTAAGAGAACTGAAGACCATGCTTTAGGGAAACAGAACTTATTAGTTATTACTATTTAGTTGTGGGTTAATTAGTTGTAGCTGTTGGCCATTCATCACCTTGTATAAAGCTTTGTACAGAATAGATTCCCACCTGCTTCTCAGGAACCTGATTTGACCATGGCACTCTTCCAGAAAGCTCAGCTCGAGGGCCATAATTATGGTATTCTCCATAGTAAAGTGTGTTGAGGGCAAAGTTACCATTCCAGGGCATCCACCCTTCAGGGCTAATGAGCTCTCCCAAGAACGAATTCATGAAAATTGTTCGGGAATACATCTTCCATGGCCTACCCAAATAAGCTTTATAAATTTTTGGATTTTCATGGAGAAGTTCCATATATTCTTCAGTTCCATTGATGATGCAGTTTTGAAATACCAACCCTGTTGACTGACCTGGGTCTGTCCGGCCCTGTGCAGTTATAGTATTTGACCATCCTTTTTTTGTTTGTAACGGACGATGACGAACCAGAATCAAACAGTTCTCGAAGATGGCTGCTGAGTTTCCAAATATGAAGTCAGTAGTGCCCTCTATTCTGCAGTTCTTGTAGAATTGACGAAGAGAGTGAGTGTAGAGTGTGTCCTGGTGACCCAGAATGGCACAGTTGTGGAATGCAGAGAGATCACCATCTACTCTTAGGGCCACCGCTTGATGAATGTCTGGCCCTGCTGAGTTTTGAAAAGTAATGTCCCGTGCCATGAAACCATCAGCATTTACAGCTGCATTAACAAATGTGGACCAAATTAATTATAATTTGAAAAAAATGTTAACAAAATCTATTGGAAACAAGGAAGTTGTTGATTAATTCGTACTATTACAGTATACCTTCTAAATCATATGTGTATTCAATAGTTCAGAAGCAAAAAAAATTATGTTGTCATGTTTAAATTTATCAACTTTTGTTTTATTTCGTGAAGAGATTGATGTGAGCTTGCCCTGTAAATAATTTTATGGTGTATTGGAAACCATATTTTCATATATAATTGGACTAGTGAGGAATATTTTTTGTTTTCAATTTTCGACATATATAATTCTAATTTTTTAGGGTCAGAAACATGCTGTTCTAGTGATTTTGATTGTGGTTAATTTCGTTGGTATCTTTGACTGTGTTTCTTAGGAAATCCATCCAATTTATATCAGAAAAATATAATTGGGAAAAGTGAAAACCATGTTTTCCAACCAACATTCAGTAAAGATACTCATGTAGGCATAACATCACTCTGCTTTTCCTTTTGTATTGAGAGTCTCCAACAGGTCGCACCCACATTTTCGTAACTTCATTTTCTCCTGGGGGCTATTGTTTTGGCAGTTTATGTCTATACCTGCAAGTTGCAACTATGTCCATGGATCTGAGAACTTTGGACTGTGATATCACAACTGGACAATTTGAGAATTAAGTACCCTATCAATGTCAGAAAAATATATATATATATATAATTGTGAAAAATATGTTTTCATCCTCTATTACAACTGATGCTTAAGTAGGCAAAGTATCACTGTGTTTTGTTTTAGTTGTCAAATCCTTTCACGGTTAACTTCTAGTTTTTGGGAAAATCCTTCACTCTTGGGGGGAAATCGTTTTGTTACTTTGTGACTCTACCAGCAAGCTGCAACCATTACCATCTGCAATACACCAATTATGGCTTCCCTTCTGTCTGGAATGATGTTTAGCCAGTATAGATTTTTTGACCTAGAAGGCATGGTGTTTTGGGCACGATAATTGGACTAGAATGCTGCTGCTTGTGAGTATTAAATGTTAATTTTACTTTTAGTGATACTGAAAGGTTGAAGTAAATGCTATAATCAAATGATGCAATAATGTATGCCAGGATCAAACAGCAGGAAGGGGTACCGAGATATGATGAATTGGATTATAGGATGCCCATTAGCTTCTCTTGATACAAACCAAACTCTGCTATCTGCAACAATCGGAACTTGCCCATCTAGCAAATAGAAGATGAGAGCTCATTGTTTGCATCTTTTGCTATACTGTCACAGGATCTCCCAGGGAGCTTGAACCATGAGACTTAGAGCCTACAACCTGGTCCTTCACAATTGAGAACTCTGAAATTTTGTATCATTTCTTAGCCAGCATCACTTTTCTGGTGCAGATATGTTTTTAACAACTAATAACCAACATTTATGCAGACATAGTATGACTGCCTTTTCATTACTAGTATTAATCTTTTTACAGTTGATTCCTAGTTCTTGTCAAATGCATTTTCTCTTGTGAGGAAATTGTTTTGTTAGTTTATAGTTCTACAGTCTTCCTTGAAGTCGTGACTATAACCATGTGCAATACCTCAATTACGTGCCACTTCTGCCTGGAATGGTGTTCAGCTAGGCCTAAATTTTCTGGCCTAAAAGAAAAAGTGCTTTTGGCACGGCAAACAGAATAGGATGATGATTGTGTGGTTCATGTGTGTTAATGCACCATTTGATTCATGAGAATTTGGAAGTTTGGAGTAAATCTTATGATCAAATCAATGCAATAATGCATGTCAAACCAATTGGAAAACCAGAAGACACATAGAAGGATCAATAAGGGACCATGAAATGATGAGTTGGGTAATGGGATGCCCATCACTCCTTGATACAAGCCAACTTCTCACATGTGCACCACCTCACCATTTTACTAACTACTAACTAGAAGATCTAAGTCTCAATGTTGGCACCTTTTTCCATTCTATCACAGGATGTCCCATGGAACTTGAGCTCTGACACTTGGGTTAGAGCCTACAATCTAGTACTTAAGAAATGAGGATTGTGAACTGTCTTGAAGCGAAAGCATCATCTATCCGCTAGTGTCACCTTGTTGCAAGGGTTTGCCATCATTTTTGTGGAGCTAAGGAGGGAATTATAGGGCTGGGGGCAAAGGGTGTTTGGTCCAGCAGTGAGTTAGAGAGTTTCCTGCTAGAGCACGTGGAAACCAAGATGATGCATTTTGGAACTTTGTAGAGTTGTTTAACAAAAGGTAATGCTCATAGCATTCAATTCAACACGTTTGCACATACTTTATTCCTTGCCATGTCATAGTCCTGGCTCAAAAATGTGAGTTATGAAGAACTGATCTGTAAATAGGGTGGATATTCCGGTCATTGCTTTATCAAGATGAATCTAAAGTGCTCCAATTAATGGACTTGTATACTTGCTATTCTAGAAGTAAAACTTGCAAATAAAAGTCTTAAAACGACTTGAAATATGCTTGTCATTAACAAAACAGCATTAAGGAAGATAACTAACAGTAAAATAGAGTAAACATGGCATGAAAATGAAGCATGACACAAGAATTAAACTAGAGAAACCCAATTTGTATTAAAATTACAGAAGAGTGAGATTAAGTTCCCTAAGGTCAATATCTTCAATTGCTGATTACAAGACGTACTGCCCTCCTTGAGGCCTTCATAGACATCTTACAATGGGAATTGACATCCAAACACTTATAGCAGCAAAAAGCACAACTCCCAAACCTTCCAACTACACTAACCTTCCTCTTTGCCATGTCATAGTCTGGGATCAAGAGAATGAGTTATGAAAAGCTGATCCATAAACAGGGTGGATATTCTACTCCTTGATTTACCAACACAAATCTCAAGTGCTCCAATAATAACCAGCCCTCATGATCTTTGCAGCAGTGGTCCTTGCAAAAAAATGGCCTCTTGAAGAGCCATCATGGAACTCTTCCAACAATCTGCTGACCTGATCTGCCTCTATGCATCTAAATAGGACCCCATGGAAATCCTTTTTGAAAAGTATGCCATCCACTACAACATAGGGAATGGACTATAATCTGAAGGTTCTTCTTTTGGGCTCCTCTCACAGTTTTCTTTAGCAGACACTGTATTTCTACATTCTGCCATTGCAAAGTCTGGCTTTATGCCTTATGTTAATGAAATCTAGCTATTGTCACAGCTATTTCTTGCATGTTTGAGTAAAACATCTTACCTTCATGTCTAAATGTGTGTTTCAGTTGATTAGGAACAACTTACTATCTTGTTATATCACCTCTATTTCCATTTCATGTTCTCCTTCTCTCTTTTCCTTTGTGAGCTATTAGAGTAGAGTAGTGATAGGATTTCATGTGCTGGGTTAGACCAACACATTTGCATTTAGATTAGAAGAGGAAGCCGGCCTTCTCCAAAGACTCGACCTCATTCGCGCAAGGTCCCACACCTTGAGGCCGTTCCATTGTGTCATTGGAATGTTGAACCCCATGTTCAGCAGTGTGCAATTTCATGTGATAACAGTAATTAATCTACATCATTTTCAAGAAATTCTAATCAGCAAGCAAAGGTACTATTTTATTTCATATGATTTGCAACTAGTTTCAAAGTGTTTGACAACGTGCTCATATTCAGAATGATGGAAAAATGTATTTGACATTGGTTTGAATATGTTGGTAAATGAAAATCATTCATCGTTGTAATAATCCGGAAGGTATTCCACCAGATTTCATTTTTAGTACTTTCATTATAATAGATCCTTGGAATGTAGTACTGTCGGGCCCTATTTTATTTTAGTTCATTCTCCACCTTGCATGGCATGAATCTGTATCAAGTGAGTTAATCTGCCATGTTGGCAATGATGCAACTTCATTTGCACTCAGTATCAACCAGTTTGGCTAGAGCAATTCCATGACTCTATATTCATTGGAAGTTGGTTGGCTGGCTGCCAACACTTTTCAATTAATTTACCTCTATGCTCATTCTATCTCCATATGCTCTCACCTTGCCCACTCTAGGATCTAGGTGATCAGAAAGAATATAATTATAGTTAATAGCAAAAATAATTATCTGGATTTCAGCTAACACCCTATAAGGGTTATTACAATATCTTCCTTAGCCACTTGCTTAAACTTGCTAGCATTTGTCTTTCTTCCCTTCGGATTCCCCACACTTATATTTAGTAGTGATCTCACCATAGGGGAGCTTTGAATGTTTATAAAGTTTCTTCTACCTTTCCTCTTTGCCACACACCACCGCTCCTCATCCTTGTTATCCTTAGAAGTAGAAGATTTTTCAGACTTCCTAATCTTACATCACCAAACTTAAAGGTGCCCTGCACCCTAGGCAAGCCTTCCCTATTACCTCTAGGAACAAACCAAAATCTGTCTGAACAACATCTTGTTCCACGGTTCCATCAATTATGGAACCCAAAAAAATTTTTTATTGACATGTAAATGTTTTTTTTTCTCCTTAGTCATGATTGGACAAGGCTCAGGATTCAAATGCTAACCTGCACTTCTAAAGCTTTCCTGATGTAACATTCCCATCAGCAGATATGTAGTGATCACTACATTCTAAGTTATCATGGTGACATAGAGGTTGCTCATTGCACGTCATCAAATATGGATTATCTGTACTGATCCAGACAGTGGTAACCTAAATATTACAGCTGGTTCCTCCCTAATTTTACAAATGCTAAAAGCGAAATAAGCTCACCTCTGTGTAGAGGGTTTGTCCCACCCAACTGGGTTACAAGCTCAAAGTTTTAAATTATTAGAGTTTATTTTAATTAATATCCAGAAGAGGTTTCTGAGATTAACAACTTTTGTCAGTGTGGCAAAAACTACATCTTTTCAAGAATGAAAAGAGAACTAACCATCGATCAAACAAAATCATGGGTCTGAAGCTCAAAGTTTTTAGAGTTTAGTTTATGTTTTAATAACAAAAGATGGTTGCCAAGAAAAATAACTTTTGTGGGTATGGAAGCAATTACATCTTTACAAGAATGAATGACAATATATATACAGCATTCAAGGCAGGGGTCTCTGACTCAAATTTTTAGAGTTTATGTTATAATACCAAAAAACATAAAATCCAGATTTCATAACTTCTGTGGATATGGGGGTAACTACATCAATCATTACAAGAATAAAAAGAGAACATAATATCTATCCATAAAACCTCCCAGCAATAGATCAGAGCCCCCCAACGAAAACAATATACCAGGTAAAATAAAGCATTATTTTCATTTCTTTTGAAATAGAATCATATATAAATACCAAAGTAGAGTACAGCCTATCCTCATAAATAATAAGTGGAATGGCATCACATCCCAAAACCAAACAAACCAGCCATGGAAACAAAGTATCAAGTGGCCCCAAAAATGAAACAGCCACAACAATACCCACGGCCCCAAAAAGGAAAGAGTCATCTACAACTCAAAATCACAGAAACAAACTAACGTTAATTTTTTTTTTGTCTTTTAGAGTCAAATGCAATTTAAATTGTCCAATGTTTTGGATCTTCCTGCAGATAGACCCAAAACATCTGCCATTACCCTGATGATGGGTAATTATATTTAATGATGGGTTCTGCAAAGAGACCCCAAACATTAGCCAATTTAAATACTTCACAGTTGATTCCAGAATACTCACACAAGGCGAAGCAACACAAACAATCACTAAAAAACAAGAGTTAATTTATCATATAAAAAACTAAGTTTTCCAAGCAGATTTATTACCTACAGTTGCAGAGCCATAAGTAGTAACAGGACCAGGCAGAGAAGGCACGCTCATAGACCCAGTAATCACTGTCGTATCTATGCCATCTCCCACAAACATAACATTCACTTTCTTGGGCGGAATCCTCACATTCTCCTCATAAACCCCATGCTTTATATAAATTACAAACCTCTGCTCAGAATCATCAGGCGCAGAATCCACAGCCTGCTGAATGCTCCTTAAAGTCCCATCCTTCGACACGACCACATTGGGAACCACGTCCTCGCCCGCCAACATACCCCAAATGTTACTAAAATAATCAATTGAATTTAGAGTTGAATTTCTCCAATGTGCGTCAATTGACCGAGTTGTTGATCTCTCTGTGGTGGGGGATTTCCATATGGCCATATTTTCTCCATAAGTGTCTAGGGCGTCCAGCATGCTAAGGGCATTGCTGGTCAGCGATGTAACCGTGACCAGCTGCTCCATTGCACTCCTTACTTCCTTTGTAGTGTTCACATATTTTAAAGCCGAACTACAATCATACTGATAGATATGAGCAGCGCTCATCCAGGCCTTCAAGTCCTTAACTTTTTTCTGATTTATGGTCTTCATTCCTCCTCTGCTCTTAGCAATGTATCTCATTGAACCGTCCAGGAAATCTAAGCAGTCCCTAACAGCGGCTGTATAATTGGCATTAGATGACAGATGGGCCAGATATATTGACTGATTATAACTTTTCTCGGTTTCATCAGCTGACAGAATCATGGCTACTGAGATTATTTCTTCTGGGGATGAATTGGGTGTTATTAGTGTGGATTGTGACAGAGATGACTTACAGAGCTCTGGGTATTCAGAAGCCTGGCAGGCTAAATTTATCTTATCACTCGCGGACTTTTGAGGGAGATTTCTGTGGTTTGTGGCTCTTAAACTGGTGGACAGTCCTAGAGAAGATACAAGAAGTACAGTGATTAAGAGAAGAATTGTGGCCATTGCTATCTTGTTTATCTTCGCCAGCCTCTTTCCTTGGCGTCTGGACATGAAAAATGAAATGGGTATGCAATGGTTTATAATAAAGAAAAAAACAAGGCGCCCGTGACCTGTTGCGACTGTAGTGGACTGTTACGAAATTGGAAGATATGATAAATATCTAAATCTGGTTAAAATTAGGTCTGTTCAATGGATTTTGGACTCGGAAGGTCTCAAAGGTTGCGTATTTGTTTTGTTGGCAATTCTTGAAAGAGACTTCCATCGAAAAGGGACTCTCACTTCACAGTGAAAGTGTGAATCCCATTTTTAAGATTAATATAAGCTATAAATAAAATACCCAATTTAAAATGGTATTCTTATTTCACAGATTACAAAATATAATTTAATATGTTGATTAAATTCAAAATTACTTTTTACAATTATAGTAAAAATATAATATCTCTTATAATATATCCCATTTAATTTTTTAAAATTATTATAATATTATTTAAATTAATTTTTATATATTTTTTAAATAATTATTTATTTAACATATTTTAAATTATTTTTATATTAAATTAATATCTCTCACTCAACATTCAATTTTTTAATCATAAACTACAATTGTTTTTTTGAAATATATTTTGTAATTCAAAATTATATTATATAAAAATTATATTATATAAAAATTATATTAAACTAAAATTTTAGCATCAAAGAAAAACTTATTTTTAATTTTTATACTTTATTTTTGTAACATAAAGTTTAGGATGGAAATGTAGCAATTGTGTCTTACAAATTTATTTATTTATTATTTATCATTATCATCATTATCATTATTATTAAAATAAAAAGTAATGTATTTTCTATCATTTATATAATATATAGTATATTATTTTTGTTAATAAGATAATTAGAGATAGGAAAGATGGTAGATTACATAAATAGAATTTTTATTGTCTGGTTTTAAGAAATTGAATTTTGATGGGATTTCTTATGGTAGCCTTAGTTCAATTAGGGTAGTTTTTGTCTCACACAATTTATTTGATGATTTTATTAATGGGGGCTTCTTTATGTAAAGTCATAAGACCACCAACGAGGTGGAATGGGAAATGTCACTGTTGGTCTTATGCTAACAATCTTGAAGGGTTACAAGAAGCTAGCAATGGAAGGCAACTCCATGAATGTTATTAATTATATAAAGAAAGAGTAATATTTGAATTAGAAACCTTATTGTCTTTTGAAGGAGGCAATTTGATGTTATTAATGTTTTGAGGCTATATTCTTTTCTCATTGTTATTAAGAACAAAATAAGGTGGTGAACCTGTTAACTAACAAAGGTATTGATTTGCTCCCTTTTTGGCATTATAAATTTATAATGTTGTGGATTGGGATGGGCTTGACGTCTTAATCTGAGATGAAAGGTTGTCATGATAGGTAAATCCCTCAATATTATCCCATATTAATAAAGAACCTTGCCTTGGTTTGTTGGGCAATATGTAATAGTGAATGTTTCATTATGCTTGGCATTTGTGAATATCTTTTAATAGGTTGCATACTCTTCGTGTTTTGTGTGTATCCAACAAAGGTTGTATGGTGTTTGTGTCAATGATATAGTGTTCTTGTAGCTCTACAAGTGCTAGCGACATTAGGGTGTCAAGGTTTTTGAGTGTTCAATGGCTTGTTTGTAATTGCTTGAAAGAGGTTGGGGACTCCCATTGATCCTTTATGTTGGAGTTATGTTTTAGACATAATTTGAAGAAAACCCCTAGATGCCCTAAGCTCATCATTCTAGACTTGGTGAAGATTACTCTCAAAGAGGATAGATTGGTGGATAATGGTTCCCTAAGTCTCATGCCATGATCATGGTAAACTTTACAAAGAAGTTGGGTAGGCTTGTGCTATCAAAAGAAATTAGAGGGTGGGTTAAATTGCTCCTCATTCCTAAGAATGCAAAAGTAGCTAATAATTATCCAATGGAGGTGGTAGAAGATTCAAACCAAGGGGAGAACAAGGCAAAGGAAATAGTCCAAGAGGTATGGAGTTTGTGGTGATGTAAATAGAACTACTATAATTCAACATGGATCTAGTGATTCTTGCCACCATCTATCATGATATTCACATAGAGGTCAAACATTTACTTATTTTCCAATGTAAGGGGACATTGGAGGTGTCAAGTGCCTATACCCTTCCATAACTTGAGGGATGGAAGCTAGTGAGAGATATCCAGAGGACCAAGAATATTCATTAGGTACAGTTCACTAGCATGGAGGATCCTACTAAGAATAAGTTAGTGAAACTTCAATTGATTATGGTGCTTGGTGACAATTGGATGGGTTGAGCTTTCAACCATTATTTGATGGATCAAGTGGATATTCATGTGGCATTCTGAGGGTTTTGGATCCCCTTGATCATTTCATTTTTCAAGGTTTTTTGCTATTTTATTTGTTGTCTAGGTTGTATGGGTTTTCTCTTCTATTTTTTTCCTATCATACAATTGTGTGTGTTGTTTATATAGGCCATCATTATTTTTAGTTTTATTTTGTTTCTTAGTTAGCATTTTGTGTTATGGTTCCTTAATAGAACCCATATCTATCTTATATAAAATTAAATAGTATATTATTAATTAAAGGTAAAGCATTCAAATAAAATATATGCAAGGGATACAAATTTCTACTTTTCCCTCTCATTTTTTATTTCACGTTTATAGTTTCATCATGAATATAATATCTTAATGCTCAAATTGTCTTTCTTTGTGCACAAGTTGACACCAATCCATCATTTTAGTGAACCATTTTTATTAGTTATTGAACTCTTTTCTTGTCATCTATTTCATGATGATGGATCATGGAGTGTGATCTTAAATGTTGATGAAAAATATTGAAATATTCAAAATCCAAAAATAATTCTTGTTAATATCATGGGTTGTGGAAATTTTATGTCTATTAATTACTTAAGGTTCAAATTGACCCTTTTCTACAAGTTTTATGTCATGCTAGACTAGATTGTGAGCATATACCTAACCACTAGACATGACTATACCTACAACCTAGTCCTCTCAATTAAAATTTGTTTTCTCCCTCTTTTGAGCTAATTTTTCATAAAATGATTACTACCAATCAACTTGCATGTCAAAACACTCAGTAAAATGAACTTGTGAGTTGTATAGCTTAAATAAGATATAATATGTAGTTCAATTTTTCTTAACAAGTCTATTAAATAGTGATATTAGACATAATTATGGAGGCATCTCCAATTAAATATTAGTTCATGACATTATAAATTGAGGCAACCAAACAAAGCTTGAAGATTTTATTTCAAGCACAAACACCCATTAGATTAATTTCCTAAACAAGCTATCAAGAGTCCTACAAATCATTTCTCTAAATTTAGTCTAATTCTATATAATGAACTAGCTTATCTCAATGTTTTATAGTGTGTTACTTATTAATAAATTTACTTACAAAGAGTGAACTTGTCATCAACTGACATAACTACAAAATCATAATATGTGAAAATAAGTAATTTTAATTATCTACACATTTTGTTGAAAATTACAAACCAAATTAATCTAATTATCATCTATCAAGACTTAATAACTTTATTAAATAAATAAATTTATATACTTTATATAAAATAGAAGATGAAACATTTTTGCTAATATTTTAACTTTATAATAATAATATTTTGATCTTATATTTATAACCATTAAATAATATCATTTTTTTTTAACAATCTAAAATATAGATCCTAAAGTTAAAAAATTACAATTATAGACATCAAATTATTATAATCTCAATTAATATAAAAAACAAATGGAGGAGTAAACATTTTCTAACCCTTAATAATCAACAAAAAGAACAGGGCACCTAGAGACTCCTTAATCCTCTACCTCAATTGAGTGTCTAAATGTCTCAAAAATTTCCTAGATTAAAGAAAGCATAAGTTTAATTTAATTCACAAATTAATATCTATTAAAGGTCATACAAAAGATACCACAATATAAATTTGAGCACACACTAAACATCATAATAATTATATTAAAATAAAATAAAATAAGAAACTTGTGTATTAGAATTATTTATCCCACTTTTTTATGTAAATAAAGTTTTGAATATATTATCATAATAAATATTTAAAATAATTTAAATAATTAGATTTTAATATAAAATGTTTTGACATATTTATCCAGCATTATATAAGATATGTTATTTTTTAATATTTAATAATATTAAAATTAATAGATTATTGAAGATTGTGTTAGTGATTTAAGTTTAGATCTTAAAAATCTCTAAGACGTGATAATTTCTCAAGTATCAGGGGTGTCAAATCTAGAAAGAATACCACAAAACCTATGTTTAAGTTAGGTAACTAAAGATCAATATTTCAAATGGGTAAGACTTCATTTACTTTTGATTTTGTGAGGCCAAAGGGGTTTCCCTAAGGTGCTAAATTAAATGAATCTATAGGGAATGAATTATCTCCAAATACAAACCATATTCATTGCACATCATACTCCTATTTTGTTAAAAAAATTACAATGCAGAATAATAGAGAAAAACAATAAGCACAAATTTAACACAATATTTACATGAAAAACTTGGTAACATTATACTAGAAAAAAACATAGGAAAAGATCTTAAATCATATTTTATTTCTTAGGAAATTTGCAATTACAACAGCCTTCAAAAGTTATAGAAAACATGACTTCAATAGAGTATAAGAAATTCGAGTTGCAAAGCCCTTGTTAAATAAAATTTTTCAAGAATAGAAAGTGTGAATCACATAATAAAATTAACTTCATATTCCAACAATCTCCCACTTGAAGTCAAATTCATCTCTTGCAAATAAATCCCATATTGAAAGAGCAATGCATATGTTGTCAATCACCAAGTAACATACATTAAGCCTAGAGAAGTTTTGCACCAGATGAACTTCTCTCAACCAATGGGCTTTGTCAAAATATCTGTTGAGTTTATATCAATGTGTATCTTGGCCAAAGATATTTGTCCTCCTTCCACCACCTCGCGTACAAAGTGATATTGAATATCAATATGCTTTGTTTTGGCATGATATGTTGAGCTTCATGCTAAGTGTAAAGCACTTTGGTTGTCACAACACAACACCATGTTGTCCTGTTTTACCTACAATTCACCCAAAAGTATATGAAGCTAGATTGCCTCCTTGCTAGCCTGTGTTGTTGCCATATATTTAGCTTCAATAGTAGACAATGACACCACTGTCTACAACTTTGATACCTAGCTAATTTTACCTCCAACTAAGGAGAAAACATAACTTGTAGTGGACTTTCTCTTATCTTTGTCTCCACCAAAATCTACATCCACATACCCATTAACCTAAAGACTACTCCCACTAGAACAGATAGCAACATCAAAAGTACCCCTCAAGTACCTAATAATCCACTTCACAATCGTACAATGCTCAATACTTGGATTTTCCATGTAATGACTGACTACTCCCACTACTAATGAGTACAGTACATGAGACATCTGTGTCTTCTTCACTTTTATGCTAGGGCACTATTCTGAAGAAAATTTAATATGAATAGGAAATGGAGTTCTAATTAGTTGTACATTCTACATATTGAGGCGTTACAAAACCTTTTCCACATAAGCTTTCTATGACAACCATATTTTCTGTCTATGTGTATCCTCATACCAAGAATATGATTTTATCTACCTAAGTCCTTCATCTCAAACTCCCTAGCAAGTTGAGCTTTCAAATGGATGATTTTATTCATGTTGGGACCTGTTACCAACAAATCACCAACATACAAAACAAAAATAATTAAATTATCATCATCATACCTTTGAAAATAGGTACAATAATTAACCTCACATCTACTAAAACCCAAACTCACCATGGAGGAATCAAATCACTTGTACCAACACCTTGACACCTATTTCAAATCATACTATGATTTTCTCAAACTAAAAACAAGATTATCCTCGTCTCTTTCCTCAAAACCTTCTGATTGTTGTATATAAATCTCCTCTGGGAGATCACCATGCAAGAAGGTTGTTTTTACATATAACTATTCTAACTCCAAATCAAGACTAGCAACAAGAGCTAAAAAAACTCTAATAGTACTTAACCATACAACAGGTGAAAAAAATTCATTGAAATCAATATTAGAGTTTTGTGCATACCCCTTCGCCACCAACTGAGCTTTATACCTCTCCAAATTATCCTTTATGTATCTTTTCAATTTGAAAACCCACTTCTTCCCAATGACTTTTTGCCCCTTATGCAATGGCACAAGCTCCCATGTCTTGTTCCTATGAAGAGATTTCATCTCCTCTTCCATGACAACTCTCCACTTGCTTGCACATTCAAATTTACAAGCCTCCAAATATGAACTAGGTTCACCAACATCAGTTAGTAATGCATAAGAATAATTACAAGGAGAATAGTACCTTTCAAGTGCTTGTTATACTCTAGTAGATCTCCTTACAAGAGGTAATATGTCACCTTGTGGCTCATTTGGTTGTTGTTCATATTGTTGATTTTCATCTAGTACCTACAAATTACTGTCATAACATTCCACCTCAACTGGAATAACTTGTGTAATTTATTCTTCTTTACCTCTTTGTATTGATTTTTCATTAAAATAAACATCTCAACTACTATAACCTTGTGAGCAACAATATCCCACAATCTATACTCATTTGTACTTTTTGCATAGCCAATAAAAATACACGTTGTGGACTTCATGTCCAACTTATTTCTATTCTCTTTAAGAACATGAGCATAAGCATCAGAACCAAATACACAAAGAAAGGAATAATCAACAAGTTTACCTGTCCATACTTCTTCGGGGATTTTATTATCAAGAGTTATAGTGAGTGATCTATTGATCAAGAAACAAGTTGTAGAAACAACCTCTAACCAAAATTTTTTCTCTAAATCATTAGTGCTCAACATATATTTGGATCGATCCATAATTATATGGTTCATGTGTTCAACAACACCGTTTTGTTGTGGTGTCCTAGCAACCGTCAATTGCCTTGCAATACCATAATCACTATGAAACTGGTTAAACTCTCTTGTATAAAATTCTCCTTTATTATCTATTCTCAAACATTTTATAGTATTAACCTTCTGATTCTCTACTAGAGCTTTAAACTTCTTAAAATAAGAAAAAATGTTATACTTATTCTTGAGAAGATAAATCCATACCTTATGAGAATAATCATTTAGGAATGAAACAAAATATGATGAGCCCCCAATAGTTGTAATAGGAGCTTCCCAAGTATCTGAATGAATTAATTCTAAAGCATCTTTACCTCTAGAAAAAGTCTATTCCATTTTCCAAACAATGTTCACAAAAAAAAAATCTTTACATTTTGCACCTAGGAGAAGATTTTTATCTAGTAGTACCTTGAGACCACGTTCACTCATATGGCCTAGTCATTGATGCTAGGTTGATATTGAGTCAATTTCTATATCAGATGTCACTACAACTTCTTTACTGCTAGTTTCCCCAACTAGCTTATAGAGATTGCCTACTTTTTCTCCCTTTAGCACAACCAACACATGTGCACCAATAAACAACTATTTTCACCACTGAGTTGGTAACCTTGTTCATCAAAAAATCCAAATGACAACAATTTTTTTTTAAAACCTGGTACATGTCTAACATGTTGAATAGTCCTTATCATTCCATCAAACATCTTGATTATTATGTCACCTTCACTAATAGCTTCACAGGGATTGTCATTTCCCATGTAATCCATAACTCCATCACATGACCAATAAGAAGAAAACTAGTCTTTGTGTGGATTCATGTGAAAGGAGGCACCAAAATCAAGAATCCAAACATGAAGTAAAGAGCCTCTTAGATTAGCATTTAATACCTCTCCCTCTTCCAATGGTGTTTGAACTTTTGTTGTGTTTACCTTAGATGCTTGTGAACTATAATTTTCTTTTCTTTCTTTGGAAGCTTAGAATCCTTTTTGACATGTCCATTTTTTTCATAGTTCCAACAATTTACTCTTTTTCACCACTTATATTTGGACCCGATTTATCCACGCTCAATAGTTCATCTTTCTAGAGTTCTACCTCTTGCAATTAGGGCTTCATTAGAAGAATATCCTTGATATTTCTTCCACCTTAAATATTCAAAAATTATAGCAGCCACCACATCTTCAAAGACCAATTTCCCTCTTGGAGTTGAGTTACTAAGATTGGGAAATTGGTATTTGAAAATGTGGTGGCCACTATAATTTATGAATATTCAATGCATAAGACATCTCAAGGATATTATTCTAATGAAGTCCTAATTGCAAGAGGAAAAACCCAAGAAAGAGGAAATACTAAGCGTGGACAAGCCAAGTCCAAATCTAAGGGGCAAAAGAGAGTAAAGTGTTGGAATTGTGGAAAAAGTGGACATGTAAAAAGGGATTGCAAGTTGCCAAAAGAAAGCAAAGAAAATTCTATTTCATAGGCATCTGAGGCAAAAATAACAAAAGTTCAAATATCATTGGAAGATAGAGAGGTATTAATTACTAATCTAAGAGGCTCTTTACTTCATGTTTGGATTCTTGATGCAGGTGCCTCCTTTCACATGACTCCACACAGAGATTGGTTTTCTACATATCGATCATGTGATGGAGGTATGGTTTACATGGGAAATGACAACACTTGTGAAGCTATAGTGAAGGTGACATAAGAATCAAGATGTTTGATGGAATGGTAAGGACTATTCATCATGTTAGACATGTACCAAGATTAAAGAAAAATTTGTTGTCACTTGGAATTTTTGATGAAAAAATTTATTGATTGAGTGGTGAAAATAGTTCTCTCAAGGTAACAAAGGGTGTGTTGGTTGTGCTAAAGGGAGAAAAAGTTAGCAATCTATACATGCTAGTTGGGGAAACTAGCAATGAAGAAGTTGTAGTGGCATTTGATGTAGAAAAAGACTCAATATCAACCTGACATCAACAACTAGGTCATATGAGTGAATGTGTTCTCAAGGTACTACTAGATAGAAATCTTCTCCCAGTGCCAAATGTAAAGATTTAAATTTTTGTGAACATTGTTTGTTTGTAAAACATAATAGACTGAGTTTTTCTAGAAGTATTACCAAAAGTAAAGATATTTTAGAATTAATTCATTCAGAGGCTTGGGAAGCTCTTGTAACATATATTGGGGTTTCATCATATTTTGTTTCATTTATAGATGATTATTCTCACAAGGTGTGGATTTATCTTCTGAAGAAGAGGTTCGGAGTATTTTCTTATTTTAAGAAGTTTAAAGGTCTAGTAGAGAATCAAAAGGGTAAGACTATAAAATATCTTAGAACATATAATGGAGGAGAATTTTGTTCAGGTGAGTTTAACTAGTTTTGTAGTGAGTATGGTATTGCAAGGCAATTGACGGTTGCTAGGAAACCAAAATAAAATGGTGTTGTTGAATGGATAAACCATAAAAGTATGGAGCGAGCTAGATGTATGCCAAGCACTACTGGTCTAGAGAAAAAAATTGGGCTAAGGTTATTTCTACAAATTGTTTCTTAATCAATAGATCACCTAATACAACTCTTGATAATAAAATACTTGAAGAAGTATGGACAGGTAAACATGTTGATTATTCCTTTCTTTGTGTATTTAGTTATAATGCTTATGCTCATATTCCAAAATAGAATAGAAATAAGTTGGATGTGAAGTCTACAAAATATATTTTCTTGGCTATGCAAAAGATACAAAGGGGTACAAATTATGGGATATTGTTTCCCACAAGGTTATAGTTAGCCGAGATGTTTATTTTAATGAAAAATCAATGCAAAGAGATAAAGGAAAAAAAAGTACAAAATTTATTCCAACTGATGTGGAAAGTTATGATGATAATCTATAAGTACCATATGAAAAGAAACAAGATGAACAACAACCAAATGAACCATAGGGTAATATATTACCCCTTGTAAATAGATCCACTAGAGTATCCAAAGCACCTGAAAGGTGCTCTCCTACTTGTAATTTTTCTTATGCATTACTAACTGATGTTGGTGAACCTAGTTCATATCAAGAGGCTTGTGAAGATGAATGTGCAAGCAAGTGGAGAGTAGCCATGGAAGAGCCGATGGAAGTTATTCATAAGAATAAGACATGGGAGCTTGTGACATTGCCTAAGGGGAAAACAATTATTGGGAACAAGTGGGTCTTCAAATTGAAAAGGCACATAAATGATAATTTGGAGAGGTATAAAGCATGGTAGGTGGCCAAGGGATATGCACAAAATTCTGGTATTGATTTCGATGATTTTTTTTCATCTATTGTATGCTTAATTACTATTAGAGTTATTTTAGCTCTTTTTGCTAGTCTTGATTTGGAATTAGAACATTTATATATAAAAACAACATTCTTGCATGGTGATCTCTTAGAGGAGATCTATATGTAGCAACCAGAAGTTTTTGAGGAAAGAGACAAGGAGAATCTTGTTTGTAGGTTGAGAAAATCAATATATGGTTTGAAACAAGTTCCAATATGTTGGTAAAAGTGGTTTGATTCCTTCATGATGAGTTTGGGTTTTAGTAGATGTGAGGCTGATCATTGTGCCTACTTTCAAAGGTATGATAATGACATTTTTATTATTTTTATTTTGCATGTTGATGATATGTTGGTAATAGGTCCCAACATGAATAAAATATCCATTTGAAAGCTCAGCTTGCTAGGGAGTTTTAGATGAAGGACTTAGGCAGATAAAATCAAATTCTTGGTATGAGGATACACAAAGACAAAAATAATAGGAAAATATGGTTGTCACAAAAAAATTATGTGGAGAAGGTTTTGCAGTGCTTCAATATGCAGAATGCACAACCAGTTAGTAATCCATCTCCTATTCATATTAAATTATCTTTAGAATAGTGCCATAGTACAAAACTAGGGAAGACACAGATGTCTCATGTACCATACTCATTAGAAGTTGGTACTCTTATGTTTGACATAGTGTGCACTAGACTAGACATTGCACAAGCAGTGGGAGTAGTCAGTCATTACATGGAAAATCTAGGTATTGAGCATTAGGTGATTGTGAAGTGGATTCGTAGGTATTCGAGGGGTACTTCTGATGTTGTAATCTATTACAGTGGGAGTAGTCTTCAAGTTAATGGATATGTGGAAGTATATTTTGGTGGAGATAGAGATAAGAGAAAGTCCACTACAAGTTACATTTTCTCTTTAGTTGGAGGTGCAGTTAGCTGGGTATCAAATTCTTAGACAATGGTGGGCATTGTCTACTACTAAATTTGAATATATGGCAGCTACATAAGCTAAAAAGGAGGCAATTTCTCTTCATAGAATTTTGGGTGAATTTTAGGTAAAGTAGGACAACATGGTGTTGCATTGTGACAATTAAAGTGTTTTACACAGAACGAAACTTAGCATATCATGCCAGAACAAAGCATATTGTTATTCAATATCATTGTACGTGAGGTGGTGGAAGGAGTACAAATATCTTTGGCCAATATACACACTGATGTAAACCCAATAGATATTTTGATGAAGCCCTTTTGTAGAGAGAAGTTCATTTGGTGTAAAACTTCTCTAAGCTTGCATTTTACTTAATGATTGGCAATGTTGGCATTGGTCTTTCAATATGAGGGTTTATTTGCAAGAGAGAAATTTGATTTCAAGTGGGATATTGTTGGAATATGAATTCAATTTTATTGTTATTCTTGTAGTGACAAATAGTCGACATTGATATCTAGCTAGTGCTTCAGGTATGCACTCGGTGTGATCAAAGGCCTACTATTTAATCGAAGGTTGAAGTGACGGGGGGTCCCAGGGGATTGTCGTAGCCCCCTGGATGTCGAATGGAATTCATGTTGATGGATCACACTTTCTATTTTTGGAAAGTTTTTTTTGACAAGGACTCTGCAACTCAGATTTCTTATACTCTGTTGAAGTCATATTTTTTGCAACTTTTGAAGGTTGTGAACTTCCTGACAAATAAAATACGAAAGATCCTTTCTCGTGGTTTTTCTTGGTATATTTTTCCAGGTTTTCCATGTAAATACTATGTTAAATTTTTTCTTATTATTTTGCATTGTAATTTTTATTACAATCACAAGATAAAATCTAAATACTCAAGAAATATTATAAGAACTAAAAAAATATGAATAAATTAATAAGCTAGAGGAATGGATACATATATAGAAAAGAAGGGAGGCAAGACCAACCAACGAGAAAAGTAACTTTTACTACCCAAAATAGGTGAGAGTTACAATAATAAAAGATGTCATCTACCCTTACAGTAACCCACTCATCACAACTAAGCAAGCTCAACTAAATATGTAGAAAAATATATAATATTCATGAAGGAAATAAAAAATATACACTAACAAGCCTCTTGGTTGCAATCCCTAGTTGTACAAATGTCTTGAACTTAGAATTTATTGAAAAATGTTTTGGTAACTCCCAAAGAGGTCTTGATTCCATTTTAGTGGTTATATTTATTTATAGATTTATATATTTTAATCACTTTTTCATTTCCTTTCTTAGCGTAGTTTATGTTTATGTTTCTAGTTTATCATTCGTTTCTATTACTATTATGTTTATGTATCTTGTATTATTATTATTATCCACTCTCATGATTGTCAATTACTATTAGACTAGTTGAAGATAATCTTAGAAAACATTAATTTGTATCCATTTGTAAATACAATAATAACCTTTAAAAATAACCACCTTTACCTCTTAAGCTTTAGTTTTAGGTTCTTTCACTACCATACTCCTCCATAGATAAAAGAACAACAACAATAGTATAAACATGATCACACCAAAGAGGACAAGGCCACACATGATATCATCCAACTAGCATAAAATCCAAGATTAGAAAGTAGATATAAAAATAGATATTTAAACTTACGAAATTACAACAATACCACAACCTTCACCAAACATTGAACAAGACCATGCTTCTCTTATCCCTTCCCTTTTGTATTTTTCTTTTATAATCAAACATTTTTTTATTATTTTAAGGGGTAAACTCTTTTGATCCAAAGCTATGAATCAGTGAGATCACAAACAAGAGACCTCATCCCCAATTTAAACATTCAACAATTACACCTGGTGAGGTTTGAACCTTGATGACAAGAACAACATCACAACAACTTAACCATCACACGATGCCACTATGACTTTTATAATCAAACTTATAGATTTCTAAATTCTTTAATTTAAAATATAATATATAGTTAATTTCTTATATTTAAAAACTAGATTCTAAAGTTTAAAAACCGCGTTTGAATTAATAATAGGTTCAATTTCTTTTATTTTAATATTACACAAGTTTACTTTTAGAGGATCTTATTCACCATAAAACTTGCATGCATAATAGATATATTTGTTATATGGTCTATTTAATGGGTCTTGTTATATCTCAATTTGGGTTATATGCCTTGTGATTTCCAATCCATATTTAATGATATTTGTCTTGGCATGGCGTGCACACTTTTGTGAAGTCATATTCATCTTTTTGTTGTGTTCTTGCAAATCTCCCACTCCACTCAAGGATAAAGATATATATTTTGTATACACTTCAATCTATAAATGTGCCAAATGACTCACCCTACACTCATCTTTTGTTTAATGAATAAGTGCTCAATCCATAATGCATTGTTTGGGCACTTAAATCAAGTTGTCTATGATATTGGAGAAAACCCTACTTATAATTAGTTTAAATATCAATCATAAAATATTTTATGATTAAAAGTTATTTTATTTCACTGTTGAGTTGTGGGGCTGGGTGGACTTTATAAATAGTTAAAAGATCAGGTTTGAGCTCAAGGGCCCCTTTAATTACTTTAAAAATAGATAAACTTTATTATTATTTTAAATAAATTAAAATGTGTTATTTTAATTTTATAATTGATTGTTTTTAATATTATGTGTGATTAATTAAATTAATTAATCAATGTAACAAATGTATGAATGATTATAGATAATAGAGAGGGTAATGCATATTAGGAAATTGAAATATGAAATATGAAATATTAATTAGGAAAATTAAATAAGGAGATTGTGGAACTTAGTTATATGTTTGATGAAGGAGAATCATTTTGGTTTAGCATTGAATCTAATCTATCTTAGGACTAGAAGATAGTCTTCTACCTATATTTTGTCTTAGAATCAAAATCTTCTATCAACTTTGTGGACTATCAAGTCTATAAGTTTGGACATTTCTATAGGCATGAATCTAATATCTAGATGTGGACTTTAGTGATCATATGGGGTAGGAACTTGAGTTTGCACAAGATTGTGCCATGTATTGATATGCAAATGTATTCAGTCATTTTCTCAAAAAGGGCCTAAAATTAAATAGAAATTGGCATATGGGTATGTAAATTTCATCATTAAAAATTTCCCCCTCTTTGATGTGCATATGAACTATGGAATGACCATGTATCTTAAAGTATGTAGCATTCACAATCATCCACGTAAACTAAATATTTAAAAATAAAAAGGATCTTTGAGTCCAAAAAAAGTAATGGACCTTGCTAAATGTCATTCTGTAAGTCCAAATTTTTGTGTGTATGCTCCAAGGGAACCTATAAAACTAAGGGAAAATATGCAATGAGTAGAATTTATCATGCAAATAAAAATAAAGATAGTTGCAACATGAATTTTATTAGCATTGATCATGAAAGAAAAAGGAGAGGAATTAGGGTTAGAGAAATTATGTCTACATAGAAAGTGATAATGATTTGTCTAACGTGATGGTCGTAGGATGGCATGTCATTATGGGTGCTATAATGTGATAGGTGATAATTCTTTGTTTAATAATGATGGGTCTTTGTGTAGGCACTTGTTATTATATACAATCTTAATGTAGGAGTTTTAGCAATAGAATATGCCCCCTTCAATTGGTTGTGTTCATCAAATGTAAGAAATTGGAGGAAAGAAAAATAATAATACATGAAAGTAAATGTAATCCAAGGATAAGCATATAAGCATGTAAATATTAGGAAAGGTGTCTCAACCTTGATCCTAATGTTAAGATTACAAATAGTTCAAATTTCAAGCTATATTATATAAAAAGTTTGGTTTTTGAGCTATAGATTTTATTTTTGGCTAAACTAAATATTCTAGGTTGTTTAGTGTCACTTCTAGTGATGTTTGGTTTGGTGTGTAGATCTCTTTTATGTCATGTATAATCTCAATATGGGGTGTGTTATGATAAAAAAAAACATTCTTTTCTTTTATGTATAACCTTAACATGAGGTGTCTTATGATGAAAAAATCCAATTTCTTGACATACATCATTTAATTTTATATCCATTGTGGGTTGAACAGTAAACTCAATGTCTATTTTCTCTTTATCTATAAGATCTTAAACATTTTTTTTGAATGCAATGCATATCTATAAAATATCCATGTGTGTGATGATAGGATCAAAGGTACTTAGCCTTGTGCAAAGCTATTTCAGAGTTATCCATTGGTTTGACAAGAGGCAATGTTATCAAATTGTGTTGCAAGAATTGTTCTAATACAGTCTATGGAGGTTCTTATAATATACTATTTTTTTTTAAAGGGATTGGTATAGAGATTACATTACAATCATCATGAATATCATAGGTAGTCCTCATCAAACCCATTTTTTTTAATGTGACAATGGTGTTAACTTGTCGAAAAAGGAGGAAGTGTTATAAATATGTTTATATAATAGGAGATGATAAGGCATACTTTCATTTACATATTATAGCACATAAATTTGGCAATGAGTGATGAGGTGTGTGATACAGTTGGCTCTCAAATATTAGGAGTAAACCATCCATATATACAATAGAGATAAAATAGCAGTATCCAAAGCTTGAAAATTAAAAATATAATCCATAATCGGTTCTTTCTCTTCTTTTTTGCATTGCTTGAGTTGATGTTGGCTCTCAGTTGTGATCATTGTTTGTCCTTGATGTCAAAATCACTTGTTTTGAGGTTCATAGTCTTACTACTTTAGGTTGGGTCTCTTACAGGATCTTTATGCTCTTCATATTCAACTTGATTTTTTGCAAATTATCTTGACATGATATATTCTTGATAGTTCATAATGATGACAATTGCTTTGCATGGTCTTGTCATGGCATGTAGTTACAAATTTCAGTTGTTGATACATGTACATGTTGGTACTGATATTTGTAATGATGTATATTGTGACAGGGCATGCATTAGCTTCATATTTATGACATGGTTATCTTGACATGTTCAGGTCTTTTAGTTTGACAAATGGTTTTATTCTGTCAGGATGGTCCTTTATTATTGCATGTCACGGGTATATTATTTTAGTTGATCATTTTATCAGGTTGATCTTGGCATCTTTAGCATTGGAACTCAGTGCATGGTCATTTGATTCTATCTTCATGGCATCTATTTAGTTCTTTGGAACCAATGGTTTTTGATACTTTGATTGATATACATGGCATATGTTGTCTTTATCCGGTTTCATATAATTCTCTTTAGTAAGGGTTGATGGCCTGGCTAAAAGAAATGAGGTCACATTAAATATTTGATACCGAGTCTCTTTGCATTTGAATTGGCAATGAAAGGTGGCTTTATAAGTTTTTCATGAAATCTGGTTCATTGTTTAAACATTGCTCTAATAGCAATTACCTTGGCTAAAGCACTTGAATTCGAGCTGATAGTATCTCATTAGATTACATGGGTTAATGTCTTTGAAGTATTTCATGGTTAATATTACCTATGGTAAGGATATTGAATTTTTTTATATTTTACACCATAAATGGTGCCAGCACTAAAGTTTTTGGATTAAAGCTTGGTCATCGGTTTTTTATTTGAAGTCATGAGATGATTTGGCAGCTTGTTAGGCAACGACAGTTTGGATATAATAATCAAATTAATTGTGGTGTCGGCATCTTTGGTAAATGATTTTGTTTGCAACATATTAATAAGTTGATTATAATTGTGTTCTTTTGTCTCTTCGAACCTCGATGAATTATTATCTTTGAAAAAGTCATTGAATGACTTGAAAGGTGGAAAGAATAGGGCAAAGTCTATTTTGTTTTTCATTACTTAGGGGTTGGAACCCTAGCCGCCGCCATGGAAAGAGTGTGATTGTTGTTACTTTGATAATTCTTTTTTTTGTAACACTAAAGACAAAATGTAAAGCTCACTATATGAGCTATGAGGTGTATGGTTGCACAGTTTTCTATTTTTCATTGGCTGAGAGCTCGATTTTGGAAGGAGATTCGATGGCATTTATCCTATTGGGTTGGTAGAAGCTTCATGATAGGTCATCATGCTTTTTCTTTCTTCATTATCAGGTATTATCTCTTTCGTTTGGGAAAAGGGTTATATGGCAGTTATTGTTTCTTTCTACTAAAAATGTGAAAGAGATTTGGTGGGCTTTGACAAGATATCATTCTTTGCATTCGGTTTATTTTTCTCCTCCATTATCAATATTATGGAAAGGTTGTTCGTTTTATTCAGGCCATATGAACTTTATGTGATGAAAATAGTTATCTATTTTGGCAATTTTCTTGTAATGACAGTCTTTGTTCAGATCTTGGTGGGTGAAAGTGTTTTGTGTTTGAAAAGATACTTTTCTTGCAATCCACCTGTCATTGTATTTTGGGTTCTTGAATTATAATGTTTATTGTATTCAGTTTGAGCTGGAAACGTTTGAAAAAAACACATGATTGTAGAGGTGCATATATTTTGTTGTATTCATTTAAATATAGTGATTAATCATTGTGTTGTTGTTGGATATTCTTTGTAAAATGAGTGAATTTATGTAATAGAAATCCTGCAAAGATAATGCAGAGAGATAGCCTATGTATTTGATATGTCTAGTATTTTGAAGGTTCGGTTGTGAATCTTTAGGATATTATGGGTATTAGATAGAGAGGCACACATGTGAGTTGTATTTGAAACAAATAAATCCTTTGATGTATTTTTTGTTCTAAGATTTAATAAGGGGTTGGTGCTCCTTGAAATGGGTGTTTCTAAATAAGGGGTTGGTGCTCCTTGAAATGGGTGTTTCTAAATAAGGGGTTGGTGCTCCTTGAAATGGGTATTTCTAAATAAGGGGTTGATGCTCTTTGAGTGTGTGCTCTGAAATTTGCCTGTAAGGCATTGTAAGCAGTGATTTTAAAAGATAAGCCAGTATGGCAACATTTTAGGAGTGGTTTTTCTACCCCAAGAGGGTTTTCCACTCGGAAAATCATTTGTCTCATGGTCTCATTTGTGGTCTCTTTGCTTCATTGTGATAATGTTGTAATGTTCATTGTTTTGCTATGATACTTCTCATTTCAGTTATTTGATGGTTGCATTCAACTCATGAATGTATTTATCATTGAAATATTGAGAGCATAAATTATCTATGTTTTATTTTCTAGCAAATGTTAAAAATGATTTAAGACACTGATTCACCCCACCCCCCGCCCTCTCAGTGTCATCTTCGCTCCAACAGTTGAGCCATAGCTTAATATTGTAATGAACATACTTAATGAGAGCATTAGCTAGATCCTTAAAGGAAGTGACATAAGTATGAGGTAATAAATAAAACCATGTAAGTACATGATCAATCATGCTTGATGGGAAAAAACATAGTGAATAATTGATCCTCATGAAAATAAGGGAGACACATAAATTGGAAGTATTGTACACGTTATAATGCAACACCTCTCACATCATTCTTTTTAAAACAAGATGCTACAAATGAATATTTGGTGAAAGATAAGTCAAAATGTCATATGCCAGAGGATTGTGAAATATTTAAATAGTGTCATCTTGTGGTTGATCTCTTCATGCATAAGTATCAATACATCATTCTAAATTGTTAATCTTGTAAATGAGGTACTTCACATAAGGTGTAATGTCAACATGTCCCATGTTCATGTGTAATATTGATGGAGGATGAAAAGAGCATCATCAACTAATGAGACATGTGATCATTATCCATTATATTGAGCCCACTTTGAAATAAATTGATAGGATCTTGTTTTTAAAGGTATCCTTAGATCATTAGTATCATGCTTGATCATTGAAAAATATTTGATTCATAATAGTACAAAAACATCTTAAGACTTACACCAACACAACATTATCACATTACTATGTATTGATTCACCATCTAGACACTTAACGTGCATGTTCGATATATCATCTAACATTACATATCACAAAAAAAAAAAACTAATTATCAAGAAAACCATCACTTTTTCCTTTACCCAATGAAAGTCTCCCTAATATATTGTATTTCAACACCATCTTTATACACAAACCAATTATATAAGAGGTAAGACACATCCACACCACCAAGACTCAATCTTGTCAAAAAGACACTACCCACTACATTCTGCTTTTTGACCAGCATTACAATATCAAACTCTAAAGTGTCATTGGAAGTCATTGAGTAACATACCTAATAGATAGGAAAGGGAGGTTCCCTTTATAGTTGATAAGAAATCATCACGGGTTGTTAAAAAAGTTGTGTAAAAAGTCCAAAATGAAGGTACGTTTATAGTCGTTCAGTGCACACAAGAGACTTTGAGTGCTTGCCACATGCTTTTTGGTTTTTTCCTTCTGTTGGGGCCCGCATTTTCTCACCCCTCCCTTGCCCCCTCACGTGAATATTTATCGATATATATATATATTTTTAGAAAATTTGCTTTTAATGTGAAGTCTTGTTTTCGTTCGAGGCTTAGTCAATTATTACTATTTGAGTGAGTTTGATCAATATTTGTTTATTTGTTTTTAATGTTGGAAAAATAAGTTTCTCTATGTTTATTTATCTAAAATTTTATATAGATTTTAATTAAAAATATTGAAAATATTTATTTATTTATTTTGCATGCATAAATAAAGAATTGAGGTTGTACAAGTTGTAGATGATTGAGAAGAAGATACAAGGTAGTTATGGTGTCACTAGATTATGATTTTTGAGCAATGTTTTTATGATGATCTGTGTTGGTATATTGAACATGTGTGATCATGTTTGTTTGGGTTGCAATAGTGTCTTTTTTACACACTGTTGTCCTCTAAGATACATTGATATGTACCTATACATAACTACATCCTCTACAAATGTTGGAGTTGAACCTTGAACTACAATTTAAGAAGATAAGGGATGCTCAAAGGTTGTTTGTGAGAATTTCCTTAGTCAAATCCTAAGGCTAATTAACAATTTATTTATGAAGCATTTGGGTTTGTAAATTTATGTGTAGTGTGATGGGGTAGAGTGTGCAACAAAGTGGAGTTCTAATGGAGATTCCATTGCTTTTTGGCATCCATGGAACTTTATTGCAGTGTGTAGTTGAATCTATTTGTGTTCTTCCTAGTAGCTAATGGATCACTTTTTTTTTTCTTAAAAAATCTTCTATTATAAATATGCAAGTCATTCTTTCCATTTTTAGTCATTGGAGTTGAGTTAGGATTAGGGTTGTGTGTGAGAGAAAATGTTTAGTTATGAAACATAAAATTAAATGGATGGGACATGACCACAGACAATATCATTTAGGAAAACATGAGCATGTGTACATGGCAATATAGAAGAGAAGTGGGATCAAAAGTAGGTGTACAATACAAATAAGAAGGCTAATAGGAGCTCAAAATGGTTGGAAATGGTCAAAATCATGTTTATGAAAGGAGAGTGATAAATTGAATGTAAAATAATGAAGAAAAGTGCAAATTACACACTTTTTTGTTTGTTCATTTTCTCTCACTTTAGTGCACATGTGCTATATGAATCAAGTATACTAAAGTAAAGAGAAATAAAATCATCACACTTGACAAAAGATTGTACATCAAAAGGATATTGAAGATTTTATCAAATGCCATTTATTTATCTCTACTCAAGCATTGTCTCTAGATCTACAAAGTACAAAGAAAAAGATGGAAGAGTGTAGATGCATGATGATTTGGTGTTGGTTAAAGGTTAGAAAATTATAGCATATACATTTGGAAGAATGGTAGGATTGGAAAGAAGTGGAAGAAGGTTGAGCAAATAGTTATAGTAAAAGACACATGCAAATGAAGGTCCCTATATAGAATTGGATGAAGTAACGACTTGGTTTCAACTTAGATGACAACATGAAATAATTTAGAGAAAGAATGAGATGGTTGAAGCTTAAATCTATCTTGGATACATGGCACAATATTTTATAGAAAGATAGCTTGGAGATGATGATTAGGAAGTGTTAAACCTAATTTAATAACCAAAATAAGGAAATACAATGTATACTCATTAATACATTCATTGTTATTTTTCTTGTATTACATCAATTATGTAAGATGAGTTAGAGTAGTTAGAGGGTATATATTGAATTAAACCTGTTGTATGAAGGTATGGAATACATTGGATAAGGACTATAGTGAACCATGCAATAAGTTATGAAACTAAATTACCAATCCAAATCATAATATATTTAAGTACTAGAAAATAACTTGGCCAAGATTAGATCACACATATATGAGTTAAAAATTATAGTGTTAAATGTTCATACATGATGCAAGATATCTACCTACCATTATACTTTCCTAAACATTGGGTCACAAGGCCAACATGAGAAGGATATGATAGGATCTTGGAAGACAAGGGACAATGTAAAAATTGGTGGGTATATCTGGTCGTAGGGGAGTAAGTGAGATTATCGAGTTGCATTTTATTTCCTTTATTTTTTTATTTACATTAGATATTTTACAAATAGTTGAAGACCTAGGGTGATTCCCAAAAATATTGGTTTATAATTTTTGGCCAAACTGGACATTGAACTAATTTTTTTAACTAAATATTCACTTTCGGGCACCTATAGCTACAAAACCATGAGGAATTTGAAGACGATGCAAACTAGTGATTTGTGAAATTTTGTTTGTAGATTCTAAATATATATTTTTTTAAAAAATTGGAATCAGATTGCATTCCTTTTTCCATCTCCTTCGAAAACTAGTTTTTAACAGTAAACACCATTTTTAAAGAGTGATGTTCACCGTAAACAACATAATTTTTTTTATATGAAGGATAAAGTTCTAATTTTTTTGAATTTAGATTTTTAGCTATGATATATAGCACGTTCATTTGGTTTCATAGTGTTTTATTGAATATTTTTTTCTTAATTAAGTTTTGAAGCCAAACCAATTACAATTTAACCATAGGTGGACCGTATACAACATAACTTTTTTTTTTATGTATCGAAATTCAATTTTTTTTTGTTGGATCAAAGACATCAATACCTAGCATGGACATATTTTTTAGATTTTTTTGATAATATACTATTTTTCCACATGTGCAGAACACAGAGCTTGATTTTTGATGAAAAACTCACATTCACAAGAAATAAAAAATAAATATAATAATCAAATTAAATATATTTAAAATTATACTTTTTGGGAAGCTTATAATTAAGGACTACATAATACAAAAAATAAATTTTAAATGAATTCATTTGATCCGCCAAAATGTAAATCAAAAGTGGTTTTTTATCAGCATTTTGATAGATGTAAAGGAGAATCCGTTATAGGTATGGTTTAAAACTAGCGGGGTTCTATCCAAGGGGGTTTGATCAAACCCTCTTAAATTGGAATATTTCAAATGGAAATTTTCAAGGCTTAAATCATTATATTTTCTAGAATATTTGATTTCAGCAAAAATCAAGATGACCCAAAAAGTGTAAACCACTTTTGTGGGATCACCCCCTAAAGATGATTGAATTTGTGTGAGGATAATGGGTGAAATTAGGAAGAGAAGAGTGAGGAAGTGGATTGTAAGCAATATATAATGATGTCCCTTATAGAAGGGGTGTATGTAAATATAAGTGGATAAAGATAGATTGAGAGGAAGAGAAGAATGAGAAATCAAATAATGAATCCACACTCATAGTAAGTGTATTTGATATCTCTAGTGAAATTGTGGAATGAGAATCATGATGAGAATCATCAATGCGAAAGATAGCATGAAGTCCCTCCAATGTGATATCTAATAAGATATCTCGATCAACATTGTTAATGTGGTCCAACTCTTCAATGGAAGAATGAAGTTGAGGAGAAGGATACAAGTAACCTATATGACATGATAGTTGGTATTTAAGTAATGGGGGGTTCATAGGTTGAGTAAGTTACAAAGGTAAGCGAGTTGTTTAATTTCACACTCCATAAAAATGTGTCTAGTACAAGTATTATATCTTTATTTTAATTACTTTGAAATTGAATAGAATATAACACAAATATGTTAGAACCCACCTCATAATTCAATGGTAATTTACTTATTCTTCTCTTTCCCTTGCATCGATGTAGCTTGACTTACTATTTTGTAAATTATTTTAAAGGTTGGTACCTAGTGTTCAGTGTAACATGCCAAAGATAAATAATGGTAGAGTTGCATGATTCCCCTCCATAGCCTTAAAAAATAATTGTTATACAATTAGAAATCACACGCTTTATAAATTTCACTCTATTTTATACACTCATTTTATCATCCATTGTCATAGTGTGTTTTAGAACTCATTAATCCTTTTCTTTGTATTTTAATCCTCACCAAATGCCAATTTGAACCCTCTACCCAGTCTCTAGGAATTTTTCACTCTATTATTTTTGTTCATCTAAAAAATAACACAATTGTGATCTCAAACCAATCTTTTAATAATAAAAAATTGATTCCTATATATTTTTTATGTTTATTAAATGACTCATTTGAATTAATATATTACAATTTATTTCCAATTCATTAAAATATATGATTGAATTCTTCTTGGAACTATATTATTACTATTTATTTCTTCCCGTGAACATAGCTTGTGAATCTTCTTGTCTATTGACCTATCACTCTTCCATTTTATAACTTCTACAAACCGTTTATTGCTTGCATGATTACTCATCCATAAAATTTATGTATAGATCATTTCCCTTTCTTTATCCTTTTACATTATCAGTATTTAATTTCCCTCAACCCTCTACACACTAAAGCACAAGCACATTGTTGGAGTCGATAGTGAATGCCACAACTCTTAGAAATCACCTAGAACTAAAAAACCTATCACAAGAAGAGAGAAAAATCCATGAATGTGTGTTATGCAACCTTGAGAAGCGATTGATCCAAAATAGGCTCCATGAATGAGCTTTTGAATTAATGAATTTGGATGTATACAATTGTATAAATGAATTCTTATAAAAGAAAAAGAAAAAAACCTAGATGAAACCCTAGATTAGGATTATGTTAGATCATGAAAAGTGTCCACATCCTATTCTATTAGACAACATGACCTAAGAATAGCTTAATCTAATAGTATAAAAATCACTCATAAGTTTAGATTAAGTGAATAAAGTAAAAGGGGTCTAATAATTAATTAATTATTAGGTTATTTTCCTATTTACTCCAACACCCCACCTTAAGATCATTTTAGGGAGAAGCTAAAAACCTAATGATGAATGCAAGGATCGATGCATGGATGGATCTCAAATAAAAGGCTTGATGAGATGCCCATGTACAAATAAATGATTTTTTCTCATAGATGGAGAAAAGGAGAAAACCTCATGGGAAAAATCCTCTCCAAAAGATAGAAAATACAGTAAATCTACACTAGTGAAAAAATGGTAGGACGAATCGGTATGAACCCTAATGACTGCTTTTATCACACAAGTATAATGAATTTTCCCCCAATATGATGAATCATTCATATATAAATAGCTCATGTACCAATAATAAAATCTCGAAGATAGAACAAAATCAACTACCTACAAACAACATTTATCCCCTTAGGAATCTAAACAAATCTAGTGGTGATTGGAGAAGCCATTCTCATAAAATGGGTGAATAGGGAATGCAAATAAAAATGGTATGTTCCTTTTAAAACTTCTCAAATGTCCACCTGTCAAAATGAGATCATGTTTGTAACATATGACAAAGGTGATCCTAGGTCCTAAATTTGACTATTTTTTAACTTTCACCTTACGTTTTTGGTCTCAATTTGGTGTCGATGCACTTATTCCTGTTTAGGCATCACTTTACATATTTTTTGGCCTTTCATCAACGATAGAAACATGAAACATGGATAACCACTCTTAGGAACCCCTCCCCCACTAGGCCTCAAAGTTTGTACACTTGATTTATTTAGGACACTACTATTTCTCAATGCTTATGTCCATGTTCACATTTTTAATTGTAACTCTCAACAACAATTTTGACCCTACTTCTTGCTACATTTTAATGGTCATCTTGCATAGTGTTCCCTTTAATCCTAAATTTACCCTCAATTATAATGTTAAACA
This sequence comes from Sequoiadendron giganteum, assembly GCA_007115665.2. Classification (NCBI taxonomy): domain Eukaryota; kingdom Viridiplantae; phylum Streptophyta; class Pinopsida; order Cupressales; family Cupressaceae; genus Sequoiadendron; species Sequoiadendron giganteum. The sequence goes on along the minus strand of CM021100.1, from coordinate 975,274,483 downwards.
TTAAAAAAGCACATACACTTTTACACATGCATCTATACACTTCTAGGAGATTAAGAGAAATCCATTTTGTGTAGGGAATCGAGATAATGATTTGAATATTATAGATTAGGATTCCATAAATCTACCAAATCCATGGATTTATTATGATATTTCTCCTCCATGAGTTATTTTATCCTTTGATCCTCCTATTTCACCTTTGGAATCTATAGTGATATAATTTCATCTTTCATATCTTGATGTTATAGCTTCAAACCCTTACCATAGTCTCCATTATGTATATTTGAAGCCTTTTTCCATTCCCACCCTCTCCATTCTCATGTTTCTATGATTTTCGCTACCTATTTTCCCTCCATCACTTGCACATCACAATATCTTATTCAAATATTGGTACACACCACCATTAACACCTTCACTAGGTTGCACATAATTTAAATCCTTCAATACTGATACTAGTGGGGATAAAAATATCATCCTAGGAGATTGATTGAGATAGTCTCTTTAATAGCACAACCCCTTCCTCTTTCCCTATACTTCACTTGAGAAAATCTATGATCTAGAGTGCAACTTAATGATCTAAAAGTGAGAGAAATATCATACAATTTAGTTGATTAGGCCATGAAAGTTTGAACATATTTTGGCACTAGGTTATCCAACACCTAGGAAGGTTTGTAGCGAATAATGTATCAACTTGTAGCACCCAATGTGTTAGACAATAATTTTTTGATGTGTTAGGTATTTTAGGCAACAATCAATTTTTAAATATGCTAAAACTTGATTGAACAATCACTAGGGACCTATTTTCAAACTCTAAAACCTATTTATGGTGTTAGATTATTCATTTTCAAATGATTATAGTCCATTTTATAGTTTATTTATGTAGCATGCATTCACTTCCAAAATTTAGTCCATGATCTTGTATTGGATATTTCAGATCCAATTAACATAGTTTTGGTTATGTATTTCATTATAATATATTTGTTCTAAATAAGTACAATAAGAAGAAATTTTCATTATTTATAAGTAAACCAACTTAGGGATAGGTTAAACCATACCTTTCAATACATTGTCATAGGGTGATCCCACATAACAGGTTTACAATTCTATTGATGAAGCAAAATTCCAAAAAACGCCCCCATGAAGAAAATTTTGGGTTTTGGGGGGTTCAAACGAACTTAGGGTCTGAACGAACCCAAAGAGGGTTTGCTCGAACACCCCTTTGAGTGAACCCTATTAAATAATGGGTCCCTCATTTTTCACGTTTCCTAGAATAAAAACAAGGAGAAATTTTGAAAAAACGCTCGAACCCCCATTCATTCGAAAGGTCAAGGGGGGTTCACTCAAAGGGGGGTTCGAGTGAACCCCCCTTTTTCCCTATTCTCCCTCTCTTGCATCAAATTTCTGCAAAAATTTTCCCTTCGAAGCTCGAGTTGAGGATGAAAATGGAGGAGACTTCATAGACCCAACTGGATGATGGTAGTCCTCAAAACGAGCTATCCATTGGATATAATTTTAATATGTTTTGGTTAGTTTGATTAAACATAGGGTTTTCACCGAAAATCAATCTCTATGTTCTACACATGTGGAAAAAAAGCAGATTATCACAAAATAATGAAAAATATTAGCGCACTAGATATTGATGTTCTTGATCCAACAAAAAAAATTAAATTTTTATGCATACAAAAAAATTATGCTTTAGCCAGTGAATCATGTCTAAACTGTAAAAGTTTGACTTTTAAACTTAATTAAGAAAAAAATATTCAATGAAATGCTATGAAACCAATTCCATGCACTAGATATCTTAGTTAGGAATCTAAATTTGAAAAAAAATAGAATTTTATCCTTCATAGAAAAAAAATTATGCGTTAGCCAGTGATGCCACTCTTTAAAAATGGTGTTTACTGTTAAAAACTAGTTTTCGAAGGAGATGGAAAAAGAAGTGCAATCTTATTCCAATTTTTTTTTTAAAATATATTTAGAATCTGCAGACAAAATGTCACAAATCAGTAGTTTACATCATCTTCAAATTCCTCATGGTTTAGTTGCTATAGGTGCCCAAAAGTGAATATTTAGTTACAAAAACTTAGTTTAATATCCAGTTTGGCCAAAAATTGCAAACCAGTATTGTGGGATCACCCCATAGTTGAGTCATTAGTTCTCTTATGTCAATCACCAAATCCTACTAATTTTTCATATAGTGAGGAGCATCCCCACACATCTAATAAAACTTACGTAATGGAGCCTTATCATATCTTTTCATTTGTCCTATGCATTTATCATATGTTTAGATAAACCTATGGTGTGCCTTATACTTGCACTTTCTTATCACTATCTATTCTTCTTTTTATCTTTTCCTCTTCCTTCCTTCCATCACTAGGGTGAATATTCAAGCACCATCCCTTGTGTTCATGGAATATGTTCCTATGCATGTTATAAATGTGTTCATCCTATTGCAAAAAAATTATATATTTGATATATTAAATGGTGTGGATTATGGGGTTGGACCTTACCATATACAAATGATCCTCAACTCTTGTGATTGAGTATTTTTCCCTCAATTAATTATGCAAGAGGACTAGCATTTCTTGTAAAAAATCTACATATTCTTCTTAAACTTCTTAAATTTACATCAATGCATAATTACTTACACACTGTAAAATACTATGCATACCTAATGTCTTCATCTACTCATGTCGATACTTATCTTTTCGGTGACTAAATGTAATATGGTAACTATTGCTCAATAATTTTCCTATACTATCATATTAGTAACTTGCATGCTCATGTGTAGATATACATATAGAATTTTGTTTTCTCATCCATATTGATTATAACATTCATTGTTAAAAATAATCAAATGCAAGAATAAAAATATCTAAAATAAAATCCTAATACAATCTAATGGTCAAAATGAACTTTTTAGAATAAAATAAAAAATAATAAAAACGAAACCATTTGTATTACAACTCAAATTGACTACTATGGACCAGTCCTTTCAAATGTTACCTAACAAGTATTTCCATTTGGTCCACATGTGAAGGTAGTTAGAGTAATCATAATATCAAAGTGTCAAATACCTAGTAGTGTCATTCCATGTAATAAAATTATGCATCTCTACATAAAAAATCCCAAAAAGGTTCTTAAGTTTGTAAAACATTCTTGATGAATTCCCTATGACATGTGTATATATTTACACTTGAATAGTCTCCAAACATGCACAATTCACTATCTAGGTACTAGATAGGTGCTTGCTTTGAGATTATTTATGCAAATCTATACATCCATATTTTCTTCTTAGAATTTTATATCTAGGATCCCCACATCCTTTCATAAGTGAAAGAATGTGAATATACATAAGTTACCCCATGAAAGTCCAAGTGTGGGGCTTTCCCACTTCTACAAGCATACATAAGGAGATCATTCACCATATTATATGTAAAATAATGATAATAGTTGAAACACTATTCTTTTTCCCTTGAGTATTTGGGATTGCAATATTTGTAACTATACAATCATATTTAGGGCTAAACACCCTTCCAAAATATGACTTGCATTTATTGATCAGGAAACATTTAATCTCTATTTTAGGTTGAGAAATAGGGATGCACTTTCAAACAACTCTAATAATCTTAATTAATTCTTTGGGTGCATGCTTTAATACTACTATTGATCTATCCATACACACTCATTTGACTAATAATTTAATTATATACCTTGTATGCTAATGTATCATCTAACTAATGATATGTCTTGACATGTTGAGAAAACCATTACAATATTCTCTAGTTAGCCATCTCTCCATAATGATCTCTACTAGGACTCAATTTTGTGATGCTAATTTTTGCTTGAGTCCCTTCCCTTTTTGTATGAATTGACTCTACTTGCCCACCCCATCTATAAACAATTTGAGAATTCTTAAGTGGTACTCCCTTGGTCAATATTGCCTATGTGCTATCCACTATTATTCCCCATGTACCTGTAATGTGTTGTAGTAGTCAAAATTCAAACAATTTTTTTTTCAAGTATGTGGGTTGTAGGTTAAAATGTTTATAAGTTTGTGCAAATTGTTAGATTTGTCCGATTTTCCGTACTAAGCATATGTTTTTACACATCCTCACATCCTTTTCTTTCCTTGTTAGGATGTCAGACTTTCCTACATTGTCGTGCAACCCCACGTAAGTCCAATTCCATTTACTCTATTAGCTCATCAAAAATTTCCCTATCTATCATTAGGTAGCCCCAAACCTTGATCCCCAATATTCCCCACTACATAGTTTCTTCATTGGGATCCCTTGCTTGGAATTCCTTCCATTTGTTTGCCTTAATGGAATGACTTCCTTGTCACCCCTGACCCTCGAAGTCTAACACTCCCACCATTTTTCATTATTAGGCTCACCTGCTCTCTTGCATGTCTAAAGGACCACTCATGACTAGGGCTGATTGCATCATAATCTATATTAGGGTTTATCTTGCCCAAAAATCACTATTTATCAACATGGATGCAATAAAGGAAAAATAACTTTAAAACACAAAATCAATCTGCTAGAGCTCCACGGTTGTCAGATTTGATCGAATGTTATCCATAGTTCATTGTTTAATCACCTAGATGATGATTTGAAATGATTTACTTATAAGGACAAGTTGTATTGCATTTAATATGGTGGTTAGGGTTTTCTCAACCTGATGTCTTTACATAATCCCCTAGCAAATATTTGTAATGAATTCTCTAGCTCAACTAGATCTTAACACTTCGTATACATGAGAATAATAAATGAAAAATGGATTTTTACAATTTTGTTGTGTGTTCTCTTGTGTCTCTCACATGTATTTTAACTTTCATGTGTTTTGGGATGCGACTGTCAAAAAATGAATAGTTGTGAATAAAGTGTTGTGTTTCTCCACACCATTAATGATTACACCATCTCAAGGATCCCATGACAACTAGATGCTATGAAACAAAGTATCTATATAAACTAGTTGGATGTTCATACAAATGTTCGGTTGCTGAACTATTTTTTTGGGTAGGAATAGTTTGTAGGTTATTCCAGGACATCAAACTTCTTAGTATGATTGTAAATGAATGAATATATCTTGTAGAGTGTAGAAAGGGTTCATAAACACACATCTTTTGTAATAGTATGTCTCCATGGTTTTCTACCAACACTTAGGGAATTAATATAAAGATAGTTATTTATTTCTTATTCCCACATTTGTTGGTATGACTGAAACTAGGGTTTGGTGCATGTGTGACAACACTAAATGTATTACAAACAATTTGTAATAGTCATTCCTTTTTTTCCATTTGTAACTTTGTAGTTCTAGTTATTGAACGTTAAGTGTGTGTTTTAATAAAATATAATCTTTGATTTGTATATGAATACATATCTAGTTTTCTTGATACTTTGCATTTCTTTCCTTTTTACAGTTTTTGACTCACTTTCCCAATGGAGTAGGCACTGATCCTTATTGGTTCAAGATCAAACATTTTCATTTACAACATCTTTGTTCTAGTTAGTTGTAGGTGTAGATTAGATTTTATACATGCTAGTTGTGGTTCATTATTACAAATCAAAGAACTATTTTAGCAAACCAAAATTGTCATTTCATCAGAGAACCAGTATCAGTATGTTTGTATCTTGTCATTGTGTATGTAGTTACAAATGAAAACACCTTAAGGGATTATAATGAAGTTGATATTCGTAGGTGTATGTGTAAGGTGTTATCAACTATATATATATAGGTCATAATGTTGTTAGTTATGCTTGATCTAGTGACAACAATTGGGGTCAAGTGTATAGTTAGGTATAATTGTTATTTATAATAGTAATGTCATGTGTTATTTGTTTTATAAATCTATTTAGGAAATCTTTGAAAATGTCCTCTCGGATTTAAGCTGAGTCCAAAGTGCAAGAGAGATTATCCAATCTTATTGAGCCTAGAACTTTCAATCATCTTTTAATTGTTGATAAACTCCCTTCTTATCTTCTTGAAAACAACCCCTAACCTCAAAGTGAAGAAAAACCCTAAAAGAGTCATATTGAGATCAAACAAACTTCAAAATACACTTCAAAACTCAACTCAATGTAGGTTCTATCTTCACTTGACTATTAGAGGTGATTGTATACAAAACCTCCAAATCATGTTCTTCAATGGGGGTCTCATGAATGTATACTAGTCATTGGAAGTAACATGTCATGAGGTCTTTTAGTACATAGGAGGGATCAATCTTCTAATACCTATTTGACATAAGTCTACATCTGATGTTACGTGTGGAGTCAAGAAAGGGGTCCCTTTTAAAGTTGATAAGAAATTGTCACAGGTGGTTACAAAGTTGTGTAAAAGTCACAAATGTCAGGCAAGTTTGTCATGTGCACAAACTTCCTAGTGCTTGTCATGTGCATTCATTCCTTCTTATTGGGTTATGGTCCGCATTCTCATTCCCTGTCTTGACTAACACTGCCTATTTCTGCGGGAGATGTCGTTTTCGACCGGATATGTCGGGTAAAAATTGTTTTGTATAACGCATTCATTCTGAGAGATGTCGTTTTCGACCGGAGGTGGGTTCAATAAACGAACGCTTTAAATAATGTTATGTTTGTGACATTTAGTACTTAATGAGATTAAAGGATAATAATAAATATTCTTTTGTGTTTTTAATATGAAGTTTTTGAAGGTTAGAGGTATGAGTCATCTTCGATAAGTTTGTTCTTTTTATTTTTATTTGAGCAAGTTTGAGTTCATATTATTGTTATCAAACAAGTGCTATTTTGAATTATTTTTTTTTATTGTCTTTTTTTTCTTCTTCATAGTTTTAGATTTTATCAAAGAAGAATGTTCAAGTCATAGATCAGCTCCAATTTATCAAAAATCAAGTGATGCAAAATTGTATTAAATTTGGACTAAGTCACAGAGTAACTCAATAGATTAAATGAATTTTTTAATTCAACCATTTTTGTAGCTGCTATGTTTTTTGGATAGTCTAGTTTACTATTTTCTTTTTGCTCCTGTTGACAGTTCTTATTCATTGCAATCTATTTTGTTCGACATTTTAAAAAAATGTAATTAGATTTCCACAATCCATATGAATTTCAGTCTAATTGTTTCTGGATTTGATTGTGTGCCAGTTTTTCATCAACATTTCGGATCACACTCAGTGATCCATCATCAGGATAGAGAGTTGAGAAAGATGTCAAGTGATAAGTTGCAAACCAAGCTTGTATAAAAGAGAGAGGAAGGAGGAAAGAGAGGGGGGTTAGGATAAGGCACACATCACGAGGGAAATAAATAAAATAAATATAAAAACCCACTCAAAGGCTACAAAAGAATGAGATATAATAAATATATTCAAAATTATAAGAAACCATCCAAGAAACAATAACTATAAAAAACATACAGGAGAGAAAGTTAACTATATAAATAAACACAGATACAAAAAACAGACATATATATGCATATATAACAAGGAAAGTATAAATAAAACATAAAATACAATCATGAATGTGCGAGAAAAGTGATATATCTATCAAATTACAAAAGGAAATGAAAAACATGTATGTGTCTAAGGGGAGAAAGGAAATTACATATAACTAAGTTTTTTATTTCTTTTATTAATAAATATAAAAAGAAAAAAGAAATAACATATATAAAATACTAAGAAACAAATAATAGAGTAAATGAAAAACAAAATGAATTAAAACGCAAAAAGAAGCCGAGAGAGGATTGAGGGTTAATAGAAAAAAGAAATAAAATAATCAACTAATTAAATAAATGACAAACAATGATAAGAAGAAAATAAACAAAATAAGCTATATATGTTTTAGTATATAATTAAATATACATTTGAATATACAACAAATAAGTGAGTATATAATATACAACAATAAATTTTTTTAAATATACATTAGATATATGTACCTAAAAGTATGAAAATTAACAATATTTGTACAAATAAGTTAATAATGTATTATGAGTTTTTAATAATGTATTATGAGTTAATATTTCCTTTCTCCCCTTAGACACATACATACTTTTCATTTCCTTTTGTAATTTGATAGATATATCACTTTTCTTACACATTCATGATTGTATTTTATTTTTTATTTATACTTTCCTTGTTATATATGCATATATATGTTTGTTTTTTGTATCTGTGTTTATTTATATAGTTAACTTTTTGTCCTGTATATTTTTTATAGTTATTTTTTCTTGGATGGTTTCTTATAATTTTGAATATATTTATTATATCTCATTCTTTTGTAGCCTTTGAGTGGGTTTTTTATATTTATTTTATTTATTTCCCTCGTGATGTGTGCCTTATCCTAACACCCCTCTCTTTCCTCCTTCCTCTCTCTTTTATACAAGCTTGGTCTGCAACTTATCACTTCACATTTTTCTCAACTCTCTATCCTGATGATGGATCACTGAGTGTTATCCGAAACGTTGATGAAAACTGGCACACAATCAAATCCAGAAACAATTAGACTGAAATTTTAAAAAAAGTTTGAGTTCATATTTGTTTATTTGTTTTGTAAAATTGATTTTTTTTATAAATGTATCTCTCTTAAATGTAAGAGTTTACTTTTAATTATTAGTATGCTTATTTATTTAAAATTTGATCTAAATATTAAATACAATAAAATTTATTTATTTCATATAAGTTAAAAAAATTGAGGTTATTTCTATTTATTTTAATCTAGTAATAAAAATGAGAGTAGGGAGAGAAGATATATTTGATTTAAAGGTCATATAAGTTGTAGATGATTAATAAGAAGATACAAAAAGGCTATGGTGTTGTCATATTGTGCTTTTGTAATGATGTTTAAATGATAGTTTGTGTTGAGACTTGAACATGTGTGACCATATTTGTTTGGGTCATAAAAGAATCCCTTTCATACATTGGTGTCCTCTGATGTGCATTATGTGTTCTAAGGTGTCTTAATGCCCACCTACATGCAATTATGTAGTCTACAAATATTGGAGTTGATCATTGACCTGCAATTGAAGGAGAAAAGTGATGATTAGAGGTTGTTTGTAGGATTTTCTTTATTAGACCTTAAGGTTAATTCAGCAATTTATTTATGATTATCATTGTTAATATGGTCAACTTGTGAATGGAAGAAAAAGGTTTAAGAGAAGGATATGAGTATCTTGTATGACATGGTAGTTAGTATTTAAGTAATATGAGGTTCATAGATTGATTAAAAATATATAGGCATGATTATCCCATCTCTTAAGCATGATGCACTATAAAGGAATTGCAAGAGAAATCATCAATAGAAGTACATAAGTATTTGGGAGTAGAAGTATCAAGAACATGAGGAAGAGGATCACTCATGTAATAGGGAAAGGAATGAAGGGCTTAATATCCCTCAAAAAATCCATAGTTTTGGATGATATAGTAATATGAGGAATAGAGAAGGATAAAATGGTGCAACAGTAAAGACAAATAATGACATTGAACATAAGTAGAAGAAAGGAGAGACACTATTTTCATTGTGTGTAAATATGAAAGAAGTAAAAGTTTGAGGTGATGAAATTAAATAGTTTATAAATTCGTTCATCTAGATGTAGAAAAAATAAGTACAATGCATATCATACAAAACAAATCATTTAGGTGCATCATCATGCAATGTAATTGAAAAGGTAGAAAGAAGAACATCCTTAGTATAATATAATTAATACTTAAAAGAAATAAAATTTAGACATATTATGTAATATTTTTTATGCCACTTTTTTTTTTAGTAAATTAGAGTACTAAAGAGAGCAAGTAGGAAAATAAACATGCATATCCCTATTCTTATACAAGGTGTTATAGAAAATCATGAGCCCAGAGAAGTAGTAATTGAAGAAGAGGATATGAATGGTTAGGAGTAGGGTCCATGGAAAGTGAATTCTTGGTTTGGGTGTTCTCCTTGAATGTAGGCTCTATCTTCACTTAACTATTAGAGGTGTTCTTCAATGGGGTCTCATGATTCTATATGAGTCATTGGAAGTAACATGTGATACATAGGAATGGAGGGATACATCATCTATTACCTATTTGGTATAAGTCTACATGTGATGTTATGTGTGGAGTTAAGAAAGGGGCCCCTTTTAAAGTTGATAAGAAATTGTCACGGGTGGTTACAAAGCTGTGTAAAAGTCGCAAATGGCAGGCATGTTTGGGGCGCTGCACAAACTTTCTAGTGTTTGTCATGTGCATTTATTCCTCTTTTTGGGTTTTTCCTTGTGTTGTGGCCCAAATTCTCTCACTGTCTTGACTAACACACACTATTTCTATGGGAGATGTCGATTTCGACCGGATATGTCGGTCCAAAATTGTTTTGTAAGATATATTTGTCAATGGGTAACGCATTAATTCTGAGAGATGTCGTTTTCGACCGGAGGTGGGTTCAATGAACGAACGCTTTTAATATTGTTATGTTTGTGACATTTAGTACTTTATGAGATTAAAGGATAATAATAAAAATTGTTGTGTATATGTATCTTATGGAAGATATTATCTAAATTATGTTGAGTGATATTAATTGATTTAGTTTTTTAAAAAGGAACAAAAATGTTTTCTATGAAGTTTTTAAAGAAGAGTTGGAAAAAAGAATATGTCGATTTTGCGACATGGGATTAGTGGAGACAGAATGGCATTTTGTTATGGAGTGCTCAGTGTATAAAGATATTCAGATCAGCTATGCAGACACCTTACAAGTTGATAATTTAAATACCTTGTTTAAGGAGGAAAGGTTGGTCAAATCAGCAAACTACATCATCAAAATTCACAGTCGTAGGGCTGACCTCAAGCGAAGAACTCAAACTGTTTAAGGTCTCCCCTTTTTGGTGGCGGTCTTGTGTTGTTCCTGGGTCCCATAGGTTATTGTGGCCTCGTGGACGTTATTCAAATCTTTCATTTCATTTCAAAGGTTAGAGACATGAGTCAACTTTAATAAGTTTGGCCTTTTTATTTTTTTATTTTTTTTAGCAAGTTTGACTTCATATTTTGTTATTAGACAATTGTAATTATCAAATTTTATTCTGACATATTTTTTCATATTGTCTTCTTTTTGCAGTTTCAAATTTGATCAAAGAAGAATGTTCAAGTCATGGATCAATTTCAGCTTATCAAAAAGCAAGTGATGCAAAATTGTATTAAATTTGGATTGAGTGGATGAAATAACTTTTTCATTCAGCCTTTTTTGTGGCTGCTATGTATTTTGGATAGCTTAATTTATTCTTTTGTTTCTGCTACCTATTAATAGCTCTTATTCATTACTTTGTTCGATATAAAAAAAAAGTTCATATTTGTTCATTTGTTTTGTAAAAATGAAAAGTTTTATATATTTAACTCTCTTAAATGTAAGAGTTTACTTTTAGTTATTAGTATGCTTATTTATTTAAAATTTGATATAAATAAAAATAAAATTTAATTTATTTATTTCATATACATAAATAAAAAAAGTTGAGGTTATTTCTATTTATATTAATTTAATAATAAAAATAGGAGTAGGGAGAGAAGATATATTTCATTTAAAGGTCATATAAATTGTAGATGGCTAATAACAAGATACAGAAAGGTGGTGTTTTCATATTATGGTTTAAGAACAATGTTTCAATGATAGTTTGTGTTGAGACTTGAACACGTGTGACCATATTTGTTTGGGTCATAATAATATCCCTTTCACATAGTGGTGTCCTCTGAGGTGCATTGTGTGTTTTAAGGTGTGTTAATGCTCACCTACATGCAACCGTGTGTTCTACAAATGTTGGAGTTGATCATTGACCTACAATTGAAGGAGAAAAATGATTTTTGGAGGTTGTAGTAGGATTTTCTTTGTTAGACCCAAAGGCTAATTCAACAATTTATTTATGATCAACATTGTTAGTATGGTCCAACTCGTCAATGAAAGAAAGAGGTTTAAGAGAAGGATATGAGCATCTTGTATGACATGGTAGTTAGTATTTAAATGATAGGAGGTTCATGGATTGCTTAACAACATACAGGGCATGATTATCCTCATCTCTTAAGCATGATGTACTAGAAAGGAATTGCAAGAGAAATCGTCAATAGAAGTAAATAAGTATTTTGGAGTGAAAGTAGCATGAACTCGAGGAAAAGGATCACCTCATTCAATAGGGAAATGAATGTAGGGCTTAATATCCCCCCAAAATCCATAGTTTTGGAGAATTTAGTAATAAGAGGAATATAGAAGGATAACATGGTGCGACAATAAGGTCCAAGAGTGGCATCACATGAGTAGAAGAAAGGGGAGACACACTATTTTTATTGTGTGTTAATATGAAAGAAGTAAAAGTTTGAGGTGATGAAACAAATTAGTTTATAAATTCATTCATCCACATAGAAAAATAAGCACAATGCATACCATACAACAAAAATCATTTAGATGCATCATCATGCAATGTGATTGAAAAGGTAGAAAGAAGAACATCCTTAGTATAATATAATTAATGCTTAAAAGAAATAAATTTTAGACATAGAATGTATTATTTTCTATGCCACAATTTTTTTTATAAATTAGAATACTAAAGAGAGCAAGTAGAAAAAGAAACATGTATATCCCCATTCTTATACAAGGTGTTATAGAAAATCATGAGCCTAGAGAAGTAGTAATTGAAGAAGAGGACAAGAATGGTTAGAAATAGGGACAATGGAAAGTGAATTCTTGGTTTGGGTGTTCTCCTTGAAATATTGGACTCCTCATATATTGGTATGTCTATGACCTTAATAATTTGAATAAATTATTTAGGTTTGAGTAGCTAATTCATTCATATAATTTTGAAGGGTTGTTTCAAATAATTTTTAGGAATATTTATACACCCTTTAACTCCATTTCAGGGGAAAAATTAAGAAACCCCCCCCCTCGGCTAAGGTGTAAAATCTTGGCAAATCTTGTATCATTCCCGATAAAAATATTAATTTTATTGGCGAACTTTTTCCTTTTTTCGAGAAAAAAAAATCCCAATTGGTGAATCTTTTACAATCGCTAGAAGTCTATGGAAAATCGTGGCGAAATGCAATTTTTTTTAAATGAATAAAATATTTTTCATTGGCGATTAAAACCTTTTTTCAAACTATTTTTTTTTTCTATTGGTGGAATTAACCTTGTTTTCAAAACAGAAAAAAAAATGTTGGCAAATAAAACCTTTTTTCAAAGCAAAAAAAAAAATTTCATTGGCGAATTAAAACATAATCTCAAACTAATAAAAAATTTCAGTGGTGAAATAAACAGATATGCCAATAAAAATCAGTGTGGTTGGTGAAAGTATCAAATTTCGGGACATATTTTCCATATATTCAAATTCCTTCATAAAGAGTCTGGAATGCAAACAACTGTCAACATATTTATTATTTCTGAAGCCAGATGTTAGTGCAAATTAATATAATCTATGACCATTCAATGAATTTTTGATGGACGACTATAGTTGCATTATGGAAGTAAATCTCTGAAGCACTAGACTTGCAAATTGAAACCTCTAGAATAACACTAGAACCATTAGATGTGACCATGTGGCGAGATCAAGGCTCATCACTCATCACTAATTCTATCTTTTCAATGCCTCAATGTTGTACATTTCATTTAATTGAAATTCTCAATCTTTTTGAAGAGTGTTTGGTTGTCGTACTGCTAGTGCTGGCAGTGGTGGCAGTTAATGTCATATGTGATATGAACATCCAAAGCAATTTCTTGGACAACTCATAGCTTTAATGAAACAAGATTTGTAATGATTTCATATCGTTTGAGTGGCACTGGTGATTTTGATAGCTTGTCAGCTTGAGTTATAGTTTGCATGTAGCCAGACGCCAATCAAATTAAATATTTTAATTGTACACGAATCACGATTATCATTATACCCAGGCTTGTAGCAACACTAGTGTCTGGTGGCACATAAATAGGGATAGTGAATAGTGGATAGTGTCACAAGGGTTTTTATTTTCTAGGGTTAATAATAAGGATTTAGGAAGCAGATGATGTGGTATTATTGGGGATACTGTAAATTCTCCTGCCTACAGTTATGTAGTTACAGAGTAATCAGTAAAAGACAAATTTCTTTCAAGTTCAAAATGGGTGGAATTGGAAAGAAGTTGATTTGGTTAACCTGACTTCTTAGACAGGTTTTGAACTAGGATGAGGAGCTCTGATGGAGGTAAGTACTATACTAGTGCATGGAAGCTGTGTGCAAAAGATGGGAGAAATTTTTTTACTCCTCTTGTATCCTCACAACTCCCTTTTCCTCAGAATGGTTGGCCTAGCAAGTTCCATGCATTTATTTTTAGAGACACATTTGTATTACATCTTCTGCATGACTCTGGTTCTCAAAGGGGATAATTACATTTTGTATCTTCACAGCTCCCATTTCCCCAAAATGATTAGAACCCCCTTTCCCCCAACATGGTTGGAATTGGGCAAATACCTTGCATTTAAACTTAATTTTCAATGCCACATTTGTATTGTGTTGTCACGAGTAGAGTGGAATCATGCATTTATTTTTAGAGTTACATTTGTATTAAGTTGTCACCAACAGAGGCTTGGAAATTGGAATCAATTTTTAATCCATTGTAACGAGCAACAACTTGGAATAAATTATTAAATTGTGTCTATGTAAAGTGGCACACTAACATATGTTATTTATACAAAACAAGAGCTTGCCTACTCTACAGCTACTCGTCTTTAAAAAGATATGTAATAATGTGACATTGAAATTCAGTTGCAATAAAATACATGGTTGTGTTGTGCTATTATTCGTTATTCATTTACACTTACAGTATAGAGTTATTTTTTGAGTTCAGAACTTCAGTGTCTATTTATATTAATATATTCAAATCAATTTTTTTCCTTTTAGAAATTAAGTAATATACTTTGTGCAATATGCACTTGATAATTCATGTTTATATCGGGCCATCAGGGGAATGCAATCATTTGTTCCACTGATGTTTATGTGTTACAACAATGTGCTTACTTTTGTTGACTCTATTGTTATATCGGGGAGAGCACCTTATGAGTCAACTCGATAGAGTATTGTTACACCGATACTAGGTTGTGAGCTATTTTCTTTGGGCCATCGGCAAGGCTATGATGGGGGTTTCGTCGATGAAGCATTGTTAGGCCGATGGTATTGAATTTTGTTAGGAATGGGGGAAGGACTATGAGTACGAGATTTAAAATGCACAAAGTGATAGGCTTGCGAACTTAAACCTCCAAAATCACCCTATAACCGTTAGATTTAGAAAGATCAACAGTTAAAAATTTGCAACTTTAATGTTCCAATTTCAAAAAAAAATGCATTTAAAACACTTTATACTGCTAAGTGTCAACTATCAAGTGATTTTATTTTTTTAAGTGTGAGGGTCAGCACACGGGGAGATTTTTTTAAGTCCTTTGCAATGTTAAGTTATCGACCCCTTGGCCTTGATGCTAATCCTAGTGCACAAAAGTTTAAAACAACTTTAAAACACATGTGTCAATGTGTCATGTTTATTTTTTTAAGTCAATCTAATAAATTAGTCAAGTTTCAACCGTTGGATGATCATTTGATGTATGGTATTTGCATTTTGGAATGAAATGCACAGAGCGATAGGCTTGCGAACTTAAACCTCTAGAATCACCCTATAACTGTTAGATTTAGAAAGATCAACGGTTAAAAATTTGCAACTTTAATGTTCCAATTTTAAAAAAAAAGCATTTAAAGTACTTTATATTACAAAGTGTCAACTGTCAAGTGATTTTTTTTAACTTTTGAGTGAGAGGGTCAGCACACAGGAAGAATTTTTTAAGTCCTTTGCAACGTTAAGTTACCGACCCCTTAGCCTTGATGCTAATCCTAACGCACAAAAGTTTAAAACAACTTTAAAACACATGTGTCATGTTTATTTTTTTAAGTTAATATCATAAATTAGTCAAGTTTCAACCGTTGGATGATCATTTGATGTATGGTTGTATTTGCATTCCAGAATGAAATGCACAAAGCGATAGGCTTGCGAACTTTAACCTCCAGAATCACCCGATAACTGTTAGATTTAGAAAGATCAATGGTTAAAAATTTGCAACTTTAATGTTCCAATTTAAAAAAAAAAGCATTTAAAGCACTTTGTATTGCTAAGTGTCAATTGTCAAATGATTTTTTTTTAACTTTTAAGTGAGAGGGTCAACACATAGGGAGATTTTTTTAAGTCATTTCACCTTTGCAACGTTAAGTTACTGGCCCCTTGGCCTTGATACCAATCCTAGTGCACAAAAGTTTAAAACAACTTTAAAACACATGTGCCATGTTTATTTTTTAAGTTAATATCATAAATTACTCAAGTTTCAACCGTTGGATGAAAATTTGATGTATGGTTGTAGTTACATTCCAAAATGAAATGCACAAAGCGATAGGCTTGCGAACTTAAACCTGTGGAATCACCCTACAACTGTTAGATTTAGAAAGATCAACAATTAAAAATTTGTAACTTTAATGTTCCAATTTCGAAAAAAGAAAAGAATATAAAACACTTTATACTACGAAGTGTCAACTGTCAAGTGATTTTTTTTAACTTTTAAGTGAGAGGGTTAGCACATGGGGATATTTGTTTGAGTCCTTTGCAACGTTAAGTTACCGACCCCTTGGCCTTGATGCTAATCCTAGCACACAAAAGTTTAAAACAACTTTAAAACACATGTCTTAATGTGTAATGTTTATTTTTTTAAGTTAATATGATAAATTAGTCAAGATTCAACCATTGGATGATCATTTGATGTATAGTTGTATTTGCATTCCAGAATGAAATGCACAAAGCGATAGGCTTGCAAACTTAAACCTCTAGAATCACCCTATAACCATTAGATTTAGAAAGATCAACGGTTAAAAATTTGCAACTCCAATGTTCCAATTTGAAAAAAAAAAGCATTTAAAGCACTTTGTACTGGTAAGTGTCAACTATCAAGTGATTTTTTTTTAACTTTTAAGTGAGAGGGTCAGCACACAGGGAGATTTTTTTAAGTCCTTTCACCTCTGCAATGTTAAGTTACCGACCCCTTGGCCTTGATACCAATCCTAGTGCACAAAAGTTTAAAACAACTTTAAAATACATGTGTCATGTTTATTGTTTAAGTTAATATCATAAATTACTCAAGTTTCAATCGTTGGATGAACATTTGATGTATGGTTGTAGTTGCATTCCGGAATGAAATGCACAGAGCGATAGGCTTGCAAACTTAAACCTTTGGAATCACCCTATAACCGTTAGATTTAGAAAGATCAATGGTTTAAAATTTGCAACATGTAGACTTAAGACATTTGATTCACTTTAATGTTCCAATTTTGAGAAAAAATCACTTTATATTGCTAAGTGAGGGTCAACACATGGGGAAATTTCAGTCTTCACTCTTGAGATTGCTCATTGCAATGCACCACCCTGTTTTGGATTCCACGGTTCCACTTCCAACAAATCCATTCCAGTTTCCATGACTGTCAGCATTAATCTCTTCAAGAGTCAAGACTCAGAATCTGGGTAAGTGAAAAATTCCTGTGGCTACCTTTCATCATTTGACATTTCTGAAAATCTTATTTTGTCAAACTTTGAAGTTTGGGTTTAGAGACTTAAGAATTAAGAAAAATTAAGGAGGACTAATAGGTATTAGGGAATTCAAATTTCACAACTTCACATTGTATAAGCATGTCTACCACCAGTACCACTAGAGCAATGTCTGATAAAAAAATACATTATGTAGAATTGCTTAAAACCCCAGGTTTCATTGATGGGTACCATGATATTTATGATCCTGAAATCTATGGTAGGCGTACCTTAGAACTTAGATTTTCATCTCAGAATAAGGTTGCAAAGCAAACACAAGTTAATAGTATCAGTGCACCGTGGGTAACTGGATTAGGGTGCATGATGTTACATGAGGTTTAACCTTGCCCATAATTTATCATGGTCTGTGCCAAAAATTATGATGATAAGAAAAGAGAAATTGTTAATAAAGATAGCCAAAAAGAATTGTTATCCATTAATGCAGAAGAACTTGGAAAAGTGTTGGGGTTTACAATCAAAGAATTTGGAAATGACCACATTGACCTAGAAAAGCTTTCTAGTGATTATGAAGCAGTGGAAGAAAAGGAGAAAGTTGATTTCTTAAATAAAATAGTTCAGGATAGAAACAAATTGAAAGGTGATCATAAGCCTCCTTATAATTTGGATATTTTTAAACCATGGGTTCATGATACTATTTCCATGCTATCATTTTGCCTCGGTCTAGATAGCAATTTGGAAGTGGGTGCAAGCCTCCTTGAAATGGTATTTAATATCCATTATGCTGTTGAACATGTCAAATATAGTTATATTCAACACATTGTATAATCCATGCATAAACAATTTTTAATGATTAAAGCAGGTTCCACCAAGACATTTAGGTTCACAGCCTACTTGTGATATCTTTTTCTATTCAAATTTAGAGGAATGTTTTAGACCAACAAGCGTCAGATTTAGCCCTATAGTAATGCAGAGGAAAAGAAAATGGCTCTAGTATATGAATGGCCACTGAGATAAGGATGCATGATTCTCGAAGGAACTATAGTTATTTTGTAGACTACTTTTTGGCTCCATTGCATCAAGCAATTACAAATACTCCAATGCCTAGATTGCCTATGTCATGTAGAAACTGCATGCAACTAGGAAAAGAAATACAATTGGCTGATTGGTACTTAATGGAAGAATATATTGTGCTAAGATTTTATGGATCGGGAGTACAACCATACAAACTTCCAATACATGTGACAGAAAGGGTTTTTGCATTGGAATATGTAAGGCAGTTGCAAAGTGTTGATGAACTACACTTTCTCAATCAACAAAAGAAGACCTTATTTCCTTCTTTACCTTTTTCATGTGGAGGGTTCACATTCGAGAGAAAAGCATTTAGTGTGGCACGTAATCTTTTGATTTTTTTTGGCTTTGATGCTATATGTCACTGACAGTATGATCCATGTGACATCATTAAATCAATGATTGTGGCCAATAGAAATGTTGCAAGTAGAAGTCAAAATCAAAGTAAACCCTTGCTTGAAAACTTGAGAAACAAGGATTCTTGGGATGAGGTCAAAATAGCAATGGAGAAAAGTGTTGCTAAGAATGGTATTTCTTTTGAACAATTGTCAACAGAAATTATGGCATTGCATTGAAAGACAATCAGGACATACAAAAATTTTAATGAAAAAAGTGATAAAACATCTAGTAGAGTAAAAATTCTAGGTTCTCTAGAGGAGGAAGTTGCAGATAAAAATTGGTCACGATAAAAAATTACTACCTTTTGGTCTATGAGGAAGGATCTAGGTGATCCAAGAGCTCTTGCAAAGTATAGAGCTAACGAAGAAGATAAAGAGTCTAGAAAATTGTGGAATATAGAGCATCCTGATGAAAATGGAAACAAAGAAAGTGATGATGAATCTAATGACGATAGTGAAGAAGTAGAACAAAGCCATGCCAATTACAAACCTGGTTTAAGTGAGGCCACAAAAGAAGCATATGCTTCAGCATATACTTCAGGAGCAGCCATAATTGAAAAAAATGGTTATGAAGGTGGTCCTTTGGGGTCCAAAAGACAAGGCCCTTGGACGGTAATAAATGTTGAGCATAGAAAACCAGTTGTTAGAGCTTTTAATCCTCATCCTCATGGTCAGATACAATCACAACTAGGACATGCCCTTGGTGGACAACTTAGTGCAACTGGGAGTGCCATTGGTGGCGATGGTATGGGTGGTAGTACTAGTAGTGGTCAACATGTGCTACAACAACAAATTACACACAAGAGGAAAACAATACAAGATACCGTAGAAACACCAAGTGATCAAGGCAATCAAAAGAGGCAAAGGATTTTGAAAGGTCCAAGTCACACTATTAGTGGATCCACCACAAAGGAGTTATTTCTAGGCACTCCCCCAATTCTAGTTAGTGTGGCTGTGACATCATTAGCAACTACAAGTACTCCTATTCCTTCACCATTTAAGCATTCCATTGTTCCTACCTCCCCAGGTTATGATTTCATTGAAGAGTTTAAAAAGAAAAGAAGCAACTGATGGAGAGTGTGTCTATTATAACTTCAGAGCCTACAACAACCATGGTATTACCCACATTTGACACAAATAAAGAAATCATGGAGTACAAAATTGTTGCTCCCATAGTTCAAAACAAACCAACAAATCAGATGGATCGATCTGAATACCAGGTAACCAATTTTCAATTGGATTTTTCTGGCCTAAAAATTACTGACAAAATTAATGTATCAAAGAAGAACAATGAATTGGTGTACAAATAATTGCTAAAGCAAGATAGAGAGAAGAAAAGGTTGCAAACCCAAATAGAAAAGTTATAGGCAGACCTAGCAAGTGAGAAAGCAAAGAGGAAAGTAGCAGATAACAAGAGCAATGAATTAGAAAAAAGAATAATAAAATCTACCTCTACATCAACAAGCAAAGAGGATAAACGAAATGAGAGAGAAGTGAATGACCTGAAGCGAAGGCTAGATGAGAGCAACAAGAAATATGATGAGGAAAACTCCACTTCAGAAAAATTAAGACTAAGCATTGCGAATGGAAATGCACAGTGGGAACAAAAAATGGAGAAACAGAGAAAAAAAAATGAAAGATTGGAGACAGAGCTGGTGGAAGCAAAAGAAGAAATTAAGTCTTCTCAAAATAAGTTATTTGCATTTTGTAGAGATACAGTGAGGCATATAAAACAAAAGATCTGGGATGAAATAATGCAGAGGTTTGATCATTTGTGTGACATCTTTCAATTGATTGATGCTATCAGACAACATCATAAGAAGCTCAAAAAATATTTAGTGGACAACAAAATATATGTTGGAATTAGAGAAATCTGCAAATAAAGTTCTACAAACAGTCTACAAAGCCAGTGACAATGATTTGAAATCAAAAGGGATTACTAATCGGATTGAAACCTCAATGAAGTTGTCATCTATCATTGAAAAGTTTTCGAGAATGCATGGACAAAGGAATTTTTGCATTTGGTTGCAGACAAGATGAAGGTGGTGGATGAAAGGGTAAGGAACTTCACAAAGCTTGGTTTTCCAAAGGCTTTTGACACAAATTACCTATTCATTGGAAAGGATGGTTTCAGAAAGAAGATGGAAGGTGCAAGAAAGATTGATTTGGACTAGTTTCCTCAGAACCCAGATGTGAACTATCTGGATTCCATCAGAACACTAATAACCTTGAATGTAAAATTGACTGAAGAATTCAAGATAGGTTCCACTTCCAATTACAATCATGAAATTTTAACAAAACTTCAAGTCAAACAACATCAGTTAGAACAAATGGCAATTCCACCACGTGAAGAGTGGAAGTTGCTAGAAAAGGTGATACAGTGACTTGATTTTTAATTTTCAATCTTTGATAATATGAGTTTCCAAGTTCCAACTCAGCTCTGTGTAGACTTGTCTTTGGGCATTGGCAAGATTTTGCATTGCCAATGCCAATATGTACTCCTTCATGTGAAAATCAATTAAAAAGCTCAAATTCAGACTTCAGTAATGTGATGATGTTCAATTATCTGTATTATTTATTTTATCATTTGAACTATAAGGTGATGAACTATTAGCTCATTATATTTACTTCTTGGTAGAGCTTCCAGGTTATAGATGTTGAACTATTAGCTCATTATATTTACTTCTTGGTAGATCTTCTAAGTTATGGATGTTGAACTGTTAGCTTCTATTATGTTGGGACTAAAACTCCTGATCAGTATCCACCAACTTACACCTCACCCACATCCCACACATACTGCAAAAATACACTACATTTAATTTTATGATTAGCACAAATTGAAGAGATTTGTGTGACAAGATCCATTTTGTGGCCCACATTACTACTTGATCATGCCCATAAATAAATCTAAAACACCATGGTCACAACCCCTATTCCTGAAGAGTTCAAATTCAATGTATTGAAAAATTAAATGTACTTCCACACACTCAATTTGAATAACATAAATAACCACTTTGGAGACAACCAAATAAGTTAATAACATATAAGCATATGAATCCACAACAATTGAACACTCGAAAGAAAATAAGTAATTATGTGTAACCTTCTCCATTGTATTGATTTTCAAAGTTCAAATGATATGCATTGTAAACATAGTTTATGATATGAGATGGATGGGTGAATTGGTGTAATCTATTATCTATCTTCTTACTATTTTCTACTCTAAAGTCTAATTAAAAATGATGTGATGATCTCCTATTCGAGTCTTGATCTATCTTATATATGAGAGGCAACAAGCTACAAACCCCTTACAAAAAGTCATGACGTGTGAAAACTAAACATAACTCAAATTATAAATAAAACAATGCCGCAGGTGAATGCACCAATCCATTAATCTTCAAGCAGAATCCTGTGACCACCTAAGATCTGTTCAAAGCTTCTACTCCATGATAGGGCACTCATCATGCTGTCGGGTGGCATTCTTACTCTGAATCTGATGGTTGTCCCATTGAATTTGATTCTGACACATCTACAATTTGGCTAATAAACAAATTGACTATAGAGAGGTGATGGGTGTACTCCTATTTGGCATAGGTTTCCACGTTAGACATCCCCCGTTTCATATCATATTCCATAGAAATTATTTTTTTGAGTTGCTTATGAGTGTTTTGTAAAACCATATCCTCGTCATTTATTTCTTGCAACACAATAGTTAGAAGCCCAACAAGCTCTTCCTTCCAATCATCATATTCTCATGGATTTCCAATGCCATTATGAAGTGTCGGGATTGAATCAAAGAAGTTGAAATCTTCCCTAACCCTGTTATGATATCCATTATGTGATTCTACTTGCTTGTTATATGTCAGCAGTATTTGTCCTTTCATGACATTCTTATCTATGAGCTCCTTTTTTTTCTCCATCATTCTAAGCTGCAATCGTTCATTCTCCACCAATGCAATGCGTGTTTGTTTGAATAATTTCCAATATTCATCAACACACTTCATCATTTTGTTGAATCTTTCTTTTATCATTTCAGATACAGTGTTATATCTTATGGTTTTCACTTCTTTCTCCAATTCATTGCATTTCCCCTGGGATTTCCGATGGGAATTCTTCCAATAGGCTGCATCAACAAATGCATCAAGCACTCTCTTATCTTTTTCAAGCCATGGGGAGTACAAATCTGATGTGGAGGAGGAAGATGTTCTTTATCTCTAATTTTCTAGCTCCTTCTTCAGTTTTTTATTTTCCTTAATCAGTTTTTCGATCTGCGCTTTGGTAAATTTTGTTTATGTTCAATTTTGTTGCCTCCATAGGGTTGGTATCCCATACTCGTTGAACTAAGAGATGTCCAAACACTTGGTTTGGATTACTAATTACAACAGGTCTTTTATCATGGGGATACAATGACCAAATAAGCAAGGTGGCTTCGTCTGGGTTGTACCCAGATCTTGAATACATTTTGTCACTTGCTTCTTTTGTTAAGTTCATTGTCTTATCCCGTCTTTTTCTAAAGCTATCAAATACAATTGAAGAGCTAATATCCCACCCTGCAGGAGCAACTCTCCAACTTCTTGAAGCAATTCACTTCCTCTTTTAGGAGTGATGGACTCCATTTCCTTATCTACCTCCCTTTTCAATTCCTCCAGAGTGGTTGCCTCCTGTTCGAGAGTGATATCCTGCATCTTTGTCTCATTTTTCTGCCTTTATATTCATAAACAAATGATTCAAATTCAAAAGATTTAACAAAATCATAATAAAAAATAAACCGTTGTCCAACCCTGACCCTCACATCATCAGATAGTTCATTTGATGCCTCAAATCTTACAATATTCTTCTCTTGAGGGGGATCGTACTGTGCAATCACCCTCTTCATCCTCCTACTCTTCTTCACTTATATTAGTATCTACAGAAAAACATACCTCAGGAGTAGGTTGTGAAGGTATGTAATCTAGGGGCTCTATGTCTTCAGCTTGTACTCCTGAATAGGTTGCATGAGGTGCATCAAAAACAACTGGGGGAACATCCTTTACTAATTCATTGACATGAGCGATGAGTTGCTCAATTCTTGTTAAAGGATCCTGTATCTCACCAAATGCCTTTGAATAAGATGGGACATTTTTTCTCTTCCATTCCTTTGCAAGCATAATCTTGTTATAGGCATCCATTCTTTCCTTGGTGGAAGCCTCATCATGGTTTCTTATGACATCTTTGATTGAGAACAAATGTTCATACCTTGATTGTTAGAGTAATTGGACATTTACTTTATTAATTAAACAATATTTGTTTAATTACGTAAAGTTCCCTTTTACCTCTTTTTCACTTAAGCTAACATTAGGTACATAGTAATTAATTACTTTATTAATTATTATTGTGCAAGCCTAGGGTTTTCATCTATATATGGTTGAAAACTATCTTTTGTATCATTATTCATTTTACATTTTCAAGTGAATACATTGCTCCACATTCTTGAGCATTTCCTTTGTTGCTTCTCTTTGCTTCTCCTTGTAACAGGTTATTTGCTTGCAGAGATCTTTGGGCTCCTATGAAGTTGTATCTTCTCAACTCCAACATGGTATCAGAGCTTCAGATTTGCAGTTGCTTGTTCTTGTTTTGAGATTTTTGCATTGGAAACAAATCTAGGGTTCTAAGGTTTCTTCTTGTGGATTCAGCATACTATGAATTTTAGGTTCACTTTGGGCTCAAACGGACAGTGCCATTGGATTCGTAGCGCCCAAAAACCCTTAAATCGACTGTCAAATCGTTGATTTTGGCCACAGTCAATCAAGGTTGCAAATTTTTTTTTAGGGTTTGGCCGTATAGCCCCCTCAACAAAAAAATCGCAAAAACATTAAAAAAAACAAATTTTTTTTGGTTTTTTGTTTGTGCGGCCCGTGCAAATTTTTTTTGCCGCCTGGCGGCCACCACCGCACCGCCCGTCGGTCCCTGCACCGCCCGTGTTCACCACGCCGCCCTCGGCCATCCCCGACTTCGCCGACACCCCGGATCCGCCGAGCCCGCTTTGCCCATGCGCTCAACCCTCCGACACTTGCCCGCCGAGCTCTGCTTGGCCTCTACCTGCTCCCGTCGAGCTCGTCGCCACTGGACTTGCCACCTGTGGGCTCGCCGACCTGCTCCCGCCGAGCTCGCCACCTGCAGGCTCGCCGACCCGAGTCGACCCCTCTAGCCCCTATGAGCTTAACAACCCCACTGCCCGGTCACATGGGTGACCGCAGGTCTTCCGCCCTAGCCCCCTGGTCTGCCCAGGCGACCAGGGGCCATTTTTTTTAGCCCCTAGGTGCTAAAGGGGTCTAATAGGGCATTTTTTTTGCTCTCTCACGAAATCGGGCATAACTCGGGCGTTTTAGCTCCGTTTTTTGAATAGGAAGAAGCGTTGGAAAGCTGGTTTCGGTTCCAATCTGATGATGAAGGTATTTTTATAAAAATTTTACCAGTCTGGATATTTTTTACCAGTTAAAGTGAGTTCTTCTTTCTTCACTTCCAGGGTCATAGAAGGTGCAAATGGACTCCGTTTTTCAAACTTGAATAGGTGTTAGAAAGCTATCAACATGCTCTATTCAGTGATGTGATCTATTTTATCAGAATTTTAACCAAGTACATGGGAATTTGTTTTGAAGTATTTTTTTCTTATGCATTGCTTCCTTCTTCTCACTTTGTACTAAGGTTTGGGTTTATCTTTTGTGGGGGGTGTTTTTTTCTCTTGCTTTCTGTCATTTATATCAGAAAACCAGAACACCAAAACTCTCAAAAATACAAACCTTTCTACATATTCTATCTATTCTGAAAGATCACATAATAATAAAAAACACAAGTAGGTATAGGTGCGGGGTTTCATGGTAGACTCTTCAGTTGAGCTACTCACATCACATAACTACCACACTTGGAAGTCTCGCATGATGAGGCTACTCAGGTCACGAGGGTTATGGTCTTGTTTAGAAGAGGTTCAACCTCAGTTGCAGCGTCCTTTTGAGATTATGCAGCACATGAACAAGATGGATGAGGCTATGGGTTTGTTATGCATGCATGTTTCAGACAGTCTTTTGTTTCACCTTGATGCTTTTCTCACTCCTCGAGCCATGTGGCTGAAGTTTGAGACACTTTTTGGGGCCATTAATGAGTTTCGCGCATTACAGATTGAGGCAGAGCTGAATTCATTGTTACCTAATTCATTTCCCACTATTGAGGATTTTTTGAACAAGTTCAAAACTATCCACACTATTTTACAGGGTTGTGGAAAGAACAAGACAAACACAGAGTGCATTTACTTGATTCTTTCGAAGCTTCATGGTCCATTTCAGATATTTGCTTCCTCCTTCTACTCCACCATGGATGTTTGGGTGTCAGTTTTACCATGCCTACCTTTGATTTGTTTTGTGAGCGTTTGTCTTGGGAACAGTTTCACCTTTCTCAGATGGATATGCTCTCAGGTTTAAAGAGCAAAGAATTGGTTGCTTAGTCACCGAAGGGGAAACAAAAGAAGAAACCAAGGTCCAAGAAATATTTTGCAGGCAGTGAGCATTCCTCCGAAACGCCTCCTAAGTCTGATTCTAAACCACCATTTAATCCAAAACATGGGAAATCTTCGAAGTCTAGTGAGTCTTCCTCCAAGACTAAGGAGAAATCAAGAGACACTTGCAGTTTCTGTGGCAAGCAAGGTCATCTAGTTTCCAGGTGTTGGAAATAATTAGAGGCTTTAGAGAATGCCATGCAATAGCAACATATCTCCTCACCTCAGTCTTCTTCTTCCTCCACCACAGGGAAAGGTCATGCTCTCACTGCTAGAGCATCGACCAATGGGTCCACTTGGATTTTAGACTCTGGTGCTTCTCACCATATGACTCACACTCAACAGTTGGTCACTTCTCTTGCCTCTTGTGGTACTTCATAGATTACAGTGGGTGACTCTTCACAACTTTCCGTCTTGGGTTCAGGTTCTGTCTCTTTGGATGGGGGTACTCTACAGGATGTTTTGGTTGTTCCTGACATCTCGATGAACCTCTTGTCCATTTATCAAATTTTCCACACTAGCTCTGGTAAGACAGTTGAGCTCTCACCACATGATGTGGTTATTCGGGACCTCCATGACTCTGATTTGGTTGTGGCTACTGGTAGTGTTGATTTGCGCCTTCTGAGGGTACAGGTTCATCTCTTATAGCACATGTAGATTCAGTGAGTAAGCTTTGGCATGAGTGTTTGGGCCATGTCAATTACAAATATCTTCAACAGATGAGTACACCATCACTTGTTCTTGGTCTTCCACAGATTTTCTGCACTGACGGCGTTTGTCATGGTTGTGTGCTTGGCAAGCATCACAGGGATCCCTTTCCGAAGGGAAGTACCACTCGTGCCTTGGCACCCTTGGAGATGATTCATAGTGACCTCATGTCATTTCCCACTCCTTTTTCAGGGGCCAAGTATGTACTCACATTCATTGATGACTTCTCTAGACGCACATGGTTGTACTTTCTTAAGTAGAAGTCTGATGTCTTTGATTCCTTTCGTGTCTTCAAGACATTTGTAGAGAAGCAGTCTAGTCTTTCTATCCGACAGATACATACAAATAATGGGGGGGAGTATGTGAATCAGGCCTTCAGAGATTTTTGCACTGAGCATGGTTTGCAGCATCAGTTTTCTATTCCCTACACCCCTTAGCAGAAAGGTATCGTTGAGCAAAAGAACAGGACTTTACGGGAGATGGCTATTTGTATGATTTAGTCCAGGTCCATGGATTCATCTTTTTGGACTAAGGCAGTCAATTGTGCCAACTATATTTAGAATCGAATGCCTCACAAGGTGATTCGACATATGACACCTGAGGAGGCTTGGTCTCATGACAAGCCTGATATTTCATCATTTCGAGTATTTGGTAGTGAGGCATGGGCTTTTATTCCTAATGCTTAGAGGAGAGCTATGGAGCGGAAGAGTCGACCCCTCATTTTTGTCAGCTACTGTGAGGATGTTAAGGCGTACAGGTTGTTTGATCATGATTCCAGAGAGGTCCTGTTTCGATGGGATGTTCAGTTTGATGAGCACCTTCCTCCAGTTGATACCCTGTCTCCAGTGTCCACTTCACTACCTACTCCACCCGTTGCAGCTCTTCGAGATTATTTTGAGGATGATTTTGATGAGGATATTGATGATCCCCCATCTCCACCTCCACTTGCTCCACCTCAGAGGCCCAAATGGGTGGTGCAAGAGCACCTACACCTTGTGAAGTCTAAGGTGATACCTAGGTGTGTCTTGTGTTCATTTATGCTTAATAAGGTCTAAAGGACCAGTCATAATGTAATTTGAAAAGGTTTTGAATCATTTAGTTGAATTTATCAGTTTGATTCATAATGCAAAAGCCATGTGAAATCATGAGTTTTAAGGGATATGGGGAGTAGGGTCTTATTCCATGTTAAATAAGGTCTCAATGACCATTTTAAATGTATTGGAGGGCTTAATAAGTCAGTTAGGTGGTATTTGCAAAATCAAGTTGATCAAGTTGTAATGGGATAGTGATTAAGAGCAAAATTGGCAAAAAATTGTCATCTTAGACTCTAACAAAGGGTGGTTATGGTAGTTGGTCGGTTCAAGGGGTTATTTGAAGATGGAAACATGATATATTGTGGGAATATCTTGAAGGGAGGCTGTTGAAGAAGTTTGGAATGAGTTTCTAATAAGAAGTTTGCTTTTTTTTTATGTTTTCCATTAAGAAATTTCTGATCCCGTGCATTGTACGACCTATACATATTTTTTTACACTACAAGCCTATTATGATCGGATAGATAATTGAATAAAATTTCTTTTGGCATTGGAATGGTGTGATTTCATTAAAAATTGAGTGAGATATCCTTGTTTTACTGCCGGGTGGTATCAAACCCCATGTTTTGCCTGTTTTCCTGAACTTTGTAGGCTTGGTACGGATCCGTACAGTATCTTTTGGCTCTAAAAATCATTTGGAATGTGTATAAATATGAGTTAACTTTCAAATTCATTTGATTTGAGGATTTTAACGTTCATATTGAGGGAGAAATCATTATTTTTCTGAAACTGCCTATTTACACTGTTTTGGGGGTTGTGAGAGGAGTCAAAATGCAATTCTAAGCCTTCCACCACTGTGAAGACCTTTAACTTGGTGGATAGGC
Source organism: Sequoiadendron giganteum (assembly GCA_007115665.2). Lineage (NCBI taxonomy): Eukaryota > Viridiplantae > Streptophyta > Pinopsida > Cupressales > Cupressaceae > Sequoiadendron > Sequoiadendron giganteum. The sequence goes on along the minus strand of CM021100.1, from coordinate 975,245,348 downwards.
TTAGATAGGAATAATAAACATGTTAATACTTTTTTGTGTGCAGGTTAAGTGATTTTCATAACTTCGTGAGAGCCTCTGGGGTGGATTCCATTGGAAAGGTGCATGGTTTGATGGGTATAGTCTTGAATTGGACAATGGGAAGTTAGGGATGGCTATTTTATGAACTTTTGAGCATATTGGGGATAAAATATGAGTGTTTGAGTGGATGGCATGGTCTGGGAGGCTTTGTAAGTGTCATTTTCAATAAACCCTCATGAATTGTGCCTAAAACAAGGTTTTTCAAGTTTGACATGTGTTTTTCCATACCAATGGAATATTTTTGTGATTTTGGAGGTTTGAAGGCATATGAATTGCTGCCCCAAAGTTTCATGGTCCTGTGATAGGTTTAAAGGAATGTTGCTTTGTAAAATAGGCCTAATCAGCATAATTGAGCCTCCTGGGTCTGCATCATAGTGGTATCAGAGCATCAGGAAGTAGATCTATTTTCATTTTGCAGGGTTGAAGAAGAGGCAAGGTTGACAAGATGCCTCCAAAGAAGAATGATATGGCTAAAGAGATGAAGGAGATGAAAGATAAGCATGCAAGAGAACTCAAAGAGTTGGAAGAGAGAGTCATAGCCTTGGAGACAAACAAAAGAAGGGAAGTGGAAGAGACTGAGACTGAAGATGAGGAAGATGAGGAGTTTGAAGATGTGGAAGAAGAGCTTACTCCAGAGGATCAAAGAATTGCAAGGTTGCTGAAAGTAGTGAAGACTGACAAGCCTAAGGTAAAACTTGATGTTCCTAAGTATGGTGGTAGTTTAAATGATGAAGAACTATTGGATTGGATTGCTGCAATTGATAACCATTTTGAATGTGATGAGGTTCCTGAAGAACAAAGGGTCAAGATTGCAAAAACTAAGTTGCAGGGTCATGCTTTGGTATGGTGGGATTACCTTCAATCTGAGAGGAGGAAGCAAGGAAAGTCCAAGATCACATCATGGGATAAGATGATATCAAAAATCAAAGGTAAATTCTTACCCAAGGATCACCAAGTTCAATTGTTTAAGAGATTGCAAAACTTAAGACAAAGGGAAATGGATATTAAGTCTTATACTGAGGAGTTTTATAAATTGAGTTTAAGATCTGGTCACCATAAGAACGAAGATGAAAAGATTGCTAGATATGTTGGTGGTTTAAGGCTTAATATACAGGATGAATTGGTTTTGGCTAACCCTAGGAGTGTAGAGGATTGTTATCAAATGGCTATCAGGGTGGAGGAGAAAATTAAGAGAAGGCAAGACATAGCGGCAAGAGGAAGAGGCAACACTTCTAGAGGAAGAGGATTCAATCCTAATTTCAAGGCAAACAATGAGATTCAAGGAGATGACAAGAAAGACCAAGATCAATCTGATTCCAGAGGTGGATGGAGAGGTTCAAGAGGCAGATTTGGTGGAGGAAGAGGTTCCTATCAATTCTCAGGAAGATGCTACAATTATAACCAACCTGGACACCCAGCCTTCAAGTGTCCTGAAAAGCAAGGCTCAAGCTCTTATGGTGGAGAAAGGAGGAATCAATTAGTGCATGAAGATGAAGAGAGTGGGAGTTCACCTATAGTCAACCTTACATTAGAAGAAGGAGAGGCACTCATGATAAGGAGAACTGTGTTGCAAGCATCCAAGGAGGAAGAATTGAGTCAAAGGAGGAGTCTATTCAGAACTACATGCAAAAGCAAAGGTAAAGTGTGTCAAGTTGTCATTGATTTTGGTTCTCAAGATAATCTAGTGTCTAGGGAGATGGTGGATAAGTTGAGTTTGGAAAAGTTTCCTCATGAATCACCTTATAGAGTTTCTTGGGTCAATGATAATCAAACTTTGGTGGTAAAAGAGCAAGCATATGTTGATTTTCAGATTGGAGAGTATAAGGATAGGGTTCTATGTGATATTTTGCCAATGGATTGTTGTCATGTGCTCTTAGGGAGGCCTTGGAAATTTGATAGGAGGTCTATATATGATGGCTAGGAGAACACATACACCATTAAGAAGGAGGACAAAACTTTTAAGTTGCTTCCCTTGAAAACAAGTGTAAGGGATAAGGGTAAGTCTAAGGTAGTGTTGTTTGGCAAGAAGGAGCCTTTAAGGCCTGAGGGCAGTAAGTCTAATATGGTTGCAGGTTTAGAATAGATTGGTGGTGTTGTGATAGCAGGGAAGGCACCCACATTTGATGTTAAGACAGTATGTAGTTTGTTTTTGCAAGGGGCAGAGAGAGAACTCAAGCCTAAGTCTGATTTGATCAAGGTAAGAGCTAAGTGTGTAGAGGAGTATGAAGGACAGGGTGAAATTGTTGTTGGGACCATGGTATGTCCCATTACTATGAAGGTTGCTGCAAGCCAAGTGAAATTTGGTAATGCAAAAGAGGATAAAGTTGTTAGTGCAAGGGTACAAGAGGATGGTGACATGGCAGGTCTAGGGGCATTACAAAAAGAACAAATTAAGCAGAGGCATGCAAGTCTGATCACAGAGCCAGTAAGGTAGAATGTGCAAGGAATGGTGAGGAGCTATCCATGTATGGGTGGAGAAAGGAAGAGAGCAGGTTTATATGATTCTAATGTTTTTTTTTCTGCAGGTCTAAGGCTTAGAACAACACCAAATTTTGATCCAGGACTAAAGAGATCAGTACCAAGTCTGAAGATGCTTGAAGCAGCAATGAGAAGGCCAAGAACAAGTTTCCACTCTTGGGGCAAGAGTCCTTTTTATGGGGGGGTGTATGGTACAAGAGCACCTACACCTTGTGAAGTCTAAGTTGATACCTAGGTGTGTCTTGTGTTCATTTATGCTTAATAAGGTCTAAAGGACTAGTCATAATGTAATTTGAAAAGGTTTTGAATCATTTAGTTGAATTTGTCAGTTTGATTCATAATGCAAAAGCCATGTGAAATCATGAGTTTTAAGGGATATGGGGAGTAGGGTCTTATTCCATGTTAAATAAGGTCTCAATGACCATTTTAAATGTATTGGAGGGCTTAATAGGTCAGTTAGGTGGTATTTGCAAAATCAAGCTGATCAAGTTGTAATGGGATAGTGATTAAGAGCAAAATTGGCAAAAAATTGTCATCTTAGACTCTAACAAAGGGTGGTTATGGTAGTTGGTCGGTTCAAGGGGTTATTTGAAGATGGAAACATGATATATTATGGGAATATCTTGAAGGGAGGCTGTTGAAGAAGTTTGGAATGAGTTTCTAATAAGAAGTTTGCTGTTTTTTTGTGTTTTCCATTAAGAAATTTCTGATCCCGTGCATTGTACGACCTGTACGTATTTTTTTACACTACAAGCCTATTATGGTTGGATATATAATTGAATAACCTTTCTTTTGGCATTAGAATGGTGTGATTTCATTAAAAATTGAGTGAGATATCCTTGTTTTATTGCCAGGTGGTCTCAAACCCCATGTTTTTCCTGTTTTCCTGAACTTTGCAGGCTTGGTATGGATCCGTACAGTATCTTTTGGCTCTAAAAATCATTTGGAATGTGTATAAATATGAGTTAAATTTAAAATTCATTTGATTTGAGGATTTTAACGTTCATATTGAGGGAGAAATCATTATTTTTCTGAAACTGCCTATTTACACTATTTTGGGGGTTGTGAGAGGAGTCAAAATGCCATTCTAAGCCTTCCACCCACTGTGAAGACCTGTAACTAAGTGGATAGGCTTAGATAGGAATAATAAACATGTTAATACTTTTTTTTGTGCAGGTTAAGTGATTTTCATAACTTCGTGAAAGCCTCTGGGGTGGATTCCATTGGAAAGGTGAATGGTTTGATGGGTATAGTCTTGAATTGGACAATGGGAAGTTAGGGATGGCTATTTTATGAACTTTTGAGCATATTGGGGATAAAATATGAGTGTTTGAGTGGATGGAATGGTCTGGGAGGCTTTGTAAGTGTCATTTTCAATAAACCCTCATGAATTGTGCCTAAAACAAGGTTTTTCAAGTTTGACATGTGTTTGTCCATACCAATGGAATATTTTTGTGATTTTGGAGGTTTGAAGGCATATGAATTGCTGCCTCACGGTTTCATGGTCCCGTGATAGGTTTAAAGGAATGTTGCTTTGTAAAATAGGCCTAATTAGCATAATTGAGCCTCCTGGGTCTGCATCAATGGGCTCGCTTTATTATTGAGGCAGTAGGATCTATGGCCGGTGATCCTTCAAACACTCATTGCACCCATTCTCATACTGCAGGTTCTAGTCTTTTGACTCATGCTCTTTTAGAGGATCCTCAGAGATTTTTAGAGGCGACAGGTCACCTTGAGTGGGATAGTGCCATGGAGGAGGAGTATTCTTCTTTGATGAGGAATAGTACATGGGATCTCTGTCCTCTTCCTAAGGGCAGAAAGATGGTTCGGTGCCGATGGTTGTATTGCACCAAGTATGCTGCTGATGGTTCTATTGATAAGTACAAAGCACATCTTGTTGTGAAGGGTTTCTCATAGGTTGAGGGTATTGATTACTCTGAGACATTTGCCCCTGTCGCCAAGATGAATTCTATTCGCTTTGTACTATCCCTTGCAACTTCTAGAGGATGGCTCATTTTTTAGATGGATGTAAAGTGTGCCTTCTTACATGGTGACCTACAGGAGGAGATCTATATGGAGCAGCCTCAGGCATTTGTTCATGATGCTTCTTTGGTTTGCAGACTTCAGCGTTCATTATATGGTCTCAAACAGGCCCCTCGGGCTTGGTATGAGAAGATAGACTCTTTTTTGCTCTCCACTGGTTTCACTCGCTGTCATTCTGATCACACGGTCTATATTCAGCATCTTGAGGGTGAGATCCTGATTCTTGTGCTATATGTTGATGATCTTCTCATCACAGGTAGCTCATCCTCTATGATTCAAAATTCTTAGCTAGCCTTGATGGAGCAGTTTCAGATGACAGATCTCGGCCTTCTGCACTATTTTCTTGGTGATCAGGTGATTCAATCTTCAGAGGGGATCTCCATTTACCAGCAAAAGTATTCTCTTGATATGCTTCAACGCTTTGGCATGCTTGATTACAAGCCTTCCCCCACACCTTTTCATTCAGGGGTTGTTTTGACTACTACTTGCCCCACTCCTTCAGTAGATTCTACACTTTATAGGCAGTTGGTTGGCAGTTTGTTGTACCTGACTCACACTCATCCTGATCTTTCCTTTGCGGTTGGTCTTGTCTCTCAATTCTCCCATGATCTTCATGAGAGTCATTGGAAAGCTGCCAAGCATATTTTGAGGTACATTCAGGGCACCACTTCATATGGCATTCATTACACATCAGGGGATCCTCACATTGTTGGCTACACTGACTCAAATTGGGTTGGTGATGTCAACGATCAGAAGTCTACTTCTGGCTTTGTTTTTTGTCTTGGCTCTGGTCCTATCACATGGTCATGCAAGAAGTAGACTGCTCATGCATTATCATCTACAGAGGCTGAGTATCGAGCTGCAGTGCTCGCTAGTCAGGAGATTTTATGGCTTCGTCAGTTGATGACTGAGTTTGGTTTTCCTCATGATAGTCCCAGTATTCTTTGGTGTGACAATCAGAGTGCTATACACATTTTGCGCAACCCGGTGGAGCATCAGCGGACGAAGCACATTGAGCTTCATATGCATTTCATCAGATAGTTGATTCAGGATGGTTCTCTCATCTTGGAGTATATTCCCACTGTCGAGCAAGTTGCAGACATCTTCACGAAACCTTTTGCATCTCCGTGCTATCTTCAATTGCGCTCTATGCTTGGGGTGAAGGAAGTTGTCCTTGGGGGGTCTTTATGAGGCCTTCCTTCCTTCATGTTTCTTTCAGCATGTTCTTCTATCTCTTTTTGGAGAGGAGTTTTTCCCACTGGGTTTTCTCCTTTTCTCCATTTTTTAGAGATTTCTTTGTACTTGGGTACCTGATCTGGCCTTGTTGTCGGGACCCATTGCTTTTGCTTTCAGTAGCTTCTTCTAGGTTTTAGCTTCTCCCTATGTCTATCTTAAGGGGGGGGTGTTAGAGTAATTGGACATTTACTTTATTAATTAAACAATATTTGTTTAATAACGTAAAGTTACCTTTTACCTCTTTTTCACTTAAGCTAACATTAGGTGCATAATAATTAATTACTTTATTAATTATTATTGTGCAAGCCTAGGGTTTTCCTTTTTAGAGTTTTCATCTATATATGGTTGAAAACTATCTTTTGTATGATTATTCATTTTACATTTTCAAGTTAATACATTGCTCCACATTCTTGAGCATTTCCTTTGTTGCTTCTCTTTGCTTCTCCTTGTAACAGGTTATTTGCTTGCAGAGATCTTTGGGCTCCTATGAAGTTGTATCTTCTCAACTCCAACATTGATAGCTCCTACGATAATCTCGCCTTGTGAATAAACCCTTCTGCATCAAATTGTTTCCTTACATCACTTAGAGGTAGGTTGTACTGTGCTAATTTACCATCAATTTCTCCTTATCCTTCATTGGCAACCACTGTAAAGTCTTCAAAACATAAGGTGTTGGGCATAATTGATTGTTTGCTATGTCATTTGAGGTGTTTGGAATCAGATTTTTCCAATTGCCTCACAATTTCTGAATAAGCAATTTGGTCAGGAACTACTCGTGGCATCAAGTGTGGAGCCCCTTCGAACCCATAAACCCTTATCACTGTACAATCAGGGAAACCATACTAGTCTCCCCAGTTATGATTCACTTTATTTCTTTGATTATTTTCCTTTGGTCTTAGAAATGTTTATACTTCTGGGGATAGGTTATAATTGCACGGATATCCCAACAAATTCATCAATGGGTTTACAAAAAATTCTTCAAAATAAAGGTAATGAGACCTACCAGATTGGTTGTCCCACAATGAAGTCCACATTTGTACAGGTTTAAAATCTCCATTTTCATTTGTATCTTTCATCCTTAATTCTTCACTCCAGACCCCTCTGACTTGTCCCTCATACAAAAGCAAATGCATAAGCAAAGAATAGTGTTCAAAATTAATATTATCACTATTATTTTTAATATTTTCAAGCCCTTGATGTAGGGCGTTGGCCAAGTAGCTAGCATAATCAAATGGCCTGGCATCCTTGCTCTATATGTTTGCAGCTAAGACCATTGGGGCAATCGACATGAGAGGCAAAACCTCTACTCCCAAAACCTGACCAACTGAATAATAGGTGTATCAAAAAGACTCTTCAAACAAATCTTCACGGAAAGGAGGGTTTTCAATGCTAGAGAACCTCTTGAGTTGGCCTCCTTCATCCATGGGCCTATGCAAAGGTAATTTCCATCTCTTATAGCTAGTATCCATGTGGTGATACTCTGTCAAGAGATCTTTGACATAAATTCAGTGAACACTCTAACTAAAATACATTAGAAATGAGATCCCTAGAAATAACAAGCATGTCACCCCCACCATGTGACTGAATAGTTCTTTTCTTGGGGTCATATCTAATAGAAAGAGCTTTAATTAACTTTGCATTCAAAAACACATTGGGAACCGCAAGTCTTCCTAGGTTCGACCTCCGCAGATTGTAGACTGGTTGAAACCTAAATTGTTTTTCTGTAATGGTACATGAAGAGGTCGTACCCTCGTTGCGGTGTCCAAATATCCCCTAAGCCCTTATGTTTGTCCCATAGTTGATCCATGAAAGGATTCATTTGAGCACTCTTCTTGGGTCTCGGCCCCGACCCAGGGCATTGATCTATCAAGTCTTCATTTAGGAGTCTCTTAGGCTTTTTAATGTCCAGTTGATCCAAAGTCTTAGTCTTTTCGATTTTCTATTTTTTAGCTTTGGGTTTGTCTGTACTCTCTTCCATTATTTAAATCTTAAGCTTTTGATGACAATAGCTTCTAATCTAGGTCTAAAGTACTTAAGCGAGTCTCGCCGAGTCGCCTCCATAGTCCACCGATCTTTGCTGCGTCAGAACTCCAAGTTTTTTTTTTTCTACTTCTGCCCTAAGCGAAATCTTCTAGGATTTTGTAACAACTATGTGATCAACTTGTGATATAATTCACTTCAATTCTAGTTCATAAATGCACCACCTGTGGACCGTCTTTCATTCTTGTCATCGAAGAAGAACATTTATTTCAAATATTTCAAAGTCGATGATGGCCCGAGATGTCACATCAGTCTTTCACTGATAGCCACCCTCTCCACCGATGGACACCTATCCTTCGTTCTATTAGTGGGACGCTAGATAATGTTTCCCCGATGCACCATAGTTCCCCTGATATAATTTATGCATTCGATAATTCATGCCCATGGTTACTTTTGTTGTCAGCTTGACTCTATCGGTATATCGAGAGAGCACCTGAGGAGTCAGCCCAATAGAGTATTGTTACACCGATACTAGGTTGTGAGCTATTTTCATCGGGCCATCAGCGAGACTATGATGGGGGTTCCATCGATGAAGCATTGTTAGGTCGATGGTATTGAATTTTGTTAGGAATGGGGGAAGGACTACATCACTACAAAATTTCAAATTTGTTTATGGATGCAATGTGAATGTAGGCTATAATATGGTTCTTGTCACACAAATTTCTACAATTTGCATTGTTCACAATTTATAAATCATAAAATCAAAGTGTCGTATATTTTTGTGATTATTGATATGTGGAAGATAAGTGGGGTGGACTCGGTGGAGGCTAGTTTCTTTGTAAATAAAAAATAAATTTCCTTTTAAGAGATCAAATTTTAATTTTAATATCACAATTTCATGGATGACGGAATTCTATATAATTTATAAAATATCATCAACTGCAGTTTGACTTTGGCATATGATTCATGAAGTGCAATATAATATAAAATACCATGGAGTGCAATATAAAATAAAATATCCTAAAGTGCAATGATTCACAATTTATTTGAATACAATACAAAAAATCAACTACAGTTTGGAATATGATTCATGCAGTGCTTGAGTGCAATATAAAATAAGATATCATGAAGTGCAATGATTCACAATTTCAATGTTCATTGAATACAATATGAAATATCATCAACTACAGTTTGGACTTTGGAACAATGGAAACTGATTCATGAAGTGTAGTAAAAATACCTAGAACCTGCTAATTCTCTTCCATTTCCCAAACAGAGTTAGGGTCCTCAAACCGATGCTCATCTTGAGATAAATTAAAAGAGTCATCTTGATTCTGAGTTTGCTCTTCACTCTCTTTGGCCTGTGTCTCAAATTCAACATTCATGGTGTGATTTGTGTCAATTTCAATATCATTGTCATCTGTCCCAGGCCCACTGCCACTACCACTTCCACCAGTACCAATGGTGCTTGGAATTGGAGAGCCTGTGTTGCACAACCCGGTCCCTCTTCTTTCACACGTGGACCTCCAAATTGCGAGTGCCCTTTCAAAAGGTATTTTTTTGACATTACACGTAGTTCCTTTCATCCTCAATCAATTTTCAAAATTATTGTCCAGTTTGTTTCTTAGCTTTGATTTCAAAAACCCCAATGTATTGGAAACTCTCTCATCCTCCACTGACCCTAATATCATTGTTTGACATAAATCAAATTTTTTGAAATATTCTGACATCGAACCACGTAATATTTCACTCTAACCTAAGTTTGTTGGAACATTTTTTATTGATCCCGGTTCAAAGGCCTTCTCCTTGCCCATGGATTTATTACTGGTCCCTCATAGCTGTTGCAAAACTCCTACATTGCTTTCTAAGCTTATTTTCATTTAAAATTCCTTTTATTGTCTGCTCATTGTATGTTACCTCTTTTGAAAACTGTTTGATCAAGATTTTTACTTGATCATGAAAATATTTTGGGTTATCTCGGTTTACCCAAAATTGAGGATACACAATACCCATGGCTTCGAGTATTTCATGTCGAGGGAATCTTTCACGAATCTCTGAGGAAAGAGATTTTGCAATTTCCTTCAAATTATCACTAACAAATTTAACAATGTTGTTAAAATATTCTTCGTTAATAGGTACTTATCTACTAGAGCACCTAACTGTCTTACAATGGTGCATTGGTATCTCATATCCACATACATAGATACATAAGTGCCCGCTTGCATTAAACTGTAAATAATTATCAGGATTATTCAAATCAGTATTTTTCTGCCACATCAAATAATTTGTGCCTTCTTGTGTTAGATCTAGATATAGATGATTGAGGGCTACGCATGTAAGTTTACGTAGATTGGCATATTTATAAATATACATTGTTCTATCTTGGGATTTCTTCACAAGATTGTTCATCTCATCTAGCATGGGGAGAATACTAGCTAAAGTCAAGAGTGTCTCTATATCGCTTAACCTATGTAAGAGATCAAGAGCTTTGTCTATTGTGTTGTGATGCTCGAACATCACTCCATCAAGGATTGATATTCTGAAAGAACTCATTGTGCTGGTCCATGCAAGGAGATCCATCTGGTATCGACATCCTTGAGAAGCTTGTTTCTAGGTGTTATTCCCTCAGCAAAATGTTGAAATTCAAGGAAAGGTTTGGGACTTCGGCAAAAGTATGCGTGGATCTCGCGAACTAGATTTTCAACTTTTGATACTGTAGGAAACTTTCTTACAATTTTGAATGCTAAATTCATTATGTGGGCCATGCAGTAAATGCCAAGCATGTATGGTGAACAAGTAGTTTGTAACTTTGTGCAACACCGCTCCTTTGACCTTGCATCACTACAACTCCATCAACTCCTACACACACCAACTTTTTGGCAATTGTCAACTCATCCATACTTGCAATTTCATTCAAAGATTTCTTGACTAGTTCAAATAGATTTTGCGATGTTGAACTGTCCTTAATTTTATGAACACAAAGAAGATGAGCTTGGAGAACATGTTGTTCTACAGTATACAAATGCATACAAACCCAAGAAGTATTGTCTACCACAGTAACTTCATCTAAAGATAAATCAATGAAGTTTGACTCTTTTACTTTCTCCTTTAAATCTTGCTTTTCCACTACAACAAGATAGCTCACCCAATCCCATTCAGTGTTTATTGACCAATGTGAGAAGGGAAAGTGGGGAACACTCAAATAAGATAATAAATCAAAATATTCTGGGTAGTTTGTCATAGGACGCCCCCTGGACAAAATATGAAAAACAACACTCATCTGAATAGTTTTTGATAGATTTGTTGCTGCCATGGTTTTTCCAAAATGAGCCTCAAGTGTACCTTCACATTTTTTAATCTTCAAAATTCTATGGTTATGCTCTCCATAATTTGCAGCATACTTAACATGAAGACATTCTTCCTTTGATTTCCATTCTACGATTGATTGTTCCTTTCCATCTATGATTGGTTTTTCATAAAATTTACCGATATGCTTTTCTATAGTGTCAAGCTTTAGCTGCATCATATTGTATCTTCCACATTTACAACTACAAATCTTACATTTGACCTCTGTTTCCCTTTCAATATCGTTTTCGTTTGATACCCCCACTGGTTCAAGGAATGGGTACTTTGACAACCAACCAATTTGAAAATTCCTTGTGTTTTCCCATTCACGCACCAATTTTGTTTTTCCTTTTCTTTTCTTGCTACTAACATCATCCTCATCCAAGTCAATTATCTCATTCTGGCTAACTAGGGTATCTCTTGGAACATCTTCTACGGTATTGCCATCCTCATTTGATACATTTTGATTTAACTCAATGACAATCTCACCTTGACCTTCTTGTGGCAGTGAGGTATTGTCAATGCCATCTTAAATAATCTTTGGTGGAAGAGTTGATGATGTAGCTCCACCTTGATCTGATGGTTTAGAAGCTTTGCCAATTCCAAAGTAAGATTGTATGGTACCTCCACATTTTGGGCGTTTTGATGGCCTCCCGGTCTCTTCATTACCCTTAGGAGTCTTACCCTTGTTGCTCGACATATTGATATCTCACTTCGAATAAAAGCTAGAAAAAAATGTCTTCTTGTTTAAGAAGGACAAATCGACAGAGAATATAGATCCCATTCCCTACTCAAAATCATGTTTAAGACTAAAGCAAGAATGGAAAATAGATAAAGAAATCTTATTATTATAACTAATAACTAATAACAGTATGAAGAAATGATCAGTCACCTTTGAGTCTATGTTTTCGGGTTTCGTTGACTTCTGAATCGAGAAGTAGAACCTCATAACCAAACAAAATGTGTAAGAACAAATAACAATTTCAATTGTATTTATATTAATCCATATTTGGCAAATTCTGCGAGATTTTTAAATGGTATGTTAAAAATTTGGCAAATCCCATGTGCTTATACAACGATACCTTGTAATTTTCAAGGTGAAATGTGTCATCAAATGTAATTATTTTTAAATATTATTGTCGAAATAGGTCCTGATGAGCAACTATTTATAAATTTTAATTGGCAAAATGGGTCTTCACAAGCAACTATTTGTAAATTTTAATTGGTGAAATGGGTCCTCATGTAATTTTTTTTTAATAGTATTGGCGAATATGTTGGTGTTTTATGACATGCTCCCCGAGATTCCAGGCGAAAATATTAATCAGTCCATTGGAAATGCGTAGTCTGTTATGGTGAATTTATTGCCTAAACATGCCTCGTAAAAAAAACCACTAACGAATGGACATGCATTGGACCGATAGTTCGTGAAATTCGGGCAATTTGAACACCCTGTTGGATATGATAAATTTACCAATTTCAATTTGCCCAATTCCTAGAATTCGCCAATTGACGAAGATTCGCCACTAAAGTTTTCCCTGCTCCATTTTAATTTTGTTTTTCTCTATTTAATGAATTATTAGTTTCGTTTTAAGTATTTCTCTTCTTTTACTTTAATCTATGAGATTTTATCTATGCAAAACCTATCATGAATTTTGTTATGCAGTTAAGCGTATTTAACATTTTACTTTAATTGATGCATGCAAATTCATTATTCATAGTCCTCCATCTTTTAATTTTTCTTTCCTAGTAATTGATTGATAGATTTGGAATAAAATAATTTCATCATAGGGCCTTATTATTGAGGGGACCACATTTATAGGTTTTACTAGAATTGGGAATGTAAAATCATTTCCACTTTCATATATTTTGACATCTAATTTGAATAATAGAATCAAAACTTTGATTACATATCTAATCCCATTATAATCACATAATTATTCTAATTTAATCAACAATTCCCTTTACTTATTTCCTTCTTTAAATCTAAAACACCCCTTATTGCCCATTTTTAAAATAATTTTTTCTTAATGAATTATTTTACTTTGATATATTACAAGTTCATATATTGCAACAATACTAGTTACTTTCAATGTAATACTATTTTATAATATTAAATTTTCTCTATATACATCCATACAAATTTAAACATAAACATTTATGCATTTACATAAATATTTATGTTGTTTTAATTTATTTATAGTTTAATCCATTCTAGAGTTTCTAGCTATTGATTGAAATGAATATTACATTGTTAGTCTCCATATTTGCACTCGCAATAGGTGTCCTATATTTATTATTTGAAATAATTTTTGTTTGACATGTCTATTAGGTCACACTGAAGTAAAAATTACCTTTAGTTCCAAATGATTAATTTTGAAATATTACTTTCTCAATCACTTAGTTATATTTTATGTTGAACAAAGTTGGGTCACATAAAATTAATACAAATGTTCCACTTATCTACATTTAGTTAATTAGTTAGGATATGTTTACAATATAGGGTAACATTCTTGAGCTTAAATATTAAGTTAACCTTTATTTTTGTGCATCAATTACATGCATTAATAATTATATGTTGCTAATAAAGCATTTACATAAATTCATTGGTATCACTTAAATAATTGCATTAGTAACAACTTTTTAGACAACTAGTGTTTTGCATGCCAAATTTGAATAATAGATTTAGTTTATATAATTTCAAACTCCTAAGAGTAATAAAAACAACATTATTCAATTATTCAATTGTAAAATGTTATATTTGTAGTAAAATATTTGATAGTATTTTCTTATTCAAACTAAGCACCCATATTTAAAAAAAGGTTAGTATTCATATTAACACTCTTGAAAGTTACAGAGATAAGTGAGTTTTTTAAGTTTACACTCCATAAAAAGGTTCTTAAAACAAGTATTCCATCTTTATTTTATCCACTTTAAATTGAATAGAATAAAACATAATTATGTTGAAATCCACAGGTCTTATAATTCGATAGATTTATTTACTTATTTTTACCTTACCCTTACATTGAGGTATCTTGACATACTATTTTATAATTCTTTGAAAGGTTGGGATCTAGTGTTTAGTGAAACATACCAAAGCCAACTAGAGGTCTAACTTTTATTACAATAATTATTTAGAGCATGGTTGATTTGTGTGATTCCCTTCTATAGACTTACAAAAATCCTTGTTAGAGATTTATAAATCACCTACTTTTAAATTTTCATTCCATGTTGTACACTCATTTTAGCATCTATTCTTGTAGTATATATTCTCGGTCTGATTCATACTATTTTCTTATCCCTTTGATCATCACCAAGATGCCGATTTGAAATCTATAATTTATCTCTAGAAATTTTACTCTGTTTACAATTTTTTTTGTATTAATAATAGTTTGAGCACCCAAAATACAAAGTTCCAGTCCAATGTGCTAACAAAGGTTAATAGCTATACCCTATATAGAAGATTACTTGTATAATATGTTGCCTATACATTTTGCTATATACTAGTATAGATCTTAAGCTATCAACACTGGGAGGATCGTGAGATTGAAGCTAAAGTTATACAAAATTATGTAAGAATATGCAAAAGGAGACATAGGATGTGAATAATTTATTCAAGCCGACTGCCCCATGTTCCTGCTTTCACTACAGGAGCCCATGTTATCCCAGTTGACAAGGGTGTCTATGGCTTCCATCTCTTCATTTGAGAAAACTTCTTCTATTTCTTGGTTGTCATTGGTATATAGCCTGGGTGCCTTGTAAGCTAGGTTCACCTCCTTATTAGCATCTTTTTTCTTTGTTTTATCAGCTTCTTTTCCATTGTATTCCTTCTGGAATGCTTTTAATGCTTTCATAAACACAACCAAGCTAGGTTGGCCTTGTTTCCATGAGTGGAAAAACTTGACTTCATGCTAGTTGATCAGGACAATTCCATCTTTGAGCACCTTAGGAATTCGCTCTCTGCTATCTCATTTTTAGCTATACCTAGATTGCAACATTAAAATGTGTGAGCCTTTTCAGAGACTTAGTAAGGACCCTCCGACACCCACTAAATTTTTCGTCATTCCTTGCCTTCCATACACACTACATAATTTCAAATGAAAGAGAAAACCAAAACATATGCAGTTCCTTGCTCAACTTTTTATCATAAGTTAATACAATTCTTTTCTAGCTAACCTTTCCATTAGCATCCCAAATTTTTTGATTATCACAAAATATATTCCAAATTTCATTAGCAAAAAATAGTCAAAGAAAATATGAGAGATTGTTTCCAGGACCCTACACAAGCTGCAAATATCAATATTAGCATGATTTATTTTGTAAGGAAGTCTTTGCAAAAGAAGAGCCACTTAAAACAAGCTTTCTTTTCATCTATACCATTTTGCCAAATTAAGATAAAATCTTTTTTCCATGTATTACAATCATAATTAGCTTTCCAAACCTTGTTAAGGTGCTCAATGGGAGGATTGGACTAGATTAGATCCTTGTAAATGATTTTAGTTTTGACATCACTGAGAGGGGTGGAGTCATGCCATACAAAGTCAGAGGGTCTAGGCTCCCTATTGATAGTGTTGGGGTTAAGATTGAGATTCTTGCAAGTTTCCTTGAGAATAGTGTAGGTCCCGGTGTTAGAGAGGGGGAGATCAAATTTCTCCTTCAGTTAATCCTAGCCTACTAGCACCCCATCTTCCAATATGTTGTTAAATGTTCTAATGCCAACTTGATGCCACTTTTTTGTGGAACAACCCTACAGTAGGGCTAGTGCTTTTCCATTTTCCTCTAAGTTCCACCAAATAGAGTGGCTAAGGTGAACAAGGTTTTGGTTGTGATCAACCAACATAGTGCACTTGACCTTCCCCCTAACTAACTCCTAGGCCTTCTAGATGGTTTTGAACACCATTGAGCCAGATGGTAAAATAAGATGCTTAGTAAAAAGTAGGTCACTAAAGGAGAGGGCCTTCCAAGACTTAGCCATTTTCAATATATCTTCCTTGATGTTGTTCCTAACCAACACTTTCCATGGTTCATCACCTTCAAGGGATTTTAGAATCCATTTATTGGCTAGTGTACATGCCATGTTTCTTAAGATCCTTTATGTCGGCCCCATGGTTGTCGTTGCACCAAAAGGTTGACCTATTAATGCCCGATACAACCGCTAGAGTTAATGAATCCATGGGAGGAGGTTAGTCCATGTCACAAATCCCGAGAGGAGTGCTAACCATTTGCTAACAATCTCCCCCTCAACATGAACCGAGGGAATTCAAACTTGACAACTTTGGCTCTGATACCAATTGTTGGCCCCACAATTGTCATTGCACCAAAAGGTCGACCTGGTAATGCCCGATACAACCGCCAAAGTTAATGGATCCATAGGAGGTGGTTAGCCCATACCACAAACCTTGAGGGGAGCGTTGACCATTTTCCAACACTTCAGGCCTAATCCACCATTGGGTTTTTCCAAGCAACACCAATCCCACTTGACTAAGTGTGCTTTCCTTTTTCCTTTCCCATCATACCATAGGGAACCTCTGATCTTTTTTTGTATTTCGTTCACTTGGTAGCTATTAAAAAACTAGATCAAAGCAAAGTAAATGGACTAGGACATAATTTTCGACAAATTTGGATCGTCCCTGCAATGGAAAGGAACTGCCTGTTCCAACCATCTAGTTTCTTCTCCAACTTATTTTTGATCCATGTCCATATTTTCTTTAGGTTAAGACTCATAAAGAAGGGGATCCCCAAATATATCACTTGTTTTTGGCCCCCACATTGGAATTCAAACCCGTGGAGCCATTCAAGTGGAGCTTTAGACCATTCAAGTAGTATGGATTTAGTTCTAGAAATTTTGGCTCCTGAGGCAAGGCAAAATAAGTTGAGCTTCTCAAATAGGTTGTCTATGTTCCATTCTTGAAGATTGATGAAGATAGTAGTATCATCAGAAAATTATATGTTAAGGAGCTCAATCTTATCAGGAAGTATTAGCACATTAACCTTGGGGGAGATTCTAGAGTCTCTTAGAATGTAGTCGAGAGCATCTAAGACAATGAAAAATAAAGCAGGAGCAAGGGGACACCCTTTCCTGATTGATCTTTCCAAATTAATAACCTCAGAAAGTGAAATGTTGACATCCAACTAAGCAGTGGCATCACTTAGCAGGGTGTCAACCATGGAGCAAAAGGACTGGGGGAATCTAAATGCTTTCAAGGTCATTATGAGAAAAGGCCATTCTATCCTGTCATAGGATTTTTCAAAGTCTAGCAGGAGTATAGAAAAATCTTGGTCAGATCTCCTTGCCTAGTCCATGGCCTCCCAACTCATGATCAGGTTTTCAAGGATATATCTTCCCTTGATGAATCATGTTTGGGTGTTGTTTATGAATTTTGGGAGTACATTAGTGAGTCTCAAGGCCAGGATCTTTGCCAACACTTTGTAAGAAACATTAAGTAGTGTAATGGGCCTCCAATTCTTTATTAGTGTTCTATCCCCTTCCTTTGGTAATAGTTTGATGAATCCTTTGTTAATTTCCTCCCCCAGGGAACCTTTGCTTAATACTTCCATATAGAATTGGTGTAGATCATCACATATCCACTCACTAAAAGTCTTAAAGAAATTGAAACTAGAAGCCCCTCCATTCCAAGCGATTTTTCATCACCCTTAGAGGCTATGGCCTTCTAAACCTCTTCTTTGGTTATGCTACCTGAGAGAACTACAACATCTTCCTTGGATATTTTGGGTGGCATTAGATTCTTAACTAGGTCCGTTGCACGGTCACAACCTTCCTTGTTTCCTTTAGTCTGCAAGAGCTCTTTATAGAACAAGAAGAATTGATTGAGGATGTCTTCATGTGTAGTTATGGGGGTACCATCTTGATAGATCTGCTCAACGTGCTCCTTTACACCTTTTTCCTTAATGTATTTGAAGAAAAACTTGGAGCTTTTATCCCCATGTTTTAACCAATTAAGTTTGGCTCTGACTTTAAGCCCATGATCTTATTTTCCTATATTTTCCTTAAGGAGTGCTTGGTTTTGTTAAGTTCCTCATAGTAGTTAGCATTGGTGGGATCTTTTTCCAATCTTCTCTCAACACTTAGCAACTCATTCTGAAGGAGTTTCTCCTCCCTTCTACTATCCATGGCTCGTTTCTTCCCCATAGTTTGGAACATGATTTTCCAACTTTTAACATTCTAATTCCATCTAACAATTGGGTTTGCATCCTTGAGTAGCCACTTATTAATTTCCCTCAAGGTATTAACTGCATCAACACAATCCTTGTCCTTTAGAAAAATGGTATTGAGTATGAAGTTATCTCTTCTCTTCAAGGCATCATTTCTCCCACCATTGAATCCAATACTTGCTTTGATTGGGTGGTCGTCGAAAAGGGTGTAGGGGTGGACCATTACCTTATTTCCATCACATAGGGGTGTTGGAAAAACAAGGATAGACAACTGAGAGGGGGGGTGAATCAGTTGTTATAGAATTTAAACTTATTTAACCTTAATCAACCTTTAATTTCAGATCTAATAATTAACAGTGAAAGCATGAATCAACAACACATCAGAAACACATGAACACCAAGATTTTATATGTGGAAAACCTGTTAGGGGAAAAACCACAGTGGATGTTAGTCCACAAGATTATACCCTGTTAGAAGTATAATGAAAAATGAATAAGGAATGCACATGCATTTAGGCACACTGCTTAGAGCTCACTGCTTAGAAGGGAAGGCTCACTGCCTTACATAAAACAATCAGATTAAATCCATCTGATGAGGTGAAACTGATAAATTAGCTTCTTCAAAATCCTGATGACAGTTTCAGTTAGGCACATAAACACTTCTTCACACTTCGCTCGGTCTTCTTCACACTATGCTCTGAAATATAATGATCTAATCTTTATTCACATATTTCACATTCACACTTCATATACATTCATTGAGCACACTCCAAAATGAGGAAAAAATCATCTTATATATCCGCTACATGGATTTACATCAACTCTGTCGGCCACAAATAAATAATAGATGAGCACAAACTGTCGACCCAATTCATGAACAAATCTCAATGCGTACCAACCTAAGTTGGTCACAACATAATGAAGGCCTAAACGAACATCCTCAAATGCACCAAGTATTCAAAAATTAATCCACAAGGATCCACAACATGTTACCACCATCATGTCAGCCAAGAACATGAAAACTTGAACACACAAATAAAAAATCTTCGATCACGAACACACCGATCAATGTGGGCGTACCACAATGATAGAGCATGATCTAGAAACATCACTGATCATCACAAGATCATATGCAACAACTCAATTTACCATAAATGCATTCTCTTCTTTCAGAAACACCTGCTACAGTAACAAAATAACTATAGGAAGTTAGAAACTCATAACTTTCTCCAATCTTGATGCACACCTCTAAAACTTCTGGACAACATACTAGATAGGCTCAGTAACAAACCCTTTAATGCATGACTTCTAAATATAAACGTACATAAATTTACACCATTCTAATCATCACAACTTCACAGACTACCTGCAACATATTTATTCTAATTTTCTCAATATCCTCGACATATACAACCTTTATAATCATTAATGCTAATAGTGTTGACATCAATGACAACCACATATCAGCAACACAACCACAACATCCAACAAGGGGTTCAAAGCAAAATGAAGATTTATTCGAGTAAAATTTGTCTAGCTAGCTTGCTGTAAATTCTTCTTCCCCCTTCTAGGCATTGCACCATGTAAACCAAACCGAGTTGCTTTCCTTTTTCATCCCTTGGAGGGGGTTGTCCAAGTTTAATTTTGCTTTCATTCTAGCCCAATAGTACTTCTCATTGCCTTTCCAATCCATAATCAGCCCCCCACTTTTGCCTTCATTTTCTTCAGTCGTATTAAAGTCACCTCCAACTATCCATGGAATTTTTGGGAGGCTGCCTAGTCATTTCCAAACTTTTATTATATCCAAGTAGTCATTTGGTGCATAGACTAAGCATACACCAAATTTGATCTCACCTTCAACAAAAGCTACCCATACTGCTCTATTACATGTGGACACCCCAAATTTGGTAAGGGATTGTTTCCACTTGTTGGCCATAAGAATGGTAGTGCCCCCTCCACCTTTTTCATGCTGGGTGGAAATGTAGGAGGAGTTACCCCAGATAAATTTCAGGCTATTTTCCAGAGTAAATCCAACTTCCTTGAGCTCCTAGAGAAAGACAAAGTCTTTCTCTTTTTCCAAGTTTAGAAATCTCCTTATAAAATATTTTCTATCTGAGGAATCTAGTTCCCTCACATTCCATGATATACAATTAAGACTAATCATTAACCTTTTCATTTAGAGTCTCTTTGACACTCCTAAAAAACTCAAAGTATTTAGGTGCTTCATATTCACTCTCAATTAAATGGCTAGAACAAAGCTTATTTTTTCATTTTTCATTTTAGGAGGGTCTTGCTATTTTTGTTGAGGGCAATGGTGCTACCCTTCTTCCTTACCCTTATTTTATTAGGAGGGACCACATCATCCCCCTGATCTTCAACCATTGGGAGTCCTGAGCGTTGTCTTTACCCTCCACATTTCCAATTTTTCCCCTTGAGGATTCAAGTGTGGCAGGGTTAAGGTCTGAGGCTTCACCCTCTATCCTAGTGACTTTCTTGTTACCAACATCTCTAAAGGGCATTTCGAGGTCAATTGGGGAGTCAAAAATGTTTTTGATCCATTTTTCGCTCTCTTCCTTATCACCATACCACTTGCTAATCATTTCTGAGAGAGAATCCAAGCTCTCTTTTAAGGGTTTTGTCTTATCCCCACAATCTCTAGGGGAGCTTGGGGAGCTCTTTGAATGGGATTCATCCTCCCCTCCCATAGTGATAGAGTTAATTAGGTTTACATTATTTTCAATATCTTTTAGCTTAGTTTCATAGATTTAAATAATGTTGTCCCTAGTCGAGGGGGTCTGAGAATCCTCCCCCTCAATCCCCTTGGAATTCCCACATAATGTGATGGGGTTCTCACCTGTTACATCCACATTCCCTTGAATAGCTGAGCATTCTTGATGGGAGTTACCACCTCCCTCATTGTTATGCCTCAGGGTGGAGGGGGAAGAATTACTAGCCACTTCCTCATGGTTAAACTTGACTTCAAACCCACAAATTTTAACACCATGTATGAACACTTGCATTTTTTCATGTTTGTTTCCTTTCAATTTATTTTCCTCAACATCATTCTTAATTTTTCCATTGCGAGCTGTTGGGCATTTTTTCTCTCAGTAGCAAGCATTGGGTTTGAGGGAACAAATGGAGGGGTTGGAGCAAAGGGATAAATGGGAGTGCTGTTGTGACGTGGGGAGGGTGGTGAGGGGGATGCAACTAGGCTAGCCACAGGAGAAACACGCTTGGCTTGGGGGGAGGAGGCAACCAAAGCATAGACAAGCATAGAGGATGAAGGCATAGAGGGAGCCAAAGCCAAAACCTTAGGACTAGCATCGGCAAGGGAAGCAACCTTAGGCTTAACAGACTCAGGGGGCTTAGCAAGTTGGGGCTTCAAAGAAAAGGGGTGGCTAGGAATGCCTCCTTCCTTTCTAATAAGGGGGAAATTTTTACAAATATGCCCATCACGTCTGTAGAAGTAGCAAGACCCTAGCCCTCCCAAAAACTTGACAAGGTAGAGATGCCTTGCCCCACCAAATAAAATTCCAATATTACTTGGAAATTCAACCCCATGGTGAAGCGAGATAAGTGCGCACACGTTCATCTTGGGAAGTGACGTTTTAGGTTTTTCCACCCTTAGCATGTTTCTAAAGGGTGCAAGGACCTATGGAATGTAGGACCACATATCATGAGGGATGTTTTTGACCAAGATCCATCTGGTTTATGAAAGGGCAAGGATTTCATTGCAATTGGCCCTGTGTGACCATGCAACAACTCTAAACATGCTCTTCCCTATGCTCTAATAGGGTTTGTTAAGGATTTTTGTTTGCATTTCATGGGTTTTAACAAAAAATAAAAATAACCCTCGCTGAATCATTTGACAGAGTGAGATTTGGACATTTTGTTTTTTATTCCAAATTGTGTTTAGCCAGTTTTCAATAAATTTTCTAGTAGGAAGGTTATCCACATCAACATTAGCCAAAAATAAAGCAACATTTGAAAGCCTATTTCCTTCTTTAATCACGGTGTCATGCATTTTAGGGTTAAGAGAAATTAGAGTGATGTCATGAAGGAACTTACCTTATGTTCCTCCATTGCTCTCAAAATCTTTAGCCTAGCTTCTTATGAGAACGAACTTTGCATTAACAAGGCAAAGCAACCTCTCCTTGACGATGACATCACGAAATGATTTTTCCTGCCACTAGTTGTTAAATGCGGCTTCATCCTTGGTGATGTCATCGGGAGGGTCCTTGGGGGGTCATTCCACCTCCATTAAAGTTCACACACAATGGGCAAGAGCGCCCAAGAAATGAAAAGCCTAGAAAAATAAAAACACACAAACGCAAAAAAAATTTGGAAGGCATGACGAGGACGCATTAAAGAGGGTACAAAGGGCTATATGAAGCAAACCTTAATGGGGGGCGGCTGAGCCTCCCTCACACCACTTGCCAGCGAAAACCCTAGGAACTTGTAGATCTTGCTACTTGTATTTATCGTAATCTCATCCACTATCCTCTATTTACTATTTTTGTTCATCTAGACACAAATATGATCATGATCTCCAACCAATATTTTAATTTTAAAAATATACGTTCCATGAATTTTCTATGTTTTTTGAAATAACTCATTTGAATTGATTTAAAAAATATATATTTTTAATCCATTTAAGCATATTTTGAATTCTCCTTGAAACTACAATCTTATTATTTTCTATGTCTTCTCTATTGAACAACTCTTTCCCTTTATAGATTCTACAAATGTTTACCGCTTCCTTGATTACTCATCCATAACCTTTACTTGTATGTCCTTTCCCTTTCCTAATACTCTGCTAGTGTTGGTATTTTGCTTCCTTAAACCCTCTACAAATTGAAACACAAGAACACACTAGCATAAGTCTTACAATTAAAATATGTAAGCTTCCATCATTGCTATGTACCTTGGCACCTAGAATAACATACGCTCCAATATTGAAATTAGATTAAATAATATAATAGAAATAATAAAAAAATATAGATTTAATTCAATTATGATGTGATTAAGGCAATAAAATTTAATCAATGAAATAATGGAGAAAAATATAAAAATTTGGAAAAATTATAGAATATAAACCATAAACATTGGATGTACATGGAGAAAAACTTGTAGGAAAAAAATGCACCCCTAAGAAACCCAAACTTTTGTTATTCTCAAAAAATGAAGTATAAGAATACAATCCACTTATCCCTTTGGTAATAGTTTGACATCATAAGAGTACTGTTAACATAGATTGATTGCCACTACACCAAAAGCCTAAGTTGTTAGTGAGGATGACATTAGAGAGGTTAATGGGTATTGACAAGGGTTGAGGATCCCATGTGACAACAATTTACCCCCAGTCGAGAGGTCGATGGACACAGTCGATTGTGAGATAGAAAGAGTGTCAAGAGTGGGATCCAAACCCTCCCCAACAAATTCGCCAATTTTGTTAACACACATTGACTGCCACTACACCAAAAGCCTAAGCTACTAGTGAGGGTGACATTAGAGAGGTTAAGGGGTACCAATAAGGGTTGAGGGTCCCACGTGATAATAGCTTACTAGTTTTGTTAATACAAACTGATTGCCACTACACCAAAAGCCTAATCTATTAGGGAGGACGACATCAGAGAGGTTAAGGGGTACCAACAAGGGTTGAGGCTCCCACATGACAATAGTTTTTAGCATGCCTAGTGGGACATTGAAACTTGTTTTTGTCAAGAAATACTAATTTTTCATTGTTGTCTTGGTATATGCAGTAGTGTTTTTGGCCTTTTTGAGGTTATAAACATATACCTAGTGACTCTAATCTATGATTTCGAAGCATATCTAGTAAAATCAACACATGAGAAGAGTGAAAACAAGAGAAATTTCTACTCCCTTCGAGTATTTGCAATTTTTCATCACCGAGAAGAAAGGGGAGGGCAACGAGAAAGAGTCTTAGTCCACTAGCTAGATCATGTTCTAACCTACAAAGAACCATACAATCCACTATCCCATGCCTCTTGTAATTTTTTAACTTTTATATTATAATATTGGTGGACAAAACACACAATTTTTTTTTTAGGTTAAAATTAGAAAAAATACATATCACAAACTTATGCTCACACACATTATGTTGCCAAAATTAACCAACATTATGGCCCAAGCACATGACAACACTAGAAAGTGCATGATGGGAAAAAGTCAATACACACCAAAATAGAACAACACTATTATAAGACTTACATGTACACCATGGAATGATGTTAACATGTTAAGCAACCAAGGAGATAGAACATCCCCTCAACTAACAATAGAGTTTCAACTTAGAACATTAATACCAATGACAAGTAAGAATGGAAAAGACTAAAGCCAATAAAAAAGTTCATTCCAAACACATTTAATCCCTGAACAAAATACCCAAGAAGGGAATCTCAACACTAAAAAATCCTCTCAAATAGGCCATGAATAATTGATCATTAGGGAGATGCAAAAACTCACCTATCTCTCACTAGAGACTAGCCAAACATGTTTAGGGACACAAAAAAATAAGAAAATAACAACTACATAAAGTACCACCCAAATTGAAGGTTAGAAAAGAAAGACATATTTAAGGAAATAATTATCCTTTAAAAAATCTTCTTAAAAAGTGTAGGAAGTATCTTCTATCTAATGAGTACACACTTATGCTGAGAGGAGGTGAATCCATATAAGATAATATTTTACTTTTCTGACACTTAACAACCATAAAAATATCAATCACATGAGATATATCAATTATGCAACACAAGAACATAATATTTACAGGGAAACCCTTACAAGAGACAACCATGGCAAAATATTTCTTCTATATAAATATCTTTTACAATATTTGTAGGCACCAACCTACAGGAAACACCAATCCTGTCTTCTATTATTTTTAGCCACTAGCCCATTAGAGACATCAATCCCCACTTATATCATTTGTAGGAACCCATCCACTGGAGATACCAATCTCCACAACTAAGCACCAACTTAGCAAGAGACACCAATCTCTTCTTTTAGGAAGTGTTAGAATTGGCTATGGATGCCAAAGATCTATGGATCAAATAGAAAGCACAAAGAAGAGAGAAAATAATATGACAAGAATAAACTTTATTCAATGTCAATGATAATGGAATTGCTTGATTTTACAATGAGATGCCCCTTGGTTATATAGCCAAGGTGAGAACATAAGAGTGCATAAGATTATGACAAGTGTCATAATCTTATGACATAAAACAACAATGAAAAGATTCACTCCACCTAAAGTAGAAAGTGATAATGTGATAACCACCACAAATAGTGGATCACCCACAAAAGGTGGAAACCTAATCACATGATATGTCTATGAAAGGTGGAGGTGATAAAGTAATAAGAAGATAAGTCCACCAAAGGTGGAAATTCTCTAACAACTCCTATGTAGTCCCTAAGTAAACTTAACTAAAGTGTAAATATGACCTAAGACAAGGTACAAAATAGTTAATTACACCAACACCCCCCCTTAAGTGAAACTTAGGGAGAATGTACACAAATGCAAACAGTGCAAGATGGGTCCCGACAACTAGGCCATGTTAGGTACCCATGTACAAATGCAATGTGATCTCTCACAAATGGAGAAAAGGAGAAAACCCACTGGGACAAAACTCTTCTCCAAAAAAGAGATGAAATACAATAATGAAATGCTCTCAATGATGCATGAGAAGGTAAAAACCCCATGTGAGGAAAAAGACCCCCCCATAAGAGAGAAGTAGAAGAGAGACAAGGTAGCCCCCCCTCAATGAGATAACTTGTTGCAAGAGAAACACTGGAAGTACACTGTGGAGTAACACTGGAATCCTCAATCTGACAAGCAAGGAAAAATACTTTTGTTTGCTACTGAAACCATATGCGAGTCACTGATTGACTCAAGGTGGAATCATGATAAAGCAACAACAGACCCGATGCCAAGGAACACTGGAAAACTCACAAACTGGAACAACTCTGGAATCCATGAAGCAACAGTAGATGAATAAATGATGCCCCCCATAAGAGGTAATGATATGATGAAATAATCTAGAAGCTATGTTTATCTCGATGCCGATGCCAAACTGTGACTAAAACTGATCCATAGGAGCAAGTACCATGAAGATTCTGGAACATTAACCATAAAATGAATGGCCCTCAAACTGAGATGTGACCCAATATGAATCTGATGTGATTCAGGATCATTAACCATAGGCTCTCAATCTGAGATGCCAAAATGTGTCAAGCTATGAGCAAGATGTGACTAAAAGAAATAACACAATCCAGATACAACTCATGTGAGTTGTCATCAATATGAAGATGAGATCAAAGTGCATCTACACTCTAATCAGATTATTATGCAATGGAACTTTATGTAAGTTCATTTATTACAATACCCCATGACTGTAAAAGGAGAACATGCAAAACTTGCATAACATGCATAAAACAAAGAGAAAATACAAACCTTATGCATACAAAAAAGGAAATAGTGCATGTACTAATGAATGTTCACATCTGCCTCCATGATGAAAAATAACCTCAAATTTGTGTAGATGATCAAATCTGAAAAAAATGGCCTACACCATTATGAAGTGCTCGAAACTAACTTTCTGTCAATATCTTGTTTGCCAAAAATGGACTCCGTGGCCAAAAGTTATGAATTTTTCAAAAAAACTGAATTTAGCCTATAGGAAATGGGTTTTCTAGCAAAAACTTTTATTTCTAATTTGATTTTTGGAAAATCTACTTACTGTTTGTAGACAAAAATAAAAACCCAGAAATATTTTGATGTTAGAAACAAAACCTAGAAATCGTTTTTTGATCCAACAAGCAGAAGATGAAAATTTTGATTTTTTTAAACCTTCAGCTGGGAGAAAAATGACACTTGATGCTTTTTGGACTGTGATTTTCTCCACATCTGTACAAGATATGCAAAATCTAAAAGATACCAGTTCAAATTTCAACGCTGGCTACAAAACCTTGAAATCATTTTTCCCGCAAATGAGCAAAAATTGGATTTTTGAAGCAAAAATGATGACGACTCCAATAAAAAATGATTTTCAACAAACCCTTGTTTGTCAGAAATGCAAATGGTGATCAAATTGAGTGAACCAAAAGCCAAATCTGACTTTCTCGAGCCTTCTAGACGTAATGGTGAGCTCAAATTTGCTCCAGCAAGCTTCGATATGAATCTGCAATAAAAAACCAAAAATAGAACTTTCCCAAATCTGGTACCTCTCTTCAAAAAAAGACTCTCCAATGGCACCCAACCCGCTCTGATACCATGTTAGAATTGGCTATGGATGCCAAAGATCTATGGGCCAAATGGAAAGCACAAAGAAGAGAGAAAATAATATGACAAGAATAAACTGTATTCAATGTCAATGATAATGGAATTGCTTGATTTTACAATGAGAGACCCCTTGGTTATATAGCCAAGGTGAGAACATAAGAGTGCATAAGATTATGACAAGTGTCATAATCTTATGACATGAGACAACAATGAAAAGCTATCACTCCACCTAAAGTAGAAAGTGATAATGTGATAACCACCACAAATAGTGGATCACCCACAAAAGGTGGAAACCTAATCACATGATATGTCCATGAAAGGTGGAGGTGATAAAGTAATAAGAAGATAAGTCCACCAAAGGTGGAAATTCTCCAACAACTCCTATGTGGTCCCTAAGTAAACTTAACTAAAGTGTAATTATGACCTAGTACAAGGTACAAAATATTTAATTACACCAACAGGAAGAACCAAATTTCAAATGAATAAGTATTCTCCTTCTCAAACTATTTATTCTTCAAATAATGAAAAACTTTTTTTATTCCTTCATAAAATATGATTATAAATATCCTCTCTCCCACAAATGATGCAATCTATTTCAAGTTTTCATATACCTCTTTTAAATCTACATATATCTCTTTTATCACTACTAGTGCATACGATTTATCTCTATCACTCAACACACACTTATTCTCCTTCACAAATCTTCCTTGAATGATCTTATAAATTCTCTTCATAAAATATTCTTATGTTTGTATGATGTATCCTTTTGGCTCTACACACTTGCTTCCCTCTTCACTCTTCATTTATCTCTTGAATAGTAAATATTCCTTTTATTCTTCACACATCTCACTACCCTTCTACTCCTCAAATAACTGCATGATTTATCTTCAAATCTCCACCCAACTTCTCCATATTATCACATCTTTTATCCTCCTAACCAAATGATAATATGAATCTCTTAGAAAAAAGATAACTCTCCAAAAAATCATTACCTTTGATAAAGAAGTGATCACTACCTTTTGAGACCGATTCATAATATTTTAAACTAAACTTGAGCACTCCCTTATGAGGTGTAACCACTACTCCTTGTAAAGTAATTACTTGCTTATCATAATTTTATTTATGCATCATTGACATTATATAGCCACTTCATCGTTTACATGAACATACTTACAAAGTAATTACTTGCTTATCATAATGTTATTTAAGCATCATTGACTTTATATAACCACTACATCATTAACATGAACATGCTTACTTCCCTCCATCATAAAGTAATAATTGCATTTTTAATAAATTCAATGTCCCTTGTCATTAATATCATTCGCTAATTTCTCTTAATAATTCATAATTATTATTCTTGGATGATCTAATATAGACATATATATGATTATCTTTGAATGTATAGTAAAGGAGTCAACCAACATTTACATTAAATGTCTTTATCTTGGGTGATATGTATAAAATTTATGATTTGCATAGTGTAAAGAGGGTCGACTATGAATAGGATAGCATAAAATTAAACTTAAGCTTGTATTGGTCTACCATTATGATCTTTGTCATTAACCACCTTGAAATAATGTAATCTACCCTTACATGAAGTCATAATGTGATATTCCCTTGTGTGAAGTGATAATGCGATCTGCCCTAATATGAAGCGATTAGTGGCCTTTAACATTTATGCATTTAGTTCTTCATTGATATCAAAAATATGGTGGAAGTGGTTTTGTTCTTTAAAATCAATGACAATATTGTCTATTTTCTTTGACATCAATGATAATATTCCAACAATATCGTCCATACACCTTTGACATCAATGAAAACATTGTTAACAAACTCCCCCTTTTTCGTTGATGGAAACCTTGCAAATAAATGATTTATGAACATAATGCTCTCCCTTTCTCTAACTCCCCCCTTTGAAATCAATGGAAAAGGGATGTTCATTATACTTTCATTAATAAATAGATCATAAGAAATATCATATTCTTTGTGGTCAATACTCACATCTATTGCAATAACAATATAATTCTCCACTTATCGGAGATTCTCTTATGCTTCCCTTTCTCTACTAATCTATACATTATTTCTATATTACTTGGGTGACATATTTGTAAGAGTTGGTATATAATAACTCTACACCATGAAATATTTGGCTAAATATTATAGCCACCCAAGATCTAGGAACTTCATGAAAGCACAAGAGAGATCAATATGCAATTCTTAAGATTGCAATAGAATTGAATATACAAGAGAATTCAATATGACAATTTTTATGAGACCACCTAGTTATATAGCCAAGGTGAAACATAGGATTAAACAAGATTATGACAAGTGTCTTAATCCTATGTCATGTGACAACATATCATAACTACCTAGGACACATGTGTTAAAATTTAAAAAGATAAAATAATATCTAATGAAAACTAACACCTTCTAGAAAGATTCCCTCCTAGGACCTAAGTAAATTTAACATTTAAATAGGACGTACTAATGACTAGATAGGTAAAACACCTATTTACACCAACATCCCTCCTTAAGTGCAACTTAGGGAGTAGCTGATTATTATGCAAATGACACACAAATGGGTTTTAGCTATGAGGCCATGTTAGGTACCCATATACAAATTCAAATGCAATCTCTCACATACAAAGAAAAGGAGAAAACCTAGTGGGACAAAAATCCTCCCCTAAAGAGATAGAAAACAAAAATGCTCTCACTAATGAATGATAAGGACAAAACCCCATGCAAGGAAAAATTCCCCCCATAAGAGAGAAGAAGAAGAAAGACCATGCAACCCCCATCAATGTTGAGTCTCCTGAAATGATGGTAGAAGCTCAACATTGAATGTTGAATATGATCCAAAAGCATTGAACATTCCTTCCCTTAGGAAGAAACAAAACCAAGATGGCATTCAAGATGTCTTCTCATTCCAAAAAGTAAGATGTGGGAAGATGAATGATGTGTGACATCTCTGGAGAATGCTAAAGTGTCTCCATGTCAATGCTGAAAGCTTTCACTCTCCAAATATGAGTTCTAGGCCACACTACCAAAGAAGAAAATCCAAAATCTCCTAGAAACGATTGTAGAACACAATCCAAAGACAAGGATACCTCTTTTGAAGAAAAAGAATCCTCCTCCAAATGTTTTCCAAAATAATCCACACTCATGTCAAACTACAAAGGATGATCATGTAAACAATGAACAAGAGGGTCAGAGTGTCCCCTCACAACAACTAAAGAAGGACGATCTCCATCAAAGAGAAGATGAATGTCATCAATGATGTCTGCCAAATTTGAAAGGTGGGAATCAAAAAATAAACCAACAATGTCTATCAAGTACTCATCCCGAGTACCCATCTCTAGAAGATGATGTATGTCCCGCTACACTGAATCATAAGGAGCCAAAATTGTGGCAACACAAGCATCCTCAAGTACAATATTAGATTAAGGAGATGAAATATCAAAAAATTGTCACTAGATCCTCGATAGATGATTCAAATGACCATATTGAATCTCCTCAAAAGTGTCCACACTAGATGCCTCAATGTGAACATCTATCAAATCATTAGGAGTAAAATGTGAGAAGGTGTAGGCTTGAGATTGGTGATCAACCTCCCTAATCACAACTATATCTCTACTATGCAAATATTGGATTATGACAAAAGCTGGTGTGAACTCAACACTCTTGCCTGCTCCACCATGTGTGATTTTATAGATAGAAAGGATATTGGTTAACAATGAAGCGCACAAAGAACAACATTAAATGTTTCATCATCCATGTCAATGGATCCCTTCCCAAAAACATGTGCATATATGTGTTTTTTGCCGTTAGGATGTGTGGTGATGAACAAGTATCAAATGAAGAGAGAATACTCCTTGATGAATCCATGTGATGTGAGGCTCCTAAATCAAGTATCCACCTCTCTAACTTAGAATTTGTAACTACAACAAGTGCTTTCCCCTTATGTCTATTGGAATTTGATGATGAAGAAGAAGATGAACCCTTTGATGATGAAGACTAATTGATTTTAGCCTTCTTAAGAAGATGCTTCAAATCATCAATTTGTTTTGAGTTAGTGTTCATCATGCCCTGGTTTCTTGCAATATGCACAAATAGGCTTCTCCTTCTTAGATGATTCCCCTTTAAAGGGAGAGGATTTAAATTCTTTATGTGGATTTTTATTTTTCTTCTTTTGCTTCTTATCAAGATTCCCTGATTCTTTTTGTACCTTAGACTCACTCTACCCAATAATTCTCGTGACTTGGAATACTTGATTAGACCCATATTCGTTAACTTAGCTTCCTCTTAGATTAGGAGATTTTCAAAGTCATCAAACTTAGGATCAACATATGATGCTACCATAGAAATTAGATAGGTATGAAATCGGAAAATAGACACTGAATACTTAGGACCAAGTTTGGATAACACATTCAAAATCAATTGTAAATCCTCCTTATCAATGTTGCAATCTTTCAATTGTGTTCTTAGTTGCTTAACTTTAGGGATGCAGTCTTAAATATGGTCAAAAATTTTAGGATCAAGATTCATCAAATCATTATCAATTTGATAGCCCCTGATTTTTTTTTTTTACCATGTAATTTCTCAAAATCATCCCAGGCCTCTTTAGGTGTTTTGCATGATTCAACATGAAATTGTAAATCAAATGAGACTAACGAGCATATGCATCCAAGTGTTTTCTCACAATCGAGCTCCCATTTTACCACTTCTTTAGCATCAGTAGGTTTGAGAATGGTTTCTTTTAGATGGCATATAAAAAATCACCCAAAAATGTTACTGTAGGAGCAAGAACGAAGCTCCTAAAGTTTTGAAAATGAGACTAGCTCAGCAATACCTATGAGAATCTGAAATATATGGAAAAACCAGAAACCAAAATTAAAAATTGATTTCATTATTGTGAAGAGCATAAAATTCTACCCCAAATAAAAAACAATTGCTCGAGAAAAAGAGTTAGGATGACCAAGTTATAGGTGTTTGAAGTTTTCCCTCCAAAATGAAAAGTGCATTGGAGAGGGGGAAAAAAAATCAAGTCTTATTGACGCAATTTTGAAATCAATAGTAGATGGGCCTAAATTTGATGACCTCTTGCACATCACATTGGAATATACCTCGTTTGGCTAGAATATTTAACAAATAGAATATGTTGTTATCGATGGAATATTCAAATCAGAATATTCTTATAGAATATTCTGAGCATTGGTCTTTGACAGAATCTCTAAATATTGTTGGAATATTCTTCAAAACCCACCAATGTTGATTTGACCAATGATGGTTGATTATGCCATGTGGGGGAGTGGATTTCTGCCATGTGGCAGCCTATGGTCATGGTACATGATGAGTACAATGGGTACTCTGCCGTAGCTACAGGTTCCCTACATTGACAGGTTTGTGGGTGGAAAGAAAAATTTGCAAAAATATTCTTTTGTTTTCAAATTTATATATATATATATATATATATATATATATATATATATATACATATATTATTTTTTCAAATTTTCAAATAAAAACCATTGAAACCAAAAAAACATTTGCGACTGTAAAAAAAATTTGCATCTGCGAAATCTTTTCGACTAGAATGATTTTCTACCGCCGGAAGTACAAATTTTTCACTGTACCACACAATTATGATGGCCATACAGTTGTACAAATAGTGAAGGAGGGCATTTTTTCCTCAACCTCTAGGTGAAGTGCTTGGATTTTCACAATTTGACAATCGATCTTGGGGTTTTTGGGCCTTCTAGATGTGATGGTAGGGTCAAATTTGACCCAAAATGCTCTAAAATTGTAGCTACCTCCTGGATCTAGCAACAACACTTCAACTTCAAACCCTCATAGATTTGGCCTCAAATGTATGATTTGGATGAAATGAAAGGAAAAAATGACTTTCTTGAATCGTCTGATATTAATGGTGAGCTCAGAGTTACACGAACAAGCTCTAATTTGAACCTGCAATAGAAAGCCATAAAGAGGAAACCCCCAAATTTGGTATTTCTTTCAAAATTTTATAATTCTCCAGATCATCATTCGATGCAAGAGAAGATCATACTCAACTTTTCAAGATCCACCAAGATTTTCAACCTATATCTCTCAATAAGGACTAATACAAAGCAATCCCAAAAGCTATGATACCATGTAAGAGTTGGTATAGAATAAATCTACACCATGCAAGATTTGTTTGAAGATTTTAGCCACCCGAGATACATGAACTTCATGAAAGCACAAGAGAGATCACCTGTTAGAAAAAAAAATGTTAATCTATAGATAAAACATGTTAGAAAACAAAAAGCAGCCATGCGGGCAGATAAGCAGACAGTCAAAAATTGAAGGAAGAGATTTTAAAGGGGTCCCTCAGGAACCCTTCAAAAGAAAAGGGGTCCACTCAAGGGACACTTAGTTTGAAAGTGTAAGAATAGTTTTTTGCAAATCAGTTCAACATCAAGGAATCCTTCTGAAAGATGCTTACTTCATCAAGGAATTTGAAAGGAAGAAGGGTCCCCTCGCAAGGGGAAGGTCAAAATTCACCCATAGGAGAAGGCGCTCCCTCCTTGGAGAATGAATTTTCAAATTCTTTCTTTATGAACCCATGATGAGGGAAAAATATTCCGCTAGGGTCCTTGTTGAGGAATGTGATTTTTGAAAGATAAATGTTGAAAATATTTTCAAGAAAAGATTCATTGACCATTGAATGCGTTTTTTGAAAATCAAAGTGACATTATAGCACCCCCTTAGGATGATGCGTGTCAAACACTAGGCACATGGGATCCTAAGGAGACAAAAACAAGAATGAAAAAGTGATTCTATGACCCATGGAACATAGTGTGATGTAATCATGGTAATGTTTTTTCCTCACATGAAGGACAACACATAAGCACCACAACATCACAAAGCAAGCATGGAAGATAAGAGAACAAAAATGTAAACAAAAACAATAACATCACAAACAAGGGAAACATGGGCGATATAATATTTTAGGGTCAGAGCTACTCATAAATATAGATAAATAAGTATAATAGTATATTAATGAACTATCATCAACCCCCTACCATATCAGACCATGTGAAGAATGCACAAGAAGATGAAATAAAAATAAAAAAATGGTTCAACATGGAAGGGAAGCCTAAATTCCCCCAACACTTTGCATCATCCGCAATTGTCAAAAATAAATACACATAAAAAAGGAAGAATGATGTGACAAATCGAGGAATTTTTACTAGACAAAAAATCTCCTGTATCCAAGCAGCTATAAGGGTGGTAAGGGTCATCCAGGAACACATAATGTAATCATGGGGGAACACATTACACACACACAATCTATTCTATAGATAAAGAAGAGGTGCTCCTTAGTCCTCATCAACCAAGAGGTTGTCAACCTCCCAATCTAGATCATTATATGGGGAAGGCGAATGAGCCTGGAAGGGTGGAATATCAATGGGGAACCCTCCGACCCCCCCGCAACAAGAGCCAAGGAAGGGGCCCCCTCGAGGTCTCCTCTGCTCAATTCTTGTGGGGTAAATGTCAGTGACTTTGCAAAGATCGTCGATAAGGCCATGACCTCTTCCAAAGAATTAAACATGCACTTCACAAGAGTGCCATGTGTTAATTCAATGGGTGAGGGAAGTGGGGCCCAAGATTCACTGCTAGAATCACCGAGTGAATCAAGAGTAGTGACAAATTTTAGGGATGCCAGAACTTCCTTCATCACTAGGATGACACATGCTAATGTAGAACCACCCTCTAAAGAAGGTGAAATCCTCTTTCGACCCCCATTACTAGCAAGGCCACCCTCCATCTTTCACTTCGTCAGAGGATGTGAGATCCTCATGAATGAGACAAAAGGAATGGAGGAGGAAGATAAAACTACAACAATAACCACAAAGGTATTCGACATGTCCATGGGCTTTGAGAATGGTAGGATTTCCGAGAGGGACATCAAAAGATTCAGCTCGATCGAAGGAGCAATAAACACCTACACCCTATTCGAGTGAGGATTTCTTATGATCGTAATGGGAACCAGAAGTAGAACTGAAGCTAATGGAACTGAAGCAAAGGGGACATGAGAGGAGGATACGATAGGAGGTACCAAAGAAAAAATTGTTGACTCCCCTTCCTTCCTCTGTAGGGTGGTCTACTCAGTGGCCAGATCCTTTCTTCTATGCTTGCACTCATGTGCAAGGTGATTCATGTGACTTTGAGAGCTAGAGTTTAGAAGCTGAGATAGGATAGAAGGCTCATGTTTGACCACTGGAGTGTCCATCATGATCATCTCTGGTGAAGGGAGAGACTCCTGGACGGTAAAATGAGGGAGAGGTTGAGAAGAGGCTGGAGTAACAGCGGGGGGAGCAGGTTCTAATGCCTCAATGATGAGCCTCTTCCCATTCACTACCTTAGGGGCAAAAACGGTAGGAGGCCGTAGAGGCCAAGACATAGAGGATTTCCCATTGGGACCCTTCCCCTTACCATATCAAACAGGTTGAGGAACCATGGGGAAGGTAGGAAGGTCAGATACCTGAACCTTAGCTTTATACCAAGCAGGTACCATTGGACTCCTTATGCAAAAACTAGGAGTAGTAACCCAATATTCCTCTTTAGGAAGGGAGGTAGAGGCAGTGCCCTGAGTATGGGTAGGCTTCTCCTTTCTCTTATGAGAGGAAGAGGTATCTTTCTACTACGCTCCTAGGTAAGTCACTTTTGGTTGTCCTTTTCCCTCAGTTTTGTACTTCACGTAGTTTCGATAAAGTAGGTCTATTCTAGGAGGGAGCAGACCAACGAGGCGGGCCAAAAATGATCCAAAGAATAACCCCCATGGGATACCAATGGTTAATATCTAGTGTCATGCATAGCATGCAAAAAACCTTTGTGGGAGAACTTTAGGCATTTATGAATTACGGAAGTGATTCCATTCATGGAAGCTAGGCACAAAATGCCCAACTTCACCCTAAATAGATCGGACTTCAGAATGACATCAAAAGTTGTATCCACAACCCTAGGTCCAACTAGGACAAAAAGAGTTATAGAGCCATATGGCATAAGAGAGAGACCATTGTGCATAATTATAATATATTTTATTCTCATATTCCTCCCTCTATAATGAATTTAGCCACAATGTTTCCTTTGTAATAACATTTACTCAACTCGCGGGGTCAACTAGGACTCATGTCACAATGTTTCCATTGAGGCAAGTAGGAATGTTTAGAGGAGAGGGCTTGTTATTCAAAGGAAAGTCCTACGAGGTGAAAGTCACATATGGCAAACTAATCATAGGCTTCAGAGGATAAGTAGGAGTGAACGAAACCATGTTAACATAGACCAAGGGTTTAGGAGAAGCATCAAAAGGGTCAATAATCAAGTTCACATAATGGGATTAAAATGGGTCTGTGTAAATCTACAAATCGCTATTGGTCTTTTCTACTGACTTATTTATTTTATGTTTCTTCCCATTAAGACAGATGGTTTCATCGTTGATATGATCCTATATCTAATAATGTAGGCACATGAAATGCTTGATATCATACCCATTAACATGATGGTACTAACAAAAATAATTCCTATCATACCAATCAGGGTAGGGTTCCTTCAAAGGTCGGGGATTTTCTAACGTTATAATCTTATCCTTTATTAAATTTTGTAGAATAGAAGAATAAGATTCAACTACCTTTGTAAACTTTATATTGCGTTTGAGGCCGTGATAATTAGTTGTAGCAACAACATGCGCAAAAACCTTTCCTTTCCCCAAGATAGATACAATAGACTTTCCTTCAGAATGAGAGTGCGAGGAAGATCCCCTGAACTGAACCACAATTTGTTGGTACTCTCGCAATGCAACACATAAATGTGTGAAATAAGGGTATTTCATTAAGGGAGATTTCTCTTGCCAGGCTTGTTGTAGGTTGCCTATGAATACCTTCTACACATCTGAATTGGGTAGAGGGTATGATATTTGTGAAAAGAGCACTTGGTAATGCACAATAAAACATGTTATCTTATCATGTTCTCCCTACTTACATCAGACGAGATTTGAGAAGGTCGTCTTCAAACCAATATTAGCTTGGAATTGACAAAGAAACTAATTTACAAGCTGATCAAATGAGAATATAGAATTATCAGGCAAGGAATAGTACCACTGGAGTGTTTTGTCCTTGAGAGTTTGAGGGAAGAGTTTTTCCATTAGAGCATCATGATGAAATAAATCTATGCACATGGCATTAAAATCTATAACATGCATCTGTAGATCTCCTTTATCACCGTACTTCTCAAACTTAGGAATCTCCATTCCTTGTAGGAAAGGAGTACTCAAAATTATTATGGACAATGACCTATGTCAAGAGAAGGGCTGAAAGATGGGTTGGGAGGAGGATTGAGATAGGTTCACCAACTTGGTTTTCATTTGGCCCATGTTCTAAAGAAGATCATTCAAAATAGGGTCTAAAGATGACAAAGGTTAGTGGAACCTCCCCCAGAACCACCACCATCGGAACCACCTCCATAGCCACTGTCGTGACCACCACTAGAGCTACCACCACCAGTGTGACTTCTGTTGATGCCACCTCCACTACCGAAGCCACCACCATGGCCTCCACCAGAGTCGCCAACACCAACGCCACCAACACTACCAAATCCACCACCACTCATTCCACTAGAGCCCCTACCACCCAGGGTAGTAGGAGAGGTGAAGTTGAAACCAAGGAGTATTCTACTTACCTTGATAGTAGGGGGATTCTCAGAAGCAAAGGAAATGCTGATTGAGGGGCCTATTTCGGCCATGCATACAAACGTAGTAGGCATTGAGACACCTATTTTTCTTTCATAGGCATCGAGAACCTCCCCTCGAGTAGTACCCACTCTAGTGATATACGAGGGGATGTATGATTCAGTTAGATTGGTGAGGCCATGCAAGAAATCTATCCTCGTTTGATCCTTAACTAACATGTATCTGACCTCGCTAGAAAGCCTAACGTCTCTCACCATATTTGGTTCTTTCTCTAAATGATTTGAAAGGTCTAACAACCTTCTGTCTAGTGACAAATTTTTTTCTATAGGAATATGGACAACATCATCCTCATCCACAGACAAAGTTTTAGGGGATGTTGGAGGAGTGGATACATGAATGGTCTCGTCAATGAAACCCATCTCATCTATAAGTCCTGTAGAAAAGTCGAAAGTGACCTTTGTATTTTCCATTGGTAAGTGTTGTAGACTTCTCCTAAGAACATAACCGAAGGTCATCGACTGGGTTGTGATGCTCATAAACCCTCACAACACCCAAGTCTAATTTAGTCACCGAGTACACAGAAAATTTTTTTGACACAAAGAAATAGATAGACGTTGTTCACATTAGGTTCACCAAAATGTAGAAGAGGGGGACCAACCACACCAAGGATCTAGGTCATGGAGATCCAAGAGTGGAGAGCTTCCCTAATCTACCTCAAGTTGAATAAGTGTTTTCAAGTCAAGGATAGAGAATGAAGAGCACTCTCAAGTGCTTTTGTCACACTACTAACACAGGAGGTTTGATGAGGCTAAATGAGCAAGTTTTTGGAATTGAAACTGTACCTCAGATAACTCTCTGCTCGAGGAAAACAATGCAGGTCAAGGATGACAGCGCGACACGTTGACGTCTCTCTGAGGCATTGGTGTTCATTAGACCAAAGTGTAAAGTA
Source organism: Sequoiadendron giganteum (assembly GCA_007115665.2). Classification (NCBI taxonomy): domain Eukaryota; kingdom Viridiplantae; phylum Streptophyta; class Pinopsida; order Cupressales; family Cupressaceae; genus Sequoiadendron; species Sequoiadendron giganteum. Next base: position 975,206,040 of record CM021100.1, on the reverse strand, counting down.
CAATGAAAGTCACAAAAAATCTACTAACTACTTAGTAGTTGAAGTTTAAAATACTAACTAGAATGATGATAAACAAAATAAATAAAGTAGCTAGAAAAGTGATATAAAAGGTGATGAAGATGAAAGTGATGAAGATTAAATCATGAAAACTCTAGTTCACCAACATGCTCCATACATGTACCTACACACAACCAAGAGAGGAAAATTTTTGGGGCTGTATAGGGGTTTGCCTCAGTCAAACCCCTACTTTGGTGTTTCCACCACCACGGACAATTGGGAAAGCCATGAGATAGAAAATATGATAAAGAGAACAACAGAAAAGATATTGAAAAATAAATTAACACTACACTACGTAAATCAAGAGACAAAGCACATAAAGGAGGATGAAAGCTTGGTAAGGTCTACGCTACCGCAACAACGAAGAAGCAGTCCCTCGAGACACCAAGTTGCAATTCCAATGGTGGAAAAAGTGCAACAAGACGTAGAGAGGATGTGTAGGAGCCCAAGAATCATGAAGCCAAAACCAAGCCAGCTTGTGTGATCGTATGGAATTATGAAGAAGTTGGATTGAAGGAGAAAGATATGCATTTTAAGATGAAAAGGGAGGAAAATAGTTGTTTAAAGGTCGATTAGAAGTCACAGAGGCATTACACTTCATTTCCAATGGAGAACATAATGTCTCTATAGATTCTAGAGGTAGGAATCTGTCAACGATGGCAACACACCACAAAGATGTCTGCATACCACACACACGTCCCCATCAGAAATTCCCTCATCAAAAATTCCCCCATCGACACAAAGGACAAGCGCCAAGTGGATGCATGGTAGGTAGGTGACATGGAGTTTCTTAGTTGGGTTTTATTTTCTAAGGTAAAGGGATGTAAAAGGGGAATTTTCAAGAGGGGTGAAAATTCAATCCTATATAGATACCAACTAGAACTCATCAATACTCCCAAATATAAGGTGTTCATTATGATTTTCCATTAAAATCCCTCCATTCTCACTATCCTTTATAACACTATAGGTGTAAAATTGTCTTTATAATTCTATTGGCATGATGACTATCCTCAAAATTGTCCTATTACTGCCTCTTGTGGCCTTATCTCATGCCATCTTCCAAGGGACTGCCTTTGGTTCTTTATTGACTTAGGACTCCTCATTTGTGGTTGCACAGTCCTACATAGAGTCACTTTCCATTTTTTCAACCTTAAACCAGGTTTTCTAGATTGTTGTCCATTGATCTATCGTCACTATCATAGGGTTTTCTTCAAAACATTAATTTCCCTTTTAGTTGACAAAAGGTTCACAAATTGAGCCCTTACTACTAATATCATGACATTCTTTAAAATGTTTTTAAGGCTATAAAAAACACTATTATTGTAGGTTCCTTTTTCTTTGAAACTCTATGCATGGAAAATTTCCATACTACTGATTTTTGACCATTAAGACATGACTACGCCATAATTTAATGTTCACAACATTGGCCTTAAGTTACTAACAACCCCTACCTCCTTTGATTGTCCCTAGTATATTATATTGTCATTCATGGAGGTAATAGTTATATAGATGTAAATGTAGGTTATGCTCACTCAAATAGTACTCTTTGGATCCTAGGTGACTGCTATATTCTATTGTATGCCACTACCCTTTGATAACCTTATGTGACATCTCTATCATAGTTTGGTAACCATATACTCTACCATGTTGACTCTTAAATTCAATGAAGATTGTCTCTATAACCATATGTCATTTAATAAGATTTTCCCCTCTCTTAAGATTGTTGATCATGCTTTAAAAGTCTTGGTAAACCTAGTTGTTCCTACATTATGGTCATTAAGTATGCATAGGTCTGCCTCTTATGACTGTGATTAAAACCATTTTTCATGTTTGACTATGTCACTTGAATTTTTTCAAGGAAACTACCCTTGCAACACCGCCTTATTCACTGGGCTATCCTACTAAGATTTTTCCTTCATAGTTTATTCATAGCTCTTCACAAAACACTACCACACATAGGATACTCATCATAGAACATTGTCATCATATCTTGAGGCCACTATCATTATAATTGTCTTAGAACACCCTTTGTAATTTCTGCAACTCATAAGTTTGTTGTGAAATAAGTGACACCTATGAGTTAATGAGTTTCTTTAAACAACCAAGTATGCACTTTCAACTTGAAAATGCTTCACATGATACAAAACCCATAATATGTTCATGGTTAAAATTGTTGAGATTTTATACCCTTAGAAGAAAATGACATCCATATAAACCAAAAATGTAGATCCCATATTATTTACAATTGTTATCCATCATATGCATTATCCTCAAATCATGATTGTTACTGTTACCTCCATTGTGGCATGAGTATTGTTGTTTTCCAAGATCCTCATAGTGGCTATCACTTTTATCCTAAAATCAGACCTATTAATGCTTCTTTATTGTGTCATCTTCATTATTTTGACAGTCACTATCTTGCAATTTAGCAACTGTCCTCTTACTTTTGTGAAAGGTCTTGGACTCGTGGATAATATTTTCCCCTTAAACTATACACTCTAATCTCTGTCTGACACTTTCATGAGACTATGGCCTTCCATAATATCCACCTTTTGATGTCCCTCAAAGCTTCATGAGATTTCCTTCACAAGCTTGTCTACCACTTGGATTATATGAACACCTATGGTTGTCCCTCAGTGATTTATGTCTATCAACATGCTACCCCACTCATCATGAAATAAGGAAGACTTCACACTATTGGACTACAAGTTTCTTTATCATTTCAACACCAAAAACCTTGTAGGCCAAACATAAGAGAAAAACTTTCACACCCAAAATTTGGAGTATCTTAGTGATCTAGCATTATAAGTCCTTTGTGATGTTTAACCTACAACTTCTTTGCTCATCTCTTAGAATGAAAAGGAAAGGTATGCCTAGATTAAACTGTATATCATTAAAATCCATGGGTTTTTTATTATTTGGTTTTGTTGCTACCACAAAGGTTTCGTGGTTTCCCTAAAAATCTAACTTTACTCATCTTTATAGAAGTTATCTATGCCTTGAACTGAAACATCATACCCTTCTCACTGTATTCTACCCCTTTATGACTCCTTCTATTGACTTGGTCTATAGTACCTAGAGTTTTAATATTCTAGAATTATCTTCTTGCAGGCCTTAAGTTTGGAAGTTATCACACATATTCTTGAGCGTATTTCCAATATAATTAAAAGGTAGCTCAAAAATAAAGTATAACTAATATAGAAAACATATGTAGAGAAACCCATGTGGATTATAACATACATACGATGTAGCAACAACCTTTTGATGATTGAACACATGGGTAAGGCGTGGATGAATCTTCAGGAATTCTTCCCTTATCTTCCTACAACATGCCCTTTTCCTAGGAGTTGTGTGTTTTCCACTCATTGTTGTGAATAAGGCATCTTCAACAATACTATTGAATCCATCTAATAACGTTCCCGTTTTCCCTATCTTTGAAATATTCAATGTGCCTACTGTAGACATCCAAATGTGACCACTCCCATATGGTCAAATTTGTATCATTTATTCGTTTGCTTCATCAATATTAATTAGATGACTTATTTAATTAATATTTCCCCTTTTTTCTAAGGTGTCTAAAGTATTTAATTTAACAATTAAATACTTTATCATTTCTTCTCTAAATTAAAGAAATATATCCATTTGATTAATTTAGTCATTTACCTTTTAAATTTAAATCAATTTAAAATTCATTCTTTCTCTCTCCTTGTCCCATCCTCCATAACCTTCCTCTAATCAAGATTAATTTAATTAATCCATGACTAAGATGTGCACATCCTTATTAGGATTAATGTCACATCCTCCATATTTGGCCACTTGTCTCTAATCCTCATTAATCTTCCTAATCACATGTTTGCACAACCTTAATCTAATCAAATGCCATTTTTGGTATGTCCTCCAAGTCATCCTTTCATAGGTGCTTTCCTTATCAGGCATTGACCTCTTCCCTATGTGAACTTAAAATTCACATTTTATCCATCCAATTCATTTCTCTTCCCCATTCCCCCTCATAGGTGATATCAGTTACATGGGACAAAGACCTTCTTTATGAGGACCTTATCTTATCCACAAGGTACCCCCAATCATGTGAATTTAAAATTCACATTTATTCCCCCAACAACCTCTCTCATCCCCATGATGATAAGAGAGGACTTTCTAAAATTCCTCACTTGTCACCATCACCCTCATATGGGGACAAGGACTTTATTTTTGAGGAAATCTTCCCCTAATCCCAAGGTACTTGCAATTACCTCCACCTCACATGTCCTCCCACCACATCATTTGTCCTTTCCCCACCTTGTCTTCCACATGGCAAGATGCGAGGACTTGTGAGTCCTCAACTCACCACACCCTCCATTTTGTCCATGTTGGCTAAATCCTAGCCATCCAATTTTCTAGAGACTCTTCCCTTAAAATGGGAAACTTGGTCTCATTTTCATTCATTATGCATTCTCTCTCATTCAAGCAACTCAACTCAATCATTCAAGCAAACTTAGCACTTAGCATTTGCATTCATTCATCCTCCATTATTGCATCCATTCAAGACTTCATTGCATCCACCTACCATACTTTCTACAATACCCATTTCCATCATTGAAATCCTCATCACCTCCTCTCCATTTTGTATCCGTTTTTGCATCATTTTCCATTGAAGGAGCACACAATCAAGCATCAAAAAGGGCCAACCAACTAATCAATCCAAACAAGGTAAAAAGTTCCTTTTCTTTATTATTTTGTTTTGGATTCAACTTAGGCTAATCTTGAGTGTTTGTTAATGTTTTTATCTTTGCATTTCATTTTTTTATGCATCTTAGGGTAGGAAAAGAACTTGCACACATTTATGGCACGCCTACTGGGACCCACAAACGGGTATGTTTTCTTTTATGTTTGTTGTTTTTTGATATTTTGTAGGTCCTGATTACATAGAGGCGTCCTTGCACGGAAGACATGCGATGTGGCCCCAACAAGGGTCACCTGGCCCAATAGATAGGTGACCTGGCCCTACACAAACAAGCAACTTAGCCCTAATAGGCAACTGGGCCCTACACAGACAGGTGACCTGGCCTTGACAGGTGACCTGGCCCTACATAGACAGGCGACCTGGCCCTAAGTTGGGTGACCTTTCCCTTATAGGGGTGACCTGACCCTAATTTGGGTAGCTTGGCCCCAAGATAGGTGATCCTTCCCTCTAGACAGACAACCTTGCCCTGAACAGTCAATCCCATCTTCAATCTACTAGTCTATATTCCCATTCTGAGCATCCGTTTCCCCCTTTCGAGCATCTTTTTTTCCTATTTCAACCATCCATTTACCCATTTTGGCCCTCAATTTCCCCATTCTGAGTATTTTTCCCCATTCCAAGTATCCATTCACTCATTCCATGCATCCGTTCATCCATTCCAAGCATCTATTTCCTCGTTTCGAGCATCCATTTCCCTATTTCGAGCATTCATTTCCCCATTTCGAGTGTCCATTCATCCATTCCGAGAATCTATTTCCCTATTCTGAGCATCTGTTTCCCCATTCAGAGCGTCCATTTATCTATTTTGAGCATCCGTTTTCGCGTTTCGTACATCCCTTGTCCCGTTTCGAGCATTCGTTTCCCCATCCCGATAGTTCATTTTCCTATCTTGGTAGTCTTTCTACCTGTTCATCCCATTTATCGACATCGCTTGATTGATTTAGACAAGTCTAGAATTTTTTAGGTGACCTTGCCCCTAGATAGGCAACTCGACCCCAAGTTGGGCGACCCGACCGCTGGTTGGGCGACCCGACCCCTGGTTGGGCAACCCGACCCTAGGTTGGGAAACCTGGCCCCAAGTTGGGTAACCTAGCCCCAAAGTTAGGTGACCTTGCACCTATTACACGAGCCTCATCTTTGTCCAGAAGGTTAATCTGTTGGGATCTTGGAAAGCTTATTGTTTTCTAAACCATTTGCACCTTCCGATTCACTCGTAATCCTCACTCTAGTACATCTGCATCCCAATCCATCTGCATCCAATCATCATCTAGCTCATATAGGTACATCCTTAATCATCTCTAGGTTACATATCCATCATCTTTTTCTTAATCCAAAGCCTCTGAACTTTGTTTGATGTTATTATCCGAATTGACCTAGGTGTCTAAAATCGATCGTCATCCTCCAACATCTTCTTAGGATCGCCATCCATCCCAAGTCAGTCGTCATCCTCAACCAAATTAATCCCCTTCCATTTGAAGGTAGATTCAGTGTCGTAATAATTTATCTATCCTTTAATCTGATCAATCAACACCTTAAATCACCTAGGGTGATTTCTAAACTCAGTTTAGAATCCCTTCCAATCATCTAATCTTATCAATCATTTCATCAAACCTTCTTATCTAATCTAATCCAATCACATCCTTATCCAATTATCCAATCAACCAATCCCTCATCAAATCAATCAATCCTATAATCATCATTTAGGTCATCTTTGCATTACGTCTTAGAGTTTAACTGCATCTGAGTTCATCTAGTAGTCTTGCACTTTCATGCACGTTCAGACTTGATCACAAGCAAAGAAGCAAATGGCAGAACAACAAGCCCAGGGTTCATAGCCTAATATCCCACAAGACCCCAACAACAGTGCAAATATCACACAAGATCCCCATAACGATGCTTCATCACAATCCAATACTGACATTCAAAATACCCCACCGCTTGGTGATGAAAACATGGCCAATCAACCTGAAGTCACAGTTGATGAATACCTTAGTGACCCTATCAATGTTCAAATGATGGATCACCTGCTCAAAAATCATGGGGATAATATTCTCCCCCTTCTGATTATGAGAGGAATCAAACCACCGTCTCATTTTGATGTGTCACAATATGTCGATACCCACAACCTTGCAACACCTACAAACCCATAGACTTCACAAATTGTCCCAAGGAATTCGTATGTCCCCAAAGGTACACCTACAAAGAATTGGTATCACCCTGAGTTTGGAAATGTTGTGATACATCAAGTTGCAAGTTATCCTCACCTCTCAATCATAGCCCCTATAGCGCAATCTAATCCTAGCGACCCCTATGCTTACGACATGCCTTAGTACATTCCATCTGCTCCACCACTTCCACCTCAACATCCTTGTCAATCACCCATCAATACTAGGGGCATGCTTGTGCTTGCGTTGTTGCCACCTCCAGGATCTATACCTATTGGCAATTTACCACCACCTACATTCCAACAACCTCCTGTTAATCCTCAACAATCCACTGCATTGAAAGAACCGCCTCAACACGGGGTTATCCCCTCACAAATGCCCCCACAACATACTATCACTGCTATTGCCCCATCCCAACCACCTCATCAACAACATTCATAGCAACACATCACAATCGCACAACAAAACATTCTGATTCCTCAGTAACACTCCATCGCTCGTACGCAACCACCACATCAAGTGGCACAAACTATATTGTAGCCACAATGACCGCCCCATGGTGCTTTTGTAGCAGTACCACAAGAACAACACATCCCATCTCGTCCACCTTACCAGTAACCACCACAGCAGAAACATCCACCCCATCATACACACATTCCCACACAAACACAACGTAATCCTCTCACACAATACCTCTACCATCCATCCAAGACGCATACCGCCTATACTGCTCCATCCAATCCTAGTCCAAATCTCCATTTGACCTCTCAGAATCCATCACAGACTCAACCGCCACCTTACATCAACCCTCCACAATCACACATGAATCCTTACCAACAATCGTCTAACCCATAACCACCTCCATATATCACACAACAACCTACCCTTGTGTATCAATACCAATTCAATCCATACTACCTTCAATAGAAACATTCATACCAACAAGGTCCTTCATTCTTGTCATACACTCAACAAAAACCACCTTATCAACAGGGTGCTCCATCCACCTCTTACTATCAACAATCGCCACCATACCATCAAGGGGCTTCCACCTCCTTCATTTTACCAAGCTCCTACACAATCTCAGCAGGGTGTTCCATCCATTATGTATTATCAACAACAACCACCCTACCAACAAGCAACTTCCACCTCATACCATCAAAATCCATCATCCTCATATCCACCTTACATTAATCAAAGCCAACAAACGCCTCCATATACACCTCAACCTGCTTATGATCCAACAACTGTTGCACCATCCTCATCATATCAACAATATCCTCCATACAATCAGTCTAATCCATCTAATCCGACTCCCACAATACCTATCAATAAAGATTTAGAAGAAGTAAAAGTTGTGCTTAGGGACTTGCAAGCAAGGACCAACAAATAGTCGTTCAAATTTGAGGACATTTGTCCTTACCCGTTTGATCCCTCTATTTCATTGGTACCTTTCCCTAAGCATTTAAAAATGCCAAAATTCGACAAGTATAAAGGAACCAAAGACCCCAAGGCTCACCTTCAAGAGTTCTATGCCCATTGCCAAGAAGTCATGCATAATGAAAATTGCCTCATACGGTTGTTTCCTAGGAGTTTATAGGGAATAACTCTTGACTGGTTTATGGGTCTCGAGAAGGGATCTATTCAATCCTTTGCACAACTTTCAGAAGAGTTTGTCTCACACTTTTCCTTCAATCTGGGGAAGAATATCAATACATTAGATCTCCTGAAAGAGAAACAACGTGACAAACAAACATTTGCAAGCTATTTTCAAAAATGGCGAGCTTTAGCTAGTCAGATGAAATCCCCACTGAAGGAGAAAGACATGGTCACCCTGTTCGTCAAAAAATCTCATTCGGATATGGACCACAATTTCATACTCCACTATGTCACAACCTTTATGAAAATAGTAGAGAAATGTCCTATCCTAGAAAGAGCCCTTATTGCCAAAGGGCAAGCCAAAATATTCAACTCCGATAAAGAGAAGTCATCTGCTGACAAGCCTCGTTATTGCAACAAGAAATTTTTTTTGTCAATAATGGATTTAATGACACCAAATACGTCCAAGTGGCTAATGCCTTGCAGAAGCCACAATATCCTCCTCCACAATAGTCTTTGCCAAATGCCATATTAGTACCACAGGGAGCACCTCGTCCTCCCCAACAATCCAATCAAGGGGGAAACAAACAACAATTTAATCAATTGGGAGAACCCCTAAGTGTCATGTTTAATGGGCTCCTTCAAGCCAATTACCCAATTACATATCCTATGACTAAACCCCTTGATGAATCCAAGCCTAAACCAAATTGGTTTAAAGAAAAAGAGTATTGTGAGTTCCACAAGATTAAAGGGCATACACTGAATAAGTTTCAAGGTCTGAAAACGTACATCCATGATCTCATAGATCGGGGTAACATACATGTAGATGCCAACATGACACCCTCATCCAATGCTCAATTACATATATATCAGAATACATTCTCTAACCATAACCAAGGAGCTAGTACGTCTAATGGCAATCCTGGGACAAGCAACACCAATTGCCAAAACAATAACACCAACAAAATTAGCTACAAAAATGTGCCTTATAACTATGGCAGACTATTTATGTACATTAGTCAAGTGGTGCCTAGCATGTCCATGATTCACGTCAAAGAAAAAGATCCGCAGTGTGCTATTACAACCCATCGAACCTGCATTAGAGTCCTGGACCTTCCACGTCAACCAAACAGGCTCCTATGAGCTCGCAATACAATATTCTTGACCACCTTGGGAAGACGCCAGCCCAAATATCTATTTTGGATTTTCTTAAGTCTTCTCCATTTCATCAAGAAATCCTCACCAAGGCCTTACAAGATACCCAGGTACCAAATGATATAGATCCCACCCGGTTCCAAGCTTTAGTGGGACACTTGTCTTTATCTCATAAGTTGGGTTTCAGCCAAAATGGCATGCATGCCATCAATCCTGACCATAATCACCCTCTCCACATTGAAGTCCTTGTAGCTTGACACAAGGTAAAAAGGGTCTTGATAGATAATGGTTCTACCCTCAATCTATGTACATTAAAGTTCATAAAACAGGTTGGGTACACCTCAGCTGACTTAAATAATCAAGTCATTACTATAAAGGCTTATGATAATGTTGAGAGAAATTCTGAAGGCACCATTTTCCTTCCTATCCAGGTTGGTCCCAATGTACAGTACACCATGTGCCATGTTCTTGATCTTGATCTTCCATACAACCTCCTTCTCGGTCATCCATGGATTCATTCTATGCAAGCTATTCCATCCATCTACCACCAATGTTTGAAGTTTCCTTTTCAAGGAATGGAAGTGACTATACCGGTTGACCCTCAACCATTTGAGTATTGTAGTGCTTTAGAAGCTTCCTTCCCCCATTCTCACTATTATCCTGGAGTTGAAATGGGGGCACCTTAGACATCATCATCCAATCCATCTCGAAATCCATCAACCAACACAAAATCCACGTCATCCATGTCTGCCACTTCTGATTCCACCATCACCAAGATCAAGATCATTGACAAGGGCTGTGGAGAATACAAGATGCAAAATGCACTTAACCTGGCCACAATTCCACCCTCACCTCGCTCATTTGGTCAACCTTCTCAATCATCATCAAATTCAAAAGAAAAGACATTCACACTCACTTCCAAGAATATGGGCTTGACAACATTCAAAGATCTAGGTACTCTTGCAGATAAGATGGAAGACAATATCAACCAATGGGTTTATTATGAAGAGCCCGAGTCATCACCCCCTCTCGTGGATTACTTATAGGAAACTTACCCTCATGCGTCAAGGTTGACCGACAAATACAATTATCAGGGGGTGGTCTTGGTATAGAAGAACAAGGATGGTGCCAACCTATAGAACCATCTATGCGACCTAGAAGGATAGGCCTAGGCTATGACATGAAACAAAAGGGTCCTGCGGTATCCACTAGTACTTCTAACAATTTCAGTGTGGATAATGGTTTCCTCGAAGATATACCTGAAGAAGAGTCCATTATACTTGGGTACGATGACATAGATCTTTCTTCCATGTTCAATTGCATGTCCATCTACACTATTGAGCTTCCTCTTTGTCACCCTAAACTTATTGATTGGGACCTACGTAGTAGCGCACCTGTCAACACATTTCCTTCCATGGATTCTTATGTAAATCTTATGGGGTTGGGGGATGATGAGCGCCCTAATTGCAAAAGTAAAAAGAAGTAATATCAAAATGGGTCATCAAGTGAAAACATCCTCGAGGAACTTTTTGACTGAGAAAAAGTAAAAACAAAGGGTGTATCTGATAGTGAAAACCTCAATGAGGCACTGGAATATGGGGACATTCATCTTCCCCTTGTAGGAACTCAATTGTCTGAAAGATCTTCTATTCTTGTTGAGGAGACACAAGAAGTCAATTTGGGGACAAAAGAAGACCCTAAAATCACTTATGTAGCCAAATCCTTATCGAAAGAAGAGTACTCTACCATTGTCCAGCTGCTTAAAGATGGTGTCATTAACTTTGCATGGGCCTATTCAGATATGCCAGGCCTAGACCCTACTCTAGTTGTACATCATTTGGATGTTCATCTAGATGCCAAACCCGTGAAGCAAAAGTTACGAAAATGCATCCTTAGGTAGCCCTGCTAGTTAAGAAAGAGTTGGAGAAACTGTTGGAAGTTGGATTCATTAGACCCATTGATTATTCATATTGGATATCAAACATTGTACCTATCGCCAAACCAAATGGGAGTATCAAGATTTGCATGGATTTTCAAGATCTCAACAGGGCCTGCCCTAAGGATGACTTCCCTTTGCCAAATATTGACATGTTGATTGATCTCACTACTGGACATGAAATGCTATCCCTCATAGATGGTTTTTTGGGTTATAATCAGATTAATATTTCCCCCGAAGATCAACACAAGATTTCCTTTACCACACCTTGGGGCACATTTTTCTATAATGTCATGCCTTTTGGTCTTAAGAATGTAGGGGCAACATATCAATGTGCTATGACAGTTATCTTCCATGACCTCATCCACATTATAATGGAATGATCTATTGGGGAAGTCAAGAACAAGAGAAGAACATCTCATAGTCCTAAAAAAAGATATTTGAATGGTTAGAGCATTATAAACTGTGCCTAAATCCTAAAAAGTGTGTCTTTGGAGTCACACTAGGAAAACTATTAGGTTTCATTATCTCCAGGAGGGGTATAGAAGTGGATCTAGCCAAAGTCAAAGTGATAATGGAAATGCCCTCGCCACACAATTTAAAACAGTTAAGAAGTCTTCAAGGAAAGTTGTAGTCCATTAGGTGATTTATAGCTCAGTTAGCTGATAAGTAATAGTCATTCTACCACCTGTTACGAAAAGACATCACCTTCAAGTGGGACTCCAAGTGTCAGCTCGGTTTCGACCAGATCAAAGAATATTGGCTCATCCTCCTGTCCTTATGCCGCCAATTTCAGGAAAACCTCTCCTATTGTACATTTCAACTACCTCAATGACACTGGAGGCATTATTGGCACAACATGATGATTCATCAAAAGAATGTGCAATCTAGTACATCAATCAAACATTGGTGGGCTACAAGCTTGATTAATCTCCAATGGAAAAATCATGCTTAGTTGTCATCTTCTGTTTACAAAAGTTATGCCCTTACATGCTCAACCATCCAATAAAGCTGATATATAAAGTTGACCCACTCAAGTACCTGTTATCTAGAACCGCTTTAACCGACCACATGGCTAAGTGGATCATGCTACTGAGTGAATTCGACATAGAGTATGTGGAAAAAATGGCCATTAAAGGGAAAGTGATCATAGACCAGTTGGCAGAGGCTCCTTTTCCAAATGCATATCCATTGATTACATAATTTATTGATGAAGAAGTTATTACAATCACATAAACATCTACCTGGACACTCTACTTTGATGGTTCCTACACACACAATGGATCAGGGGCTGGTATCTTGTTTGTCACACCCCAAGGTGACAACATCCCAAAATCATTCAGATTGGAATTTCCATGCACAAGCAACATAACAGAGTGTGAAGCTCTCATTATAGGTCTTAGAATCACCACAAAATGGAATATCACTCACTTGTGAATCTTCGACAGTTCTCAATTGGTCATTAAATAATTAAATGATGAGTTTCAAACTAAGGATGACAAGTTGTTACCCTACAAGCACATGGTGGATGATTTTAAGAAGTATTTCACCTACATCCAATTTAAAAAAATCCCAAGACTCCAGAATAATGCAACAAACGCAATGGCTACTATTGGTTTCTTAATTGATATGCCAAAAGATCGCACAGATTGTCAATTCCTAGTTGAACAACTCTTAATCCTAGCATATGATATCCCTGAAGGTGATATGGTGTGCGACATTGTAGGTTTTGAATCACCCTAGTATCACGACATCTACACTTACCTTCATGACAACATCCTACCTCCCAATCTCATGTGCAATCAACACAAATCCTTTATCTAACATACCTCCCATTATACCATAGTGGGAGATACTCTTTATTGTCATGGATATGATGGAACCCTTCTTAGGTGTTTGAACAAGACCTAATCCCACACCATGTTGGTAGAAGTGCATAGTGGTATTTGTAGGGCCCATTCTAATGGAATGGCCCTAGCCAAACAGATTCTCAAAGCAGGCTATTATTGGCATACTATAGAACATGATTCTTGTGAGTGTGTTAAGAGGTGCTTTCCTTATCAAAAACACGCGGATTTGATTCACTCTCCAACACAAGATCTACAACCCATTATAGCACCATGGCCATTTTCACAATGGGGCTTTGATTTAATCGGCAAGATTTATTCTCCATCCTTCGATGGTCACACCTTCATCATCACTGCTTAAATACTTTACTAAGTGGGTGGAAGCAATGCCTCTCACTCAAATTATTGGTGTTCAGATTTCTAAATTCATCCTCTTCCATATCCTTTGTAGGTATGGAATCCCCTCCACCACCATTTTTGACAATGGGAAGTTGTTTAAAAACAAGTCCATGAAAATCCTTTGTGAGGCATATCACATCCAACACTGTTGGTCCACACCATATTACCCCTAGGGTAATGGTTAAGTAGAGGCAACCAATAAGACCTTAATTTGAATCCCAAAAAAGGTTGTTAATAATACTGGACGAGATTGGCATCTCCACATCCATCCTGCCCTTTAGGCTTACTACACCTCCATTCGCACCCGCACTGGCGCCACACCATATTCCCTTATTTATGGCATCAAAGCTATCTTGCCGATTGAAGTCCAGTTCTCATCACTCCACATATCTTTGAAGAATCTAATAAGTGATGAAGACACTCGAGTCACACACCTTGCTCAATTGGAATTCCTAGATGAAAAATGTGTAAAAGCATATAATCATTTGCAAGCCTACCAACATCATCTTAGGAGGAGCTATAACAAAAAGGTTTAGCCTCATCAATTTAATGTTGGTGACTTATTCCTTAAAGAAAATCAATGAAACTTGCAAGAACGTGAGAAGAAAGGAAAGTCTGAAGCAAATTGGCTAGGTATGTATGTCATCACAACTAAGTATGGTTTCGGGGCATACAAACTTGCTACACCTAAAGGAGAACCCTTGGAAGAGCCCATCAATACTCTGCATCTGAAACCGTTCTATTCTTAAGTCAGTTGGGTTATCCTAACTTGCAAAAATTCAAAAAAAAATTCAAAAATTATCAAAAATACAAAAAACATTTCAAAAAAGTCAAAAATATCCAAAAATAGTAAAGAGAAATAATTTGTCCTATGGTGAAAACCACCCTTGGTGGTGCCTTAGATAGGTACATTTGGTGAAAACCTAGTCATAGATGCCATTCGTATGAGGGTTTAATCATTATCTACCTTGTTTCCTAGTTACTTTACGCTTCCACCCATCCTGATCTCATATCCGCATCATCCTATTGATCCTATCCTTCCATCCGCATTCATCATCAGATCGCTTGGTATATTTTGGTTGAGCATTGGATGAACTTCATTGGCTATTCGTCATCCTAAGATTTTATCCTAATTTGAACTTGCGTCGTCTGTCTTGTCGTTTGTTCGTCTTCCACTTTCATCTAGGTTCCTTCATCGTGTTGGTCTTCATTTAGGTCCCATCCTATCAAGTCAAACTACGTTGCCCTTGTGCTTTCACATAGGCAAGGCTGATCATTTGATCCACCCCCAGAGCATGTCATCAAGTCATTGTCATTCATCATCTATCCCCATTGTCTCCTTTTTGCTCTTATCCATCATTAGTCTTTCATCCTTTTCAAACTACGTTGCTCCTGAGCTTGCACGTAGGCAAGGTCGATCATTTGATCCACCCCCAAGGCTTTGTTTTTGCTTTTCTCTATTTTTCATTTGCTTTGTATCTAGCCAGTCCAGTCGTTGTCCTTCATCATCCTCTTTTTACTTTTACCCATGGTCTTTTCTTGAACTATGAGGGCTCTGTGCTTTCACATAGGCAAGGTTGATCTTTGATCAACCCTCGAGCCCCTAGGTCTTTAGGGTGTGTCAGTCTTGTGTCTTGTGTCTCATGCCTTGTGTTGTGATGTCAAGTATGTCCTTATCTAGTTGGTTCTTCACAAATGGGATCCATTCGTATCATGATATTTAATCGGTTTTATAGTCTCTTATGTCATAATCGATCTTTTAGTTTAGTATCCATCTTTGGTCTCAACAGGATGTATCCTTCCTAATAGAGCTCATCAACCCCATCCATCCTCTCGATCTTATGGCAAAGGACGTTTTAAAATGATTACAATCTTTTAATACTTCTGGCTTCTATTTATCATTTGAGCTCCCTATGACTACTTGTCATGGCCGCCATGATCTATCATATTATGGTGTGTTTTGTATGGTTAATATAGGGGCATATATTGATCTTTGTTTGTTTTTATCTTCTTGGTTGTCCCATGTACTACCCCCCAAGACCCGCGACATCTTGTGTTACACTAGGGCATCCTCTTGTGCTTGTGGTTATCCCAATACATAGATCGACCAAAGTCATCACAACTTTGGGGTGTTGGGGTAACCTCTTTGTTTGTTGTGTTTGTGTATGCATTAGACACTAATACACCTTGGTTTCACATACTATGGTACCTGGTGTCTTATGCTATAGAAAAAATTAGTGTTTTGAAAATGGAAAATTGCATTTCATTTTCTCTTCCATTGCATTGTATCTATCCTCCATCCCTTCTTTCTCCAACCCATGACTTATGATTTTGGTTGTGCAAACATTGATTCCTTCCATTTTCCTTTCTCCTCAAGATACCTATGGTTCTTGACAGGTGCAGTTTCACACCCATCATTTCCTAAAGCAAGCATGATTAGCAAATAAAGTCCATATACCATTCGCTTCATCATTATGCAAGCCTTTATTTACACTCATGTTCACGTTGCATTTCATTTACTTATTAGCGTTTGTTAGGAATTTCATAGCATTTCATCCCACATTTCAGGTTCATCAAGTTGCATTTTATCCCATGAGCATTATCATATTATAATCATTTTAAGTTGTTTAGATTAAGATTAATTGATTAGTCTACACATCTTAGAATAATTCATTGCATTAGCATATTCATCTTAGTCCATATCATTAACCATCACATCCTACATCCTAAATTGTTAGATCCACATCCATAGTATATAAAATCCTAAATCATTCATCACATCCTACATCATAAATGTCAGACATCATACATATCATCCATATTAATCATATAGGCATAAACGTAAATCATTATAGGCATATCCATACATCGCATCATAATGATCATCCATAATAAAACCATAAAAATATACATATGCATAAGTAAATCATCCATCACATAAACATCACATCGTGTCAATATGGGCTCTCGCATATCATATAAAAATCAAAATACAATGTACATCACATAGTCCACAATAATGTCCATCATATAATCAAAATACATATACATCACATATGACATCAAAATAAAGTATGAGTACAAGGCTCTGGATCAACTCTAATCTCTGCTACTCGGTACTGTACACCCATCCTACACCTATCAAACATTGGGATCCTATCCCTCCTACCCTCTAAACCATGAGATTCCCACATCCGACCTCTGTGGTGACTCTAACACTCCTTTGTGTGGAGGGGTCTCTCTCCAGCTACTCTACCTATGGGTATGTGTCCCTACTGATTAGGATGGGGCTAGAATCTATGGCCTCGCCCAAACGTAGGTAGGTACCTAATTCCCTATATTTGGCATTTCTATGAAATAGGCACACATATAGTAGCTCGCCTCTCGCATATACTCATCTCGCTCTTTAGCTTTTTGTCTGGTTAAATCTCGCTTTGCCCTATACTTGTCCTAGAATCCACATATGGATCTCCTCTCCTATGCCCATGTACCTTGTGCTAACCATAATTGCTCAACCTTTGTTCCCATCCAAGACACCTGATCCATAGCTCTGTCCCTCTCATCTTGCATAGCCTGTACCTATGCCTACAATCTCTGCACCTCTAGCCCCATCTTGCCACCCTCATCTTGTGTTGCCTGTGCCTGCCCCTGTGTTACATCTCTCCCTCTCCATAGCTTGTATCTATGCCATTGTTGCATCCCTCTCATCCTGTAGGACCTGCACCTGTGTCTGTACAACATCCCTCTCTATGTCCAAGGCTTCTACCTGGGCCCTCATGGCCTCCTCCCTCTCTTGCATCAGCCCCATGTCTCCCACTATCTGCTCTGCTACCTCAACTTTATTGCGGAGCTCATCTCGCTCCTATCTCAGGTCGGTCCTCTCTCTCAACAGCCCCTTTACCTGCCTCCTCAAATCATCCATATCCCTCTTCGCCTCCGCCAGGGTCTTTGATGATACCTACTCTATCCCTCCTCCAGGCTCTCATTGTCCACCCGCCTGTAGTATGGTCACCACTACCTCTAGCCTATTTTTCTCCCATCTCATCATCTCCCCCGCTTCACACTCTCTAGACACCTCTCCCTCAAGATGAGTCACCTCTTCTTGTAGCTCGCTCACCTCGAATCACATATTATCCCTCTCCCTTTGTATCTCTACCTCATGTCATGACACTGTCTTGGCTACCTACATGAAATCCCTCTTTCCCTATGCCCGCACTCTAGCTACCTCTGCTCACATCATGCTCACCTCGAACTCTAGTCCACACCTCATAGCCTCTGTATCCCTCAGTTTTTGCTCAAAAATGTGTAATCTTGCCACAACCCCTCTTAACGACATAGTTGGATCCTCTGCTATAGGTGGAACCATGGCCAATGGGGGAATATCGTAAATATCCATAGCCATCACCTTTTCCTCTGCCTCATCTCCCCAATCCATCACCTCTACCTCTGTCTCATCTCCCCCATCCCTCACCTCCATATTTGCCTCATCTCTCTCCTCCTCTACCTCGATCTCCACCTGGGCTCTCCTCTGCAGTCTCCTCCTCCTCCCCATCCTCCGTTGACTTCCTGCCTCCCCATCCTCCTACCCTCTTGCTTCAGCTGCCTCTGGCCCTCTCTTGTGCCGCCCTCCTGCTCCAACCACCTCCGAACCTCTTCCCTGCTGATCTCCTTCACCGACTGCCTCCTACCCTCTCCCCTACTGTCCCCTCCACCTCACTCTCCTTTGGCCCAAACCCCAATGCCTCTATAATTGTCTCCTTTGGCATAACTTGTGGGGGTCGATGATGGGAAAATCACGCAAAAAACCTGAGTGCCACCCTTGCCTCTGCCATCCCTTCGGCCCTACCTAGATAGGGCACCAGATCTCGATCTAGTGTCTCCTAATGCCCCCTTGCAAACTCTGGCGCAATCAGCTCCCCCCATGGTCACTCTCGTGTAGTGCATCTAAAGCCCTCTGCTCCGCAAGGAATGTCCTATGTCAACCCAAACTATCTAGTCACCCTATTTGGCCTGTGTGACTCTACTATCCGCAGCTCCTTCCTGATTATATATCATCAGGTCATGAAATGTCCTCTGTGCCTCTCCTCATCTCTTCTCCATTTGGAAAACTGCCATGTCATATACGACCTCCACAATATCTCCTCCTCCATCCATCTAGATCCCCACAAACCTGATACCGTCCTACCCAGCCTTACTCTAAAACATACCAGTATGCCACTGGTAGTGTCTGATCCTCCAACCCTGCTCTCGTCACATTTGACCTGGCCACACTAATGTGCTCCCATGCCCATACCTATAGCAGCATCACCTATGTCACATTGAACCCCTCTCCGTAACACACAACATGCATATCCCTGTACAATTGTGCCAAGACACATGGACCCCATGCGAACTCCCGCTCTCTCCCCTCAACAATGTGTCGAATTACCTCTATGTAGCTCAGGCTGCAGAAGCGTCCACTCCTATCTGGTATCAATATCTCATTGATCAGTCCACACAACTATAGTGGCAATGATGGTAGCCCCAACCCCTTCTTCTGCACAGGAAGGTCCTCTCGCCTAAATAAGACCCATAGAGTCTGATCTAGTGCCGCCCCCTTCGATCTCATCATGCTCACCAAGCAACCTACTATAGGTAGTCTCAGTATTCACCAAACGTCCTCCAGGGTCACCATCATCTCCCCTTTCAGGAGATGGAAGGTCAAGGTCATTGAATCCCAACGCTCAATAAGGGTTGTCAGCATCGCTCAATGCGCTCTAATCAACAGATATCCTAATAAGTGCAACAACCTTGCTCAGGACAAAGCCTCATGGTCTGCTTCGGTCATCTCTCGTCTTATCGCCTCCAATACCCTTGATCACCTCTCCCGCGTCTGCAAATTGTCAAACCACTACATCCATATCACACAGCATGTCAACCATCTTATTACCTTCCTTCATCTATTCCTATTCTCTCTTTTCTCGACCCTGGGTTGTCTTCTCACTAATTTTTTCCTCTCCCCTCTTTCACCCCAATTTTGTCTTTTTCATACCCCTTCTTTTTTTGGTCTCCCTTTCCTTTCGCCCCCTACCCCCCCACCCCCTGCTCCTCTTTGGGGCAAATCCGCCCCACAAAAGACGTAGCCACCCCTTTGATGGGCGGGGCACCCCTTGGTGGGTGACGACATGGGTGGGGCCACCCCTTCATGAGTGGGGCTGCCTATTAAGGGGCGTGACCACCCTTGGTGGGTGGGGCCGCCCCTCAATGTGGTGAGGCCGCACAACAAGGGGGCACGACCACCCATTAATGGGCGTGGCTACCCCTTGATGGGCGAGACCGCCCCTCAATGGGACATGGCCACCCCTTCCTAGGTGGGGCCGTCCATCAAGGGGGCACAACTACCCCTTGATGGGTGGGGCCACCCTTACAGGGGGTGTGACTGCCTCTATTAGGGGTGGCATCATCTTTTCTTAGCTGGTTTTCTTCCCCCTTATCCCATGCCTCTAATAGGCGTTTATGCTTACCCAATGGGCGACACAGATGTTTGGCCCTCTACCCATTTTCCTAAACTACCCCCATCCCAAAACCCATGTTTTTAAATGTTTAAAAAACTCACAGATAAATCAAAAAATGCTTGAAATCACAAAGAGGGTTTTGGCTCACACCTCATCCCCCTGGTGGATGATGTCGCTATCATAGTCCCCCAACATCTTCTCTGCTCATTTTTTTCTTCTCCTCTCTTCTCTCTCTCACTCAATTGCTAGGTGTGAAAATGAAGAATAGTAATATCTAAAATTACTATTTATAACTTTCCCCCCTTTTCCCCCTTTTTAACTTAAGGGTATTATTTTCCTTTATTTAACCATATTTTAATTCAACTAATCCTCTAACTTCTTGAGGCCACCATTTACGTACTGTGCATCCATTTGAATCTGTTCAAAAGCCAATCTTCATGGTTTTTCAAGCTCTATCCAACGGTACCTTCCATTTCTTCATATCGAGAAGTTGTCTGAGGCCCCTTTTTCTTCCCCAATTGCCCTCTCGAGGGGGCATACCCTACCATTTTCATCCATTCCTCCTTCTTAGTCACTTTCTCGCAAGATCAGGGCATCTCCCTTCACTCCCCTCCATTTGGGTAGCTCGCACAACCTCTCCCATGTTGTGGCATCATTTTCCAGTCGCTTCCTCTATAGAGTCATCTGTATTTTATTTTTCTTCGAAACACTTTTATTCTAACAATATTTCAAAGAGGGGAAAAATGTAGACATCTTAATGTGACCACTCCCATATGGTCAAATTCGTATCCTTTATTCGTCTGTTTCATCAATATTAATTACATGACTTATTTAATTAATATTTCCCCATTTTTCAAAGGTGTCTAAAGTATTTAATTTAACAATTTAATACTTTGTCATTTCTTCTCTAAATTAAATAAATATATCCATTTGTTTAATTTAGTCATTTACCTTTTAAATTTAAATCAATTTTAAATTCATTCTTTCTCTCTCCTTGTCCCATCCTCCATAACCTTCCTTTAATCTGGATTAATTTAATTAATCCATGCCTAAGATGTGCATATCCTTAATCAGGATTAATATCACATCCTCCATATTTGGCCACTTGTCTCTAATCCTCATTAATCTTCCTAGTCACATGTTTGCACAACCTTAATCTAATCACATGCCATTTCTAGTATGTCCTCCAAGTCAACCTTTCATATTTACTTTCCTTATCAGGCATTGACCACTTCCCCATGTGAATTTAAAATTCACATTTTATCCATCCAATGCATTTCTCTTCCCCATTCCCCCTCATAGGTGATATCCGTTACATGGGACAAAGATCTTCTTTATGAGGACCTTGTCTTATCCACAAGGTACCCCCAATCATGTGAATTTAAAATTCACATTTATTCCCCCAACAACCTCTCTCATCCCCATGATGATAAGAGAGGACTTTCTAAAATTCATCACTTGTCACCATCACCCTTATATGGGGACAAGGACTTCCTTTTTGAGGAAATATTCCCATAATCCCAAGGTACTTGCAATTACCTCCACTTCACATGTCCTTTCTCCACCTCACATGTCCTCCCTCCACATAATCCACCATTTCCCCACCTCATCTTCCACATGGAAAGATGTGAGGACTTGTGAGTCCTCAACTCACCACAACCCTCCACTTGTCCATGTTGGCTAAATTCTAGCCATCCAATTTTCTAGAGACTTCCCTTAAAATGGAAAAATTGGTCTCATTTTCATTCATCATGCATTCACTCTCATTTAAGCAACTCAACTCAAGCATTCAAGAAAAATTAGCACTTAACATTTGCATTCATTCATCCTCCATTATTGTAGCCATTCAATCCTTCATTGCATCCACCTACCATACTTGCTACAATACCCATTTCCATCATTGCAATCCTCATCATCTCCTCTCAGTTTTGCATCCATTTTTGCATCATTTTCCATTGATTGAAGGAGTGCACAATCAAGCATAAAAAATGACCAACCAACTCATCAATCTAAGCAAGGAAAAAAGTTATTTTTCTTTGTTATTTTGTTTTGGATTCAACTTAAGCTAATCTTGAGTGTTTGTTAATTTTTTCCTCTTTGCATTTCGGTCTGTTTTGCATCTTAGAGTAGGAAAATCACTTGCACACACCTACTAATTATGCTTGTTCTCGCAATGTGGGAATTTCTCCAAATGAACATATCTCATACCTTGAAAAGAGGAAAGAATCCTTCAACAATACCCCCAAAACCCTAGAAAGACTCCCTACTATTTGGTGAACTTTTAATGAAACCTCTTCATTTTTGGTGGCCAACAATGTAGTCTTTTATTTCTTTTACTTTCCATTTTTCCTTTTGCCTTATCAAATATTTTCTTAAACATTTAACAATATGTTTAAAAATATATTTTTTAAAACAAAGTGTCAACATATTTGGCAACCTCTAATGGAGTTTTTCCTACTAAAACTTAGTGGCTAGCTGCCTTAGATCATCCATTGGGCATAGGATTCATGAAGGAACTTGAGAACATACAAAAATCAGACCCTACATATTATTGTAACACTTCAAAACAATTCTTGACACCTGAAAACTTATTCAACTTACACAAGAAGACTTAAAATATGAATGAAATAACTGACCAACTGTGCATCAACAATTGGAGAAAATAAAAGGCACCTAGAACCTATGTGCAACAACACTTATTGACTCAAAGACAACCTATCCTAACCTATAATAAATAAAGACTAAAGCTTAATCAAACAAAATTGTTGACTTGCTTAGTGAAATAGCTACCCTTCCTTAACAACTTGCAATGTATGTCATATTAATAAACAACTCCAAAAAATGCAATACAAGTATAAACTTAATGAATAGTTTCAATTCTTCTAGAAGAACATAAAAAATTTCACCTACTTCTTCACATTGACCATACTTGTTGTTTTGGGATGGGTAAGTGAGTTGAATTTGATCTCTTTCAACTGCAACTCTATATTTAGCTTCCTTCTCAACTGTATCTTCATCCTTGGGGGCAAGCATGACTTGTGGTACTTTTGTGGCCTCCATCTAAGATAGATGCCTGATAGGACATCCTTTTGAATGAACAAACTTCAAACTCTCATTGTTGGCTTATGTTTTTTGAACTTCTTTAACATCATGCAGATTTGAATGATTTGGTTTATGTTGTTCAAATGAAAACATGGATACTTTCTCCTCTAGTTCAAGGTACTCATAATTTTATTATTCAAGAGGTGCTTTATTTGTAACAATATTTGAACAAAAGTATTTTATGATGTTGGAGAAAAGGTCTTCATCAATTTCTAGCATACTCTTTTCATGTATGTCAATATTCACAATCCTCAAAACCACGTTGTCCCCATTTTGCTCTTGGTATACCAACACCTTTTCAAGATTATTTGTATCTCCTTATTGTTGCAAACCTATTACTCATGTTGGTATGAGAGAAGTTTTATCATCCTACTTAACAAAAGAAGGAAACTCATCAAACCAAACTGTAGACTCTCTTTTTTACCACCTCCCTCTTGCTTGTGATCTTGGTGATTTGATTATTTTTTAACATAGATATTGACATATTTTTTTCACCTTCAAAAAAAATTGGAAGCTCATCAAACAAGGTAATCAAAATTTCACATTCAGCCCCCTCTTACTTTCTTTTCAACTTGTTGTCCTATTTGATCACACTCATTAACCTCTTCTAACAAGTCTAATTTTTCATTTTTTCCATTGTGTGTAGGTTCATTAGCTACAAGTTTCTCTTCTTTTACGTTAGAAGACTCGTCCTCTTTGTCATTAAATAAACTATCTTGATAAACAATAGGACCTCCTTTGTAAATACAAATGGTGCTAGGATGAGAAGGTTGATTTGGTGGATGACTTTGAGGAATTCTATGAGTTTCTTGAGATTGGAAAATCTCTGGAGGGGGCTCTTCTTGGGGAATAGTAGATTTAATCTTCTCAAAAACATGCTCTTGCAATCGAAAAGTACCCCCAAAACATGGTATTTCAAATTAAGAGCACTTACTTGAGAATTCAGGAGACTCATCTTGCTTGAAACTTGGAAACTTGTACATAGGAGCCTCCTCTTTCACAGGTTGATTTGGAATGCAAGAGGCTGATTGGGACTGGAAACCTTTGTACTTGGGCAAGTAATAGATTCATTTTCTCTTATTTAGCAAACATCTCTTTTGCAAGAGACTCCTCATATTGCTTCCTTTGAATATCTATATCTTGCTGGTATTGGTAGGCTCGGTAAGCCAACTCCTCTCACTACAAATCAAATTCTCGTTGCCTCTTGATATCATCCAACTTCATATTGAATTCAATTAATATTCTCTTGATGTCACTAATCCCCATATTGTTAATATTTTGGGGCTAGCTAAAAGGATTCCAAGAAGATTGAGCAGGGGCAGGTGGTTGGAATACATGATAAGTATGTTGATAACTTGTTGTTGCAGGGTCATTTGGAATGAAACCGACAAGTTTTTATATTTGGTATGGCTGGTAAGAAGTGATATAAGTAGGTTTTTCATGAAATGGAGGGTGATGAAAGATATCTCCATGAAACAAAGACATAATATTGCATTCAAACAAGCTAGAAACTCATTGAACTATCTTAAAACTAGAAATATCAAATTTTTTTTTTTTTGCAAAATAATGATAGCATACCAACACTTGATCTTCTTGAAACCAATAGAATAACTTGGAGTCGCCAGATGTGTGCAAATTTTATCTCTAAAGGTAGAAATTATTGATATACACACCAAATATCAACAATAAAAAGGAAAAGTTTTAAACTATGATAGTTCAAATAGTCCCACCAGGCATGCCAAAAACTATTATCACCTAGAAGTGCACCCTTCTTGAGGTGCAAAAATCAGCCTACTAGTGAAACATGGGATCTTTCCAGGTTTGTGGGTTACCTATGATGGAAATAACCTCCAAAGAGGGTTGGCTCCCCTCAAACTATCACCTAAACTAAACAACCTACTACTGCTTGCAAAGGAAAGAGATAAGAATTGACATGGAAATGAAAACCTAAGATTCTAAGGTGATGCACCAAATTTTTTACCTGAACTTGTTTAAATGAACATTATATGATCAACAACTTAAAATTTAACATACACAACCCAAAATTCCACATGTCCCTTGCATAATTATTTCATGATTAGGTTTGATAAGTAGGACATTATTTAGAAGGAGTTGGAGATGTTCTCACAACTTAAATTTTACTCATAGTTGGTTACACATAACTAATGACCTGCAAAAGTACATATTTTTTGCATAAAAGTAATGAAAATAAGATAGAAATCAAGGGTAAAAAACCTCACCAAAATATTGTTGGAATAAAGCAACACTGAGAGGGGGGGTGAATCAGTGTTATGCAATTTCTAACTTTATTGATATTTATTCTTCAAGCATTTAAAACATTCATTTAATAGAAATATGCAAGAACATAAAGCAAACAACCACAACACCATAGCACATGAATTTTTACGTGGAAAACCATGGTGGATGGCCAATCCATAACATGATCCGAGTATACTCAAATAAAGTTTATAATATGGGGAATGCACTTGCATTCAGGCGCACTGCCTATAGCTCACTGCTAAAAAAAGACTCGCTGTCTTACAAATTAAATCAGATTAAAACCATCTGAGAATTTGAACTGAGAAAATAGCATCTACATATGCTTGATTACAGTTCTGGTTAGGCTCAATACTCGATCTTCTATCCTTCAGACTGATTCTGCACTTTATGCTATGTTCTGCTCAAACTCACAAAAAAAATCCTTTACGCACAAGTGAAACTGTGCATTATCGCTCTTTTGCTTTACTCTTATTCACAATTTGCATCAACACACTTTTTAAACACCTCAAAATGATATGAACAATCTCATATATATATCCACAACTGAGAATTAATCGCCCATATGTCGGCATCAATAGAACAAAAGAATATTTACAACTGTCGGCTCAAATCATGAGTAAAGTATGATGCACATCCACAATGGTTAGCCGCAACTTAGCTAGGACCCTAACAAAAATGCTCGAACACAAAAATATTTAAATAATTACTTCTCAAACATGTGCGACATGATACATTCACGAAGTCGGCTTCAGTACTGATAAAGCAGAGAATTAGGTAACTGGATCTTCCAACTCACACACGGATCAATACGAGGCACTGAGATTCACAAATAACACAAAGCATACATCGATAAATCTTCCCTGAGATACACAACATAAAATATTAGCATAAAATCTTCATGTGAATCAATGAACACAAAACTGTCGGATGCTTTGTTCTTAACTGTTTGCAATCTGACTATCGGTGTGATCAAATGATGATGCGTAGATCCAATCACCGATCAGGGTTTCCATCAATGACAACACCAAAAGATATTTGTAGTGTCTTTTTCCAACAATCTCTCCTTTGGTATTGATGGCAACACTTAATGAAAAATGACTAAGTGTCAGATCAATACCAACATCAATTACACTGCCCAAAATTTCAAAAACCAAACTCTTCTCCAAGACACAATTCTCCCCCTAAGATGATTATGAATTTTTCACTCTACTACTCTCCCCCTTTGACATCAATGGAAAAGGCAGGAATCTGCATGTCAAAAATTTAACAAAACTATTATGAACAAATTGCTTGGGTACAAACAGGCTTCTTCAACTTACATAAACTTGAAAATATCTAAAAAATATTTCTTCAGTAGAGTTAGATTCATGTCCCAAAACCATTTTGAGACTTTCCAAGATTGTTATTTGACCACAAACCAAGTAGGATTGTGTCTTTTCAGACTCCAAGTTTTTTGGATCACCAATTTCCTTAGCATCTTCAACTTCTTTTAGTGCACTTGACATTATTTCTATCTTTGGGCCAATTAGGCCTCTAGGTTCACATGCTCTTGCAACAATTTTGTCACTCTCATGCTTCAAGCTCTTTATTTTTTCAAGCAAAGATATCGCTTCACCTTCTAACATTTCAACACCACCAATTAAAGGATCAAAAGTTTTAGAAGTAGTAGCTAGCTATTTTTTGAGATCCTTAACCTTTTTCTCATTGGTCTCAGTAAATTTTGTCAAAGACAAACATGAATTGTAAATCTTTCCACCTTCAGATAGAGCATTTTGAATATTTTCCACACAGGTGGCTAACAGAGTTTTATCCTTTGCTATCATTTCTTTCAACCCATTTAATCTTTTGGCATTAAATTCCTTTTGAACTTTAATCATAGTTGATTTCTCAAGTGACTCGAAGTGAGTACTCACAAATTTTATGAGCTTCTTTAGTTCACTAGAGGAGGAACCGGTTGGATCTTTGACATTAGTGGGCATTATCTTTTCCAGAACTCTAGATGCAAGATTTAAGAGTTCACTATCCTCAATGTGGGACTTCAGAAGTTCTACTCTAGCTTTTTCTTGGGAAAATGATGCTACCTCCATTTTCTTAATTGGAGACAAGGTAGATAGGTCAATAGGACCTTCAACCAATTTAGGATCAAAATCTTCTTTTTGTTCTACCAAAAATTTCTTCACTGCCTTTGCAATGTCTCTTGCTTCCACTGGAATTTATTTTACGTCAAATTTCTTTTCTTCAACCATTACTTCCTCAGTTGCAGGTTCTTGCTTATCTTCTGGAATTTTAATTTTCTCATTCTTCTCAATGGATACAATTTTAGGAACTTCAATTTCCATAGGTATTTTTGCATTGTCCACTTCAGGAGGAATCTGAATATCCTTAGTTGTATCTTGTTTTACTTCTTCTTCTGCTAGACTAGATGAATCATCATGTGTTCCTTCAGGGAAACATCAATTATGTTGCTTAACAAAAAATTTCTCAGAATTTGTTCAGTTTCTTTTGCAACTTCTTTAGTTTGACCAATCATGAGCTTCTTCACTCTCATTTTTCTCTTGAATTCCGTTTTGGTTTTATTCAGTATTGACTTAATTTCTTTCATAGATACTACTGGACACAACTCAACAAGAATTCTTTCTCATTTTCTCTTCTTCCAATCTGGCATTTACTCTTCTCATCTCCAAAATATCATATAAGCTTTTAGGTAAATTGGGAATTATTTCAATCAGAACTTTATTGAAAATATTCAAGCTCTTTTTTGTTTCCTCCTCAAGAGTTCTCTAATCAAATTTATCAAAAGATTCATACCATTTACAAAGTGGCTTGAGATTCCCATCCTTAACTAAGTCTTTTTCAACTTCATCCACTGACATACCTGGTTGGTTAGTTTTTGCCTTCTTCTTTGCTTGGTTATCTCCACCGAAGGGCTTGCTTTTAGTAATTGTTGATGCCTTAGTACCTTGATGCTTGATTTATCTAACTCCTTCATCAAACCCTGTTTCTTCATCTTCAAAAATTGCCACATAGACCCTTTTGCTTTTATCCTTTTTCCTTTTTCCTTCCTTATCAGATCCCTTAGATTGAGTTTTCACAGAGATTGGCTTTGTTGCAGGGGTGGATAGGGATGCAAAGCTTCTAGTTGACCTAGCTTGGGAAGATGGTGCTACCAGAGCAACATATTCAGTTTTTATTGCCTCCTTTTCTACTTCAGCTTCTTCTCTTTTTCTTCTAGCTTCTTTTAATTTTTCTGCAAGTATGCCCATACTTTCTACTAAGACTTCCACCTCTTTTCTAACTCTTCTAACTATACAGGTTTTCTGAGTTCATTGTGTACCTATAAATTCTTTTTTGCATAAGTATCAAATCTTTGTTTTGATGGATCTAAAGGCTTGCTCAGTAAATGTTTTGCATACATTTCTAGAATGTGCTCTTCAACTTCATAGCCCATCGGCATGATCTAGAATATTCTGGGATCAACGGCTTCCATCATGCATTGATTAATATCTACCATGAAACATATAGAATCCTTATATTTTTCTACAACAGAGGTAGAAATTCTTTCTCTGGCATGCATCATATTCTATTTTTTTTAAATAACCCCAGATTGCAGTTCTTCTGGTTTGATTGTTTCCAATCCCATACAACATATCTCTAATTTGAATAGCTACTGGTTGATCACCTTGCCAATGAACCTTCCTAATACCCGAAACTTCTTTCATGAAATAAAAGAATAAACATAACAACAAGTTACAATACTTGAAGGAATTTTTCTTGTCCTTTTTTATCTTACCTAGATTTTTCATTAGCTGACTCCTGAGTAATTCACAAAGATCGTAGTTTTCTTTCTCCTTTTCCATTTGATAGGCTGCATAAATGGTTGTAATAGACACGTAGTTCTCTTGGCTAGAATGATAGATTTTGTTCCCAATAACCATAGATGCAAATTTGATATCTATATCAACAATGTCATCAATTTTCATTGTTCTTATCTCATACTTAGAACCTATTGCATCAGTGACCGTTTGATTCTTCACTAATTTCAAAATTGGTAATCCATCAGAGGAATTTAGACCTATTACAACACTGATAGCCTCCTTTGTAATCTTGAAGGGTATACTTAACCACATAAATTCATCATGAACTTGATCAAGATGTAACAAACCCATTCGGTCTCTTCAAACATGGGGAATTTAACAATCTGTGTAAAAAAAATTTCTTCTAGGGTTTTAAATTGCAGCTTCACATAGAAATCTTCTCCTATAATGTGATTATTATACAAATTTAGTACCTGCGAGCTTCCTAGCTCTTCAATGTTAGCGTGAAATATGCCCTAATGTATTTAGTGTGTAAGACATTGTATGGAACATATGAAAAAGCTCTTAACGGATCGGTCTTGACAGACTTGAAGGGATGCCATTTGAATTTGGGACAGGGTCTGTCCTTAACTTCAACTACCAATGGAGTAACCATTTTCACCAATTCACAAGTTCATAGGGTTTTGCCGATAAATATCTTTCCGTTGGATCATAGTTTGATTGCAGAAAGCTTCTTCACACTTGAATTTTGCCTTAAGTTGCCAAGGTTCACCTCAAAGCTCTCCAAACTTCTTTTCTTCAAAATGCAAAGTGACAAATGAAAGATAAAAATGACCTTTTATCATTTTCACACTTAACTCTTTTTGACACAATAAATTCTTTTACCCTAACTCATCTAGTTACCCTCTTTCAATGTGTTGTGGCAGATGATTCTTCTGCAGACCTCTAATATT
Source organism: Sequoiadendron giganteum (assembly GCA_007115665.2). Lineage (NCBI taxonomy): Eukaryota > Viridiplantae > Streptophyta > Pinopsida > Cupressales > Cupressaceae > Sequoiadendron > Sequoiadendron giganteum. Next base: position 975,175,497 of record CM021100.1, on the reverse strand, counting down.
GCATAATACTCTCTCCAATAGTTTTAACAACATATGTAGGGCATCAATGCACTTATTGAACTTATCCACATCCTGGTGTTAGTTACCGGCATGGGTTAAGAGATTTTCTTGACAGCTTCCCCTAGCCCAAAGGCCTAAAACTAATTCCCGGATGAACTACTAGAAGCAGGTTCTGGTGCTAGTGCATTTTCTTCATTAGAGGGACTCTTATTCACCCATTTCTTCTTCATTTTATTTTTGATCACATTTGTAGTGAATTTTATTTTTCTCTTAACATCCTTCTGCATGTTTCTCCTTTGATTTACCATACCTTTTCTATTCTAACAGAATCTAGCAATGTGACCAAATTTGTTGCAGTTATAGCACACAACATTTTTTTGTCCATACCACTTGTTCCACTAATTTTATTTTGATATGCACTAGTTATCAGTATGGCCAAGTCTATTGCATGTATAACATCTGATATTTCTACGAAAGTTGTTCATCATATTTCTGCATTCATTTGACTTACAACCAAACTTATTGCAATTAAAACACTGACCTGAGAATGATGGACCACTTGGATTCATCCTGTTTCTACAATGAGAAGCCATATGACCAAATTTATTGTAGGTAAAATAATAACCATCGAATCTTTGAGCATTAGGTTGCCTTACCAGATTTCTTCCAACTCTATTTCTCTTATTTTCTTGCCTAGGTCTCTTTGACCGGATCTAGAACTTTCTCCTTCTTCATAACCAAGACCTCACTTGTCACCATTTGTCCTCTGACTATTAATTAGTTCATCAAGATTGTCTGAGCTAACTTTGAACTTATCTTTGTACTCATTTGCAGTAGCAAGTTCATTTTTGAGATCAACGATTTGTTTTTCCAGCACTTCCTCATAGTTTTAGATTGCTCTAGTTCATTGTCCAATCGACTGCATACTTCAGATTTTTTTTTCAAGGACTGTGCTAGGTTCTCTTCATTCTTCTTTATGTCTTCAAGGTCCTTGGTCATCCTCATCATGATAGATTCCATCTCATGCTTTAGGAAAACGTTATCTCTGGTAAGCTTTTCACATTCTTCTATCTTTTCCTTGAGGCTTGACTGAGTTGTTCATCTTCAATGCTCTTACTGTCATTCTACTTAATTTGATCACAAAGTTCCTTTCTCTTCTCTCTAGACATTGATTTTGTCTTTCAAAGACTCAATCATGATAGATTCCATCTCATGCTTTAGGAAAACGTTATCTCTGGTAAGATTTTCACATTCTTCTATCTTTTCCTTGAGGCTTGACTGAGTTGTTCATCTTCAATGCTCTTACTGTCATTCTGCTTAATTTGACCACAAAGTTCCTTTCTCTTCTCTCTAGACATTGATTTTGTCTTTCAAAGACTCAATGAATTTCATAGCACCCATGAGGTTTTCTTGCAATTTCTGAACTTCAGACTTAAACTAATCAAGATCATCTAGGGCCACCAAAATTTGTTGTTGAAGATTGCTTGAATCCATTGGAACACTTTCCAAGATCTCCCCAAGTTGTGAGAGTTATTCTGAGGAACTAGCTCTGATACCAATTGTTGGAATCAATCAAAATTGAGAGGGGGGGGGGGTTGGTGAATCGGTGTTCTGCAATTTCCAAATTTATTGATCTTTATTCTTCAAGCATTTAAAACATTCATTCAAAAGAAATATATAAGAACATAAAGAAAAAAACCACAACACCATAAAACATGAATTTTTACGTGGAAACCCTGTTAGGGGAAAAACCACGGTGGATGGCCAATCTACAATATGATCTGAGTATACTAAAATGAAGTTTACAATATGGGGAATGCACTTGTATTCAGGTGCATTGCCTAGAGCTCAGTGCTCAAAGAAGACTGTTTTACAAATAAAATTAGATTAAAACCATCTGAGAATTTGAATTGAGAAAATAACATCTACGTATGCTTGATTATAGTTCTATTTAGGCTCAGTACTTGATGTTCTATTCTTCATACTGATTCTACACTTTCTACTCTATTCTTCTCAAACTCGTAACACAAATCCTTTATGCAGAAGTGAAACTATGCATTATCGCTCTTCTTCTCTACTCCTATTCATAATTCACATCAACACATTTTTTACACACCTCAAAATAATATGAACAATCCCATATATATATTTGCAACTAAGAACTAATAACCCATATGTCGGCATCAATAGAACAAAAGAATATTTACAACTGTTGGCTCAAATCATGAGTAAAGTATAATGTGCATCCACAACGGTTGGCCACAACTTAGCTAGGACCCAAACAAAAATTCTTGAACATAAAAATACTTAAATAATTACTTACCAAACATTCGTGACATGATACATTCACAAAGCAAGCTTCAGTATTGATAAAGCAGAGAATTAGCCAACTGGATCTTCCAACTCACACATGGATCAATACGAGGCACTGAGATTCATGGATAACACAAAGCATACATCGATCAATATTCCCTGAGATAGGCAACACAAAATATTAGCATAAAATCTTCATGTGAATCAATGAACACAAAACTGTCGGATGCTTTGTTATTTCTTAACTGTTTGTAATCTGATTGCTTGTGTGATCAAATGATGATGCATGGATCCAATCACCGACTGGGGTTTCCATCAATGACAACACCAAAAGATATTTGTAGTGTCTCTTACCAACAAAGATCACATCAACCATTTTATAAAAGTTTGCATAATGAAGCAACTTTGAGAAGGTAAAAATAAATTGTCGTTATTGATCCAAATGCTTATAAATAGTATAAAATTCTAAAAATAGTTAGAATGCTTATTCTTTGGTAGAAATAACCTTCATAGGTTACAACACATAGCTCCAAAATTGAGCAAGAACTAATTTTCTAAGTTACAATACTCTGCTTTTCTGCTTTTAGAGCTCAAAAACATGAAAGAACTACCTGAACAATGAAGCGTAAGGATCCTATATCTTATCCCAAACATGGAAGAGAATATAGGAACTAAATTTGACTAGGATATCATGCTTAAAACTAGGGAAAATTGTTTTACATGCCCAAGAGGTCTTCTTGCTTCACTTGGTCTCTCTTGGCTCCTAAAAAACGTGCTCCAGATGATGATGAGGCTCCTAAATACTTGCAAGGTACTTGAACTTCCCCTAGATGATATTAAACTACCTCCAAACTACCTTGACTACCTTTAAATCCTCTCCTAGAGATGCTTTTAAACTGTCTTTGATTACTCATAAAGACTCCAAACTAACCAACCTTCCTCATCTTAAGCTTTTAAACATGTGTAAAAAGATTTAAAATGGTCATAAGCCTCAAGAGGGTGTAGGGGATTACTTTGGATAAGAAATAAACACATGCTTTATAATTATCTTTGTATTTCTATCAAACCTCCTTTGTTTGCCATCATAACTGCCATGGACCATAGCATTTTCCACCTCAAAATATTATCATCAAGTTTATATTTCTATTAGCTATCCACTTGGATGACTATGATAGTCATATTAGATTGACCTCTGTATTATTATAACCATTGCACTTCCTTAACATCCATCCTTTTGACTTGATATTTCATCCTCTATACCATTCTTTATTCATCCTTTCTGATTGTCCTACCACTTGATGAAGCACTGTCATGTCATGCTCGCCTCTTTTCTTTGCATGGATCTATCTAAACAACATGACTGCCATGACCCTTAGTTTACAAGTAATTTCATACTTTTCCCATGAATTTCTACTCAGGAGATAGTCTCTTAAACCTTGACACTTTATTTATTACATTTGTCAAAATAGGATTAAGCATACTCTGATATGAGTTTTCATAATGCAATATTCCAATTTGTCCATTTACCTTAAACAATAGTCATTCATATATTGATAGTTGGTAGAATTACTAAAGTTTTAATAAGAGTCTTCTTGCTTATGGACTGTGATTTCATGCTCCTCTACACCATGCTATGGACTTGTCTTATGACTACTCATTCCCATTTCCTCTTCCTTATCAGGTCCATTGTCATATAGGGAAACTTGATGTTCATGTGATAATAATGCATATGATATTAGTTCTCTATTTTTTATCTACCTATTTCAGACCTACCAAAGGCTTTCTCCCTTGATTTCTAACAACATCAAAATCATAAAGGAATGGTGTTCATGCAAAAGTAACACAATCCTTATTGTCATAGTTATTTCATCGCCCATTCATGACCATAGTCTTTATGGTGTCAAGAATATCACCAGGTCTGCCCTTTGCATAGTTTGCATCTTATGATCCTTGCAACTCACTCTTGACAATTTACATGTTTTAGTATCAACATGTAACCATGTATTGTGATCATAGAAAGAGTGGAAACTTAAATAAAGTTTAAAGTCTCCATGAAAGGGTGTTACTTTTCCTTAAGATACCAACCACAACTCATCAATACTCCCATATATAAGGTGTTCATTATGACTGCTCATTAAAATCCCTCCCTTCTCACTATCCTTTATATCACTATACGTCTAAAACTATCTTCATAATTTTATTGGCATGATTACTATCCTCAAACTTATCCTATGACTGTGTCTTGTGGCCTTATCTTAGACCATCTTCCAAGGGATTGTCTTTGGTTCTTTATTGACTTAGGATTGCTCATTTGTGGCTGCATAGTCCTACATAAAGTCACTTTCCCTTTTTTGAACCTTAAACCAAGATTTCTAGGTTGTCCATTGATCTATCATCACTATTACAGAGGTTTCTTCAAAACAATCATTGCCCTTTTAGTTGACAAATGGTTCACAACTTGAGCCCTTACTGCTATTATCATGAAATTCTTTAAAACCTTTTAATGCTGTCAAAATCACTATTATAAGTGTAGTTAGATAAGAATCAGTTGAAAAATGTCATGATGTAATGACTACTCTTGCAGATCTATAACCAGATGTTGATATACTATATTTAATACAAAAAAAACATTGTTACTGTAGGTTGTTTTTCCTTTAAAACTATATAGATGAAACCTTGCCATACCACTGCCTTTTGGCCATCAAGACATGCATGTACCCTGCTTTAATGTTCACAACATTTGCACTTAATTTATAACAACCACCTGCCTCCTTTGATTTTACCTAGTACATGAGATTGTCATTCATGGAGGTAATAGTTACATAGATATAAATGTAGGTTATGGCCACTCAGACAATACTTTTTGGCTCCTAAGTGACTGTCATATTCTATTGTGTTCCACTGCCCTTTTAAACATTCTATGATTGTCATAGTTTTGTGTCCATATACTCTACCATGTTGAATCTTAAATTCAATAAATATTGTCTCTATAACCCACTTTCATTTAATAAGAGTGTCCCCTCTCTTAAGATTACTACTCATGCTTTAAAATTCTTGGTAAACATATTTGTTCCTACATCATGTCTATCAAGTATCCATAGGTCTGCCTCTTATGAATTTGATTAAAACCCTTTGTCATATTTTACTGTCACTTGCATTTTGTCAAGGAAATTTCCCTTGCAAAACTGCCTTATTCACTAGGCTATCCTACTGAGCTTGTTCCTTCATATTTCATTCATATCTCTTCACAAAACACTACCACACATAGGATACTATTCATAGAACACTGTGATCATATCTTGAGGTCACTATCATTATAATTGTCTCACGACACCCTTTGCAATTGCTACAACTCATAAGTTTGTTGTGAAATAAGTTACACCCGTGAGTTAATGAGTTTCTTTGAACAACCAAGTATGCACTTTCAACCTAAAAATTCTTCATATGATACAAAACCCATAAAATATTAATGTTTAACATTGTTGAGATTCTATACCCTTAGAAGACAATAGGATCAATAAAAACCAAACCATGCAGATCCCATATTATTCACAACTGTTAGTCATCATATGCATTATCCTCAAATCATGATTGTTACTGTCACCTCCATTGTGGGATGAGTATTGTTGTTTTCCATGAGCCTCATAGTGATTGTCACTTTTATCCTAAACTTAGACCTCTTAATGTGCCTTTATTGCATTATATTCATTGTTTTGATAGTCACTATCTTGCAATTTTAACAACTATCCTCATGCTTTTGTGCAAGGTCTTGGACTAATGGATAAGACTACCCCCCTAAATTATACACTCCAATCTCTATCTGACACTTTCATGAGACTATGGCATTCCATAACATCCACCTTTTGATGTCCTTCAAAGCCTCATGAGAGTTCCTTCACAAGGTTATCTACTGCTTGGATTCTATGAAAACCTATGGTTGTGCCTCAGTAATTTCTATGTGTCAACATACTACCCCACTCATCATGAAATGAGGCAGACTTCACATTAGTCCAATACAAGTTTCTTTGTCATTTCAACACCAAAAACCTTGTAGGACAAAAATAAAACAAAAATTTCACACCCAACATTTGCAGTATCTTAGTGATGTGGTACTATAAGTCCTTTGTCATGTTTAACCTAACTTCTTTGCTCATCTCTGAGCATGAAAAAGAAAGGCATGCCTATATTAAACTATAAATCAATAAAATCTATGGGTTTTTTGAGTATTTGGTTTTGTTTCTACCACAAAGGATTTGTGGTTTCTATACAAATCTAGCTTTGCTCATCTTAATAGAAGTTATCTATGCCTTAAACTAAAACATCATACCCTTCTCATTGTATTTTTCCCCTTCAAGAATCCTTTTATTGACATGGTCTACAATACCTAGGGTTTTAATATTCTAGAATGCTCTTCTTACAAGCCTTAAGTTTGGAAGTTATCACACATATTATTGAGCATATTTCCAATATAATTGAAAGGTAGCTTAAAAAAATTACAACTAATATAGGGAACATATGCAGAGCAACCTATGTGGATTATAACATACATACCATGTAACAACAACCTTGTGATAACTGAATATGTGGGTAAGGCGTGGATGAATATTTAAGAATTCTTCCCTTATGTTCCTGTGAACCCCAATCGTAGACCTGCACAAACATAGCAAACAAGCACATAATTAGATCAAATGCAAGTGAGAATCAAGATTCCCCATGAAATCTATTTAAATTGCAAAGAACAAGAAATAAATGAAGAACACAAATAAAATTATTAAATCCTATTCAATGTAAATTAAACTCTTGATCCCATGGAAGAGTTGGTGCCAATTTGTGTGTAGGAAATGGCCCTTTCCCAACTCCTATGATACATTGTTGATGAGTGATGAACTTTGATGAAGATTCAATTGAGCTCCATGATGAGAAATCTGCATAACCTAGCTAAGATCTTGATAAAATGGATGAAAACATATATGCTTGAGGATGAAATTGAGTATAGTGAGTTTACTCAAGTTGTGGATGATCAAATGAGGAGAAAAGCCTCTTATTTATAGATGAGATTGAGAGAAGACGAGGCAAAATAGATGAATGTGGTACAAAAGGCCAACCAATGAGAGAGGGCCACTTGTCCACATGTGATTGAAGGAGGAATTAACACATTTTGATGAATGTGCTCATAAATGCTATTAGATTCAAATTTGAATTTGATGAAATGACAAGTTGGAAGGAGAGAGGAATGGAGTAAATGTCAGTTGGCTCAAGGCAAAGGAATTGTAAGAGGCCTTTAATGCCTTGTTGGATGTACTCATCCCTTTTGGAGGGATTTCAAATTTGAAAAATATTCCCTTTTGATGCCAAGTTGAGGGAAAAAAATGAATTAATAAATCAAATAAATTGATTTATTATGAAGTTGAAAAATCTAGAGGATTTGATGGATTAGGATTAAGATTAATCATGATTTGATCAATCTAAGTAGGAATTATATGATTTGACAATTTGACTTAGATTTTAGGATTTAAATAAATCAAAGTTGAGAGGAATAATGGATTTATATTTAATTAAATAAAGATTGATTTATTTAATTAAAGAAGGTGGTGTTAGATTAAATCAAATAAAGATTAATTTATTTAATTCAAAGAGATGATTTTAGAGATTTAATTAAATAAAATGAATTATTTAATTAAAAGAGAGATTATAGGATTAATTAAACAAAATGATTTATTTAATTAATGGCAGAGAATGACTTAATTTGATAAATTTGATTTATTTAATTAAGAGATGAAATGTGATGATTAGAAAGAGATGATTCAGGACAAACTGATGTTAGTAAGACGAGGATTAGATGTGTAGGGTCAAATTGTATATTTTCTATGTCTACAGTTCCTACAACATGCCTTATTCTCAGGAGCTACGTGTCTTCTAGTCATTGCTATGAAGAAGACCCCTTCAACAATACTATTGAATCTATCTAGCAACATGCCCCTTTTCCCCATCTTTAAAATCTTCAGCATGCCTACTACTTATACTTGTTCATGAAACATGGTGAACTTCTTTAGATGAAAATTTCCATGCCTTGAAAAGAGGAAAGACTCCTTCAACAATATCCCCCAAAACCTTAGAAAGAATTCCTAATGTGTGGTGAACTTCTATTGAAACCTCTTCAGTTTTGGTGGCTAAGAATTTAGTCTTTTGTTTCTTTTACTTTCCATTTTTCCTTTTTCCTTATAAAATATTTTCTTAAACATTTAACAATATGTTTAAAAACAAAATTTTAAAACAAAGTGTCAACAAGTCCATCAAACTCCAAGGAATAACTAAAAAACGTACCTCCAAGGGCTCTCTAATACTCTATCTCTACTCTCACCTCTTGGTACTAGGTATCACTAAGAAGTTCCTCAAGAATATGATCCCATAAATCAGTACCAAGGGTCAATACTGAGATATCATGTCTCCTCCTACTAAAGGAATCCATGACAACATTATCCTTCACTTTGATGTAATGGAAACCAAAGTCATAATAAAAAAAAAATCCATCCAACGATGCTATTGAGAATTCAGGTTTGATTGAGTAAAGATATATTGTAGACTATGATGGTTGATATGAAGCTCAAACTAATGACCCTTAAGAAAATGTCTCCAATGAAAAAGTGTGTGGACTACTACTACTAATTTTAAATCATGAGTGGGGTAGTTCAACTCATGACCATTGAGCTTTCATGTCTCATAAGCAATCACTCGACCCTCCTGCATAAGAATTTACCCCACATTATCTAATGATGCATCAGTACAACAAAAAATCTGATTTTGGATCCAACACAACCAAGATAGGGGCATTGGTCAATAGATCCTTAAGAGCTTGAAAATCTACCTTAAAGTTCTTTGACCATACAAAATTATTCCCTTTCCTCTAAAGAGAAGTAACAGGATAAGCCACTCTAGAGAAATCTCTCACAAAACAATGGGAATAATCCACCAAAACTATGAAGCTTTGGATCCCTAAGACACTCATGGGCACTGGCTGGTCCACAATAGCTTGAGTCTTCAAGGGATCCACTGAGATACCCTCACCTTAGATAATATGGCCCAAGTATCTCACCTCACTCTCGAAGAACTCACACTTTTCCAAGTTGCCATAAAGCTAATGGTTGCATAAACACTACAAAACTTGATGCAAGTGGACCTCATGTTCCTCCATTATCCTCGAATAAATGAGAATATTATCAAAGAAAATAAGGAAAAATCAATTTAAGTAAGTGAAACACACCCCATTCATCAAATTCATGAATTCCCAAGGTGCATTCATGAACTTTAATGTAACCACTGTGAACTCAAAGTGTCCATAACGGGCACAAAATATCATCTGATGAATGTCAACCTCATGGATACGAAGATAATGGTATCCTAGCTTAATATAAATCTTGGAGAAAACCTTGGCTCCCCTCATCTAATCAAAAAAATTGTTGATCCTCGGTAAAGGATATTGGTTCCTCATTGTCACTTTATTCACCTACTGGCAATCAATACAAAAATGAAGAGACTTACCCTTCTTCATGAAGATGACTGGTACTCCCCAAGGGGAAACACTAGGATGAATGTGTCCCTTCCCCCAAAAATCCTCCAACTATAATTTAAGCTTCTTGAGTTCTTGAGTGGTCAAGTGATAAGGTGCTCGAGATATTGGTTCTGCCCCAAGTATGATATCTATCTAAAAGTCTATATCCTACTTAGGTGACATACATGTAATATCACTCAAAAACACATATGTAAACTCTTTGAGAAGAGGTTGATCATTAAGAGTCACCTCTTGACACTAACCCTCAACAAGATTGCTCACCAAGATGGAAAATATCTAACATCATTGTCACATGCTCTGTTTTAGTTGCTTAGCTGAAATCATGCAAAGAGAAATGGGTCTCTGAACCCCAAGAAGTTTCACTTACTCACCATAATCATCCACACGCTTGATTGGCTTATGCCGACAATCAATACATGTCTATTGAGCCTCTAGCCAATCCCTACCCAAGATGATCTTGTAAGACCCTAAAGGTAGGATACAAAGGTCTATTGTGGTAGTGAAGTTCCTTAACTCCAAAACACAAACACACACAATGGAGTTGGCTACCACCTTAGCATCGGTGGCTAACTCAAACTACCAACCAAAACTCTTCCTTGCTTCCAAAAGCCTACATCACTCCACAAGAAATGGGGAAAAAATGAATTTGAAGCACCAAAATAAAATAAAATAGATACATGAACTCCATCTAACACGCCTTATGAATCAACAACAATGCCCTAATTTTCAACTTGATGGTTATCCATCATCACAAACATTGTATGGATCTCCCAACATTCCTATTGTAGGCTATGAAATTTACTACTTCTAACTACTCCCTGATGTAGACATTTGAGGACAATACTTGACATAATGACCCTGTCGACCAAAAGAGTAACATGGTCCTCTACCCTATCCACGACCTACTAATGATTCCTTAGATTGGCGATAAATCCCTCTGCTAGAATTGGGTGGGCTACTCTACACTAGTCAACCCTCATTAGGGTACCTTTGATCCACACTATGATTTCTGGATTGATGACCACATGAACCTTGCCCACTTTGAAGGGCCTAGGAAGGTCTTTGCAATTGATGACCTTGTTGTTGCTATTGTTGAACTGGCCTAGAGGGTGTAAATAAAGCCTTGGAAAGCCCTATTGGTTGGCATTGAGATCCTCATACACTCGATCTTGATGGAGTTGAAACTCCAATCTAAACTCCAATCTATCCTCCAAACCCTTTTATTACGATTCTCCTCTATCAATCTTGACTTCTCCACAATGACCTATAAGGTCTTTGGCTCAAATAATTGAACATTGGCACTAATCCAAGCATTCATGACATGCATAAAGTACTTCACTAACATGCCCTCATTCTAAAATATACTTACATACTACTTAAACTTAAATAAATGGTTCTCATATTGATAAACTATCATACCCAATTGGTGAAGCTCATGAAACTCATCAACACATCTCTGCCTATAGTCATTTGAGAGATAATGTGAACAAAACCTCTCCATGAAAGTCTCTCAAGAGACAGTTGAAATCTCCAAATGATGCTTTTGCTCCTCTTGGCACCGCCAAGTGGAAGAAAATCCTCTCAATTGCATGGTGGCACACCAAGCCTTGGTATTGCTACCATAAGGATGCATCATGAAACAATAGTCCAAGGCCAATAACCAGTTTTATTTATCAGTACCCCCAAGTGATCCCTTAAAAGTAGGTGGATGGGCTCGAAGAAGATCTCTCATGTTCTCTGCTAACATACCATCCATATCTACTACCTACCTATCCCCTTAAATTCTCTCTCTACTCTAGAATGATGAGGGCTCCTAGAGTGCCCTCTCTCACTGAATTGAGGTTTCTCCTCCTGAGAAGGTTGTGAATGCATTGAATGGGAAACCTCCTAATGGGGACACAATCTTGCTATTATCTCCTAAAGGAGATCAATAACTTGAGGGTGACCAAGAGGATCAATTGGTGGATCTACTTGTGGATTCTCAGTTTCCTCCTCTATCTCACCTCGTTATGGAACACAAGATTTAAAATCCAAGATTTATATGGGTTAGGAAATATGTAAGTCTATCTCTAAATCAATGCTAAGGTAGTAAACTATAAGATTAAACATCCTAATTACATAATTCACATTTAACAAGCACATGCCAAACACATAAATCAAACACATCACTCAAAAGTAAGAACATAAGCTAGAGCTTCCAACATATGAACATGGGCTTAGATACCAAATGTAATTCCTCACCATGGATGCCACAAGACATTAGCTCAAATATATGGGGATTTTTTTTGAAGTACAAGATGTAAACACATAAGGACATTATTGCAATTAGGAACACTAGGTCTAAACATGACGTCACACAAGTGAAAGACTAACACTCCACACATTCATAACCTAATAGAAATGTTAGGGAAATATACAAGACTAACCATGAAGGATTCCAACCTTTTCTAGACTTCACAAGCCTAGAAAAACAATCCCCCTAACCCTTGGTTTGATAATTGGGTCATTTTGAAAAGTTGCATGCAAAATTATGCAAGAGATGGCATAATTCCTCAATGATGTCACTTGAGAACTACATAAAGGTACTACTAGGACCCTGGGACTATGGTGAAAAAATTTCGTTTCTAATTTTTTCCCAAAGGAGGTCCCAAAAACTAGAGGAAATATCAACTTCAGAATTAGAGAAAATTTGACTAGGTTTTGAAGGTTCAAAAATAGCCAAAACGATCAGAAAGGAAAAAGTACAAGGCATAAAAATTATTTGTCATTGGAATTAGGCTTAGAAAATATCTATCTATTAGTGGTTAAAAGGGTTTAAACTCTATTTTTTACATGGGAATGGGGTTGCCCAAGCATAGGACAAGGCCTCCCAAATATTATTTGTCAAAATTCTGAGTTTTTGGCCTGCCAAAACTAGGCCACCCCATTGCTAACTAGGTTACCCCACTGTTAACCAAGCTGCCCACTGCTAACTAGGATGACCCAACATACCACAAGGCTGCCCAAACTTACTAGGCCACCCAATTAGAGTTTGACAATTTTCCAGACAGACTGCGTGATTTTGGGTAAGACATGGTCACCCAATTATAGTACTAGGCCACCCAACTATGAATTTTGACCCTTAGTTTAATTTTAAACACCAAATAAAATGTTCTTAATCTTTTTATAGCCTTTTCACACCATGATATAGATAAATATGAAGATATCATACTCGATACCAACACTAATACATGCAAATTGAGACACCACTCTTTCTACTATTAAATTTACATCCATCTCAAAGAGAGGTTCTTAATCATTAATTTAAAAATTTATATGAATGAAAAATATCTAAGTACATGAATATAAATTAAAAGAGCATGGTGCCAAGTTGTTCCTTGATCCATGAACATTAAGTCCCCAATGGTGATTCCACACCACTTGACCATGTGATACCCATATGTTCACCCCACCGTGCTATGAGATAGTCACAAGGACAAAACACTCACACACATAATACACATGGGTAGATAGGTATACACTCACACAAGAAATAAAGAACACAATGTATATAGTGATGCAATGATACCGATACCAAGATAAAAATTATTTGTGATATCTCTTTAGGTGTTACTAAAAACTACTCTGCAAGAGAGGGAGTGTCATCGCAAACACTCGTGCGGGGCTTAGCACAGAACCAAGTACCCTCTCATACTTGAACTACAAGTATTACTCTCCCTGAGCGTCTTGTCTTCCTTGATCATCCTTAGCCTATACGAGCACTCAAGGCATGAGAGGGATATCCATTATCTTGATTAGTTTATTACCCAATTTTCACTAATTTTTCACTATTATTAAGAATCTCCCTGCATCGTGATTTCCTACAGTCACTTAAGGTCGAGTTCACATTGGGAGCCACTCCCATCACTCTCTCTAACACTTAGACCCTAATTTCTAGATTTGATTGTGTCAATGTTTTTCCATCAACGTTTCAAATCACACTACGTCATGGAAAAACATTGACACAATCAAATCCAGAAATTAGATTCAAACAAGCAAGATGGATTGTGGAAACTTGATATCTTTACTTAGACCCTAAGCTCATCACACCCTCCAAGGAGTGTGACACAAAAAGCAATGCAAAATCCAACTCTTTCCAAATTCAATATTTTTCTACAACATCAATTATCATATCTCATGAAGCACCAACTTTTCAAAACATCCAAAATATACATTTTCATTATTTTTTTCAAATTTTCACAATATTTTACAAGACAAAAACCAAGGTTTTTCCCAAATCCACCATTGAAATTTCATCAAAATTTAAAAAATAAAAAATAAAAATCTAAGAATACCCTTTGGTGGAAAAAGTGCCCAACACCCTTTTTAAGCTATAAAACATGCATTTTACCCAATTCCCAAAAAATTGGGCATTATAACCCGACATTTTTAAAAATTCTCAAATTTTAAATAAATCTACAAATTTAATGAACCGAATTGCAAAATAACATGAGATGAGAGGATTCTACACTCCCTTTATCTATTTCCTACAAACACATTTGAAATAAAATGCTCAAATAAATTAAAACAATCAAAATACCTCAATTTCTTCCAAAATTTGAACTAATGAACAAGCCAAAAATGCCAAACAAGAGCTCACACCAACTGAAATGCACACTCCCCTATTGATTCTTATCCCAATGAGTTCAACCTCATCGTATTCTGCCGCCAATTACACTTGCAATCAACAAATCTCTAAAATTCTCAAAATAAGGTTTTTCTCTTCCAATTTCTTCTCACAAAATAACATAAGAATGAAATGAAATGCCTTTTTCTCCCTTTTACCCTTTTCCAAAACCCAATATAAAATTAATAAAATTCATATTTTCTCATTTCTTAATTTAAAACTCCCTCAAGTATTCCCACAAATTCAATTCATTTCTAAAAATCATTCAACATATAATTAACCATTAAATCCATTTAAGCATAAAGCTGAATTATTTTTATGAAAATTGGAATTTAAATAAATCAACACACACACTTTCACTGGGCTTCCACAATAGGGTTATGGTATCCAAAATAATGTTGAATTTGATCAACATGGGTAAGATAATAGGAAATCACATTCGAATTGAGTACGTCAAGTAAGGCTAACAAATTGGCTAATGTGACATCTCCCATATAACCACCATTGGGGAATAACTCAGACCTGTGAAGCTAGGTGGAGAAATTCCTTGTACTTGCATCCACTCAACACATGTCAAGTGTACCTATGCATATACATAATAACCGAAGCACATACAATTCCAAAACGAGGGGTATACAACATAATCATAAAATATTCATCTAGATATACATGTGCATAATCATCAAAATAAAACAACATAATCCATCATAATATGACCATAATATAACTGTATCAAAGGGTACATCCAAAACTGATGTCAATACAAAATAATGTTGCTACGAATAATCTTGAATCAAATATACAGGTATAAGCATACAATAAAATCTAAAATGTATACTAAAGATCACAAAGGTGAGATGCACTACATCACAACCTATGGAAAGTGGAGATGATTCCCTCATTGGTTGGGAGCCTACTGATGATGGAAAATAATTGCATGATGGAAGGTGAGTTAGCCCAAATGATTGGAACTTGACTCCCAATAGCTTTGTAGCTTTGACTACTTATTTTTTCATCATAAACTTTATGATTATGTGACCTTATAATTATATAAACTATTATTTCCTTTTTATAACCATGTTTTGTAATTACAACTATCTCTATTGTGAAACCACCTAATGCCTTGTTTCTAGGATTATCTCCATTGGGATGTGATTGTTTCCTTTTTAAGTTATATGCATACATCTATTTCATTAAAAAAAAATCTTTAAAGTTAAAAGATAAGTGAAACAACGTGTGTATCGTCTATAAGAAGTGAATTTCATAAAAACATTTCAAACTATCTTTTTACCCTGTGAATGGCTCTTGTAATGAAGCTACCAAATTCTAACCTTATGTTCCCATGCTTGATGCTTATTGTTTAGAGAAATAGGTGGTTTCATGGGAAAACTTATTTACCATAATGTATAATTCTTCAAAAAGGGTGAAGCATTTACAATTAAGGAATTTGAATTTTAGCTTCTGGTGAATAAAGGTATTGAAATTAAGTAATGATTCTTAAGAGTGTCTTCCAAAAATGTGTCATATGGTTGCACATTTTTCTTTCCTTCATTTTTCAACATTTTATTTTGAAATTTCAACTTTAAAATTAAGGATGTGGTCTGGAAGGTTCTTGGGCTTCTAATTTTACTCAAAAGGCAAT
Source organism: Sequoiadendron giganteum (assembly GCA_007115665.2). Classification (NCBI taxonomy): domain Eukaryota; kingdom Viridiplantae; phylum Streptophyta; class Pinopsida; order Cupressales; family Cupressaceae; genus Sequoiadendron; species Sequoiadendron giganteum. The sequence continues at coordinate 975,159,306 of CM021100.1, read as the reverse complement.
CTCATTTTCCTTATAAATTAGGTGCTCTATATTCCATAAACTTCAAGTTAATATTAAAGATTGAACGTTAAAAAAGTTTCCTCCACTAATTTAAGAATTTTTATATTTAAATAACAACTTACATAACTCCTTTTTTAATTTCTCATGTAAAATCTTTCATTCTTATTAATATTATTTAATAAAAAGAATTTTAAAATGTAAGCAATCCTCTACTTTTCAAAATGTATTATTTATCTAACACTCTAAGTGTATATTTCACATATTTATTAATTAATTAAAATTTATGACTTTCAATTTTAATATGCATGTAAAATTCTCCTAATTCTAAAGTTACTTCAACCACTTAAACTTGGTACTTTTAATGTTCTTTCTATCGGTATATGAACAATTGTCCTAATATTGTACTATCTTTTGTAGACAAAGTTAAATAGGATATATTCCAAAAAAAAAAATCCTAATTATCCGCAACAACGCCAGCTTAGATTTTTGAAGCTGCTTTCCGTGTAACCGAAGCGTAAACAATTGCATGGGACCCCACTATAATCATAGTAATGCCACGTACAAGCTAATTTCAATTAACCATCATTTTCATAAATGTGCATCGAGTGTTCGCGATGGACACGCGCCAAAACAAGTACCAGTGAAGGGAAATCATTTGGAGGGCTTTACACTTTTGCTGTATCTCTATTCAGCGTCAATGGTAGCTTCAAAACCAGCTCTGCATACCACAACAATGGCTTCTCTTCTTATGCCCCTTATAATAGTTGTCACTTTTCATCCTCTTCTATGCAGCAATTCGAAAACCCACCATGATAGAATGCTCTTCTCCTCCACCCCAGCAATAAAAGCGGCCTGCAGAGCAACTCAACTCCCGCAGCTCTGCAAATCCTCTCTGTCAAATCTACCCGCAGACGCCACACCCCAACAGATTATCAGAGCAGCAATGGAGCTCTCATCTGATGCGGCGAAAAAAAGTCAACTTCTGTCAACAGACTTGCTCACCGCTTCTTGGGCAAACGCCAATGTGACGGCCGCAGCCAGAAACTGCGTAGAATTCATGGAATATTCCATTGAACTGATTGACAAGAGCAAAAATGGTGAAATAGAGCAGGGGATTAAGGACGTGAAAGCCTGGATGAGCGCAGCTCTGGCATACGAATATGACTGCGCCTCCGACCTCAGGTACGTCAACAACTCAGACAGAATAAACGCCGTCATCCAAAGTGTTGATCATGCCACCAATTTGAGCAGTAATGCTGTTAGCATGGCGGACGCCCTCGACACCTACGGCACCAACACGGCTCTCTGGAGGCCTCCCTCAACAGAGAGATCCTCACCTGCACACGACAGACTATTGGACTACACTGGCTATCGTTTAGAGGGCAATGACCACATAGATGATGTTCCTGATATGATCGTGTCCAAGGAAAAAGGGGGCTCTGTGTCTAGCATTCAGGCGGCGGTGGACGCTGCGCCAGATTACTCTGCACGGAAATTTGTGATTCATATCAGGGCCGGGGTTTATGAGGAAATTGTTCGAATCCCTCGCAGTAAGACGAATTTGGTTTTTATTGGCGAAGGAATGAAGAGAACAGTTATCAGAGGCTCCAGATACGTGCCCTCTCTGCCTGGGGCAGTCACCATATACGACTCTGCAATTGTTGGTAAAAGCTCTGTTTTTTCCCATATTAAACAGCACTACAACACGTGCCTTCTACTTTCCAGCCTGATTTTCTAGGGTTCGTATAAATTGCATATGTTTCCATATCAGAGACCAAGTCATCCCGAACAATTTTGTATAACATTTTTTGTTTAGCTAAACAGATCTGTAAATCCCCAGAAACAATTCTACACAAAAGACCCCATATATTGTGTCATCTTTTATCTTTGGTTAGATGGTTTGTGTGGAATTGAAAATATAGGGAGTCGAACTTGCAGGTATATTTTTTCATATTTGAACCTAGTGCTAAATACCCTGTTCCTCAAATTAAACCTGGCGTCCTTTGTACTTCCCTTCATTAGTATCGTTTAGCAGCGGACAACAACCCAATGCCTACACCTCTCTACTTGAACTTCATAGCTTACCCAATGCATGCACAGACGCTTGTTAGACAAAGCTTCCTCCTAGAAAGTTTATAGCTTGCAAAAAAGGGGCATTCCTGAACTTTTTCAGCGAGTTCTGCTAACATTATTCAGGATTCTTCAGCTTATGTTTTTGTACAACAGTGGCTGCATTTAGCAGCCAGAAAACTATTTAGATAAAGTTAAAGCATTATTAAATTTGATATGAATTTACAATGTGGCAACAAAAATAAATGCTCGTATGACACTGGAAACTCAGGAAATAAAATCTTGTAGAATATAGAAGTATCGCTGTCACGACAGTTCCAGTTTCAGAATTCAAAAGCGTTTTTCAGCATTGCTCAAATGTCATCTTCATCAAAGGATTGTAATTCAATTGGTTGAGCACAATTGATAAGGATAATCAGCATAGTTGCCTGGTACTGGTACCATACCCATTTTTTTAAAATATAATTTACTGCTTTATAAATTTGCCACAGTAAAACTGAAAATATCATGACATTGAACTTTCCAAACAAGAACATTGGTAAAGTTTAACATTAAATTTAAAGTTTAAAGTTTAAGCACACAAATGCCAAAGAGCCAAAGCGTCAAAGAGTTCATACTACATATTTGATATTACATATTGAAATTTAGAAATGTCGAATATGGAAACTTGTTGAAACATAGGGTTTTTCTGTTTTTTTAAATGAAAAATTAAGGAGACGTCTCCGATAGTTCCAGGTACAGGTACACGTGTTCTGAGAAGTGTTCCACGGGTTGGAGACGTGTCATGCAACTATGGGATAATGGTATGTTCCTTGTACACCATCCACCAAGGTTCAAACCTTAGAAATATGATATAAAAGACGAAGTAAGGATTGTAACCTAGAGGACTTTAACAGAATGGATACATGCTTGTACTTAGCTCTCAACAGAAAAAGATATCAGCATAGACTCCTACTCCCGTATCAATTAACAAAACAAGTTCAATGGATGATATAAAACCCTCATTAAAAAATGTCAGTCTTCCCCTGCAGTTTCCCGGTGGGGACATATTTCTTCACCAGTTTTTACAGATGTGCATTTGTAAACCTGCGTGTGCTACTAGCAATAACAGGTGGACGCCATTTTAAAGCCTCCGGGCAATATTAAACATCCCATGGGCACTGAGCACAACCCATTCCACAAACATGAGAAGGAATAACGGGTTCCACCCAGAGGTTGTTTAAATATTGCATCCACAGTTTCTGTTGCTAGCCTTTAGCAGTTTTTATAGCTGGACAGTTACGAAGAAATTCCAGCAATAGTTGTACACCCCTCGAATCCCTGCAGGTTACTTTGCATTGTGATAACTTCAATGCCTCCGTTGGAGACGTTGTCTTTCACAACCAATTCTTTGTTTCATATGCACTAACTTTTTGGGGAAGACAAGATTAATCAGACGGTTAGTCTTTTAGTCAAAATTAATAATAAGAGATTCGACTTGGAAAAGAGCATGAAGACAGATTAGACCTGATTTTGTTTTGGTCCCTTAGACTGTTTAATCTGGTGAACGTCATTAAAATCATTCATTCATTCATTCATAACATTCACTAAAATAAGACATGTAAAGTGCCTATAATTTTTTGAATTGTTACCGATGAAAATATCAAATTAGACCTTTAGGATTTTTTTTGAAGGATTTCGTACTGCACCAATACAAATAAAATAAAGTAGGTGCATACAAACACCAGACAGCAAATTAAAATTTTGTAAATTTAATTTACACTAAAGCACCAACCTCTTAGAATTCATTTTTTTGTGCCCCTAACGCTCAGACCTCAAACGCTTTTACGTCGAAACCTCAACTAAAGAACTGTCCAGCCACAGACTAGAGAAGGGGGTCTTCACCTAGATCAAACCTTTTCCATTTGGGAACAGTAAAACCCCAAATTCATCACCTTTGTTATAACCTGGAAGAAAGTTTGCCCCAACCAAATGGTACTTGGCTCAATGTAACAGTGTAACTGTCGTAATTTGTATAAATTTTTAACAGCTAGTAAGTAATTGTGTATAACTTTTAATTGATGTTTCTGATCAGATTTTATTTTTAATAACAAAATGTTAATGGTATTATTCGTTCACGAGGGAGTTCTGTGGTGCAGGAGTAAATGGCGACGGCTTCGTAGCGCGGGACCTGACATTCGAGAACACGTACAAGGGGCCAAAAACCCACCAAGCGGTGGCCCTGCGAGTGGACAGTGATCTCTCAGCTTTCTACAGTTGTGCATTCGTGAGTCACCAAGACACTCTGTACGCCCACACCCTCCGCCAATTCTACAAAAATTGTACAATCAAAGGAACCCACGACTTCATCTTCGGAAACGCGGCCGCCGTGTTTGACAAGTGCTCGATTCGAGTGCGGCCGCGGCAGCTGAGGTCCAAGTCCGGTGAGAGCGACCCCGTCACAGCGCAGGGCCGCACGGACCCTGCTCAGTCCACAGGCTTTGTATTCGACGGCTGCTCCGTCGACGGAACAGAGGATTATATAAAGGATTTTCGTGCAAATCCCAGTGTTCACAGGGTTTATTTGGGGCGCCCATGGAAGATGTATTCGAGAACTGTTTTCTTGAATTCTTACTTGGGGGGTGTAATACGGCCCGAGGGGTGGATGGCCTGGAACGGGACTTTTGCTTTGGAGACTTTGTTTTATGGAGAGTTTCGAAATCATGGGCCTGGAGCAGACATTTCTAAAAGAGTTCCCTGGTGCAATCAGATTTCTCAGAAACATTTGGGGATGTATTCGGTGCAGAGCTTCATACAGGGTCAACAATGGCTTCCCGCCACTCAAATTTAAGGTCTTGTTTAATGCTGTAAAGACAAATTCTCCAACGATGTGTGCATAAGAAGGCGTCTTTGTTTCCTTGGTTTATTAATATTTAAAAAAAATTAAACTACTTTTTAAATATATAAAAATCTTTTCAGTTTTAAATGATAGTTTTGATTTCTTTTCAAATATATTTTATATTAAATTAAATATTAAGTTTTACTATTTTTTTCCGGGAAGTTTACGCAACTATTGATACTGTGTTGAATTCAGAAACATGTCATAGGGGAGAGGGGCCCATAGTGGAGCACCCTACTTTTGGAGGTCCATATGGTGTGTCACGTGGACTAGAAAAAAAAGAATTGCTTGCCACATCACACAACCTCTTGTGGACTTGCCATTTTTTTATTTATTTTTGGGTTGAATAAGTTTGCCACGTGTTACGTTCCAATTGGTCCAACTTGTTCATGATGTGTCCATTTGGAGGGTTGACCAATCATCAGTTGGGTCCACCTCCGAACGTTGCGTGAAAGGGAGCTAGTCGTGGGTCAGACGAACACGTGGCAGCTAAACACCTTGCCACCCCAACGTCTAGTTCCTTGCATTAATTGCACCTTGCCCCCTAAGTTCGCTTTGTCCAACAACATCCATTATGCGTCCCTTCTCATTTACTCCACTGAAGGACTAAGATCATTCAATTGTAAGAGTTGAAGATTAGTTCAATACTCAAGATCATTTGCAAAAACAATGAAAACCTTCTACAAAAGGGTATGCAAGAATATGAGCTTGCTTGATATTAAGACCTATCAAAATGATGATGAGGTATAAAGTATATTTCATATAAGTACAAAGAGCTTCCTTATGCAAGGTGAGTAATAGGATTGAACATGATTGTGACATGTGTCTTAATCCTATAACATGTGACAACTAATAAACTAACTACCTAGGAATCATGCATAAAAGCTAGATAAGATAAGTTTTAGAAAAGCCAACTATGACTTCTAGAAAGGCCAACTAAGACTTTTAGAAAGAATCTTATATCCTAAGTAAGTTTAATATGTAAATAAGTCCCCTAATTCCCTAGTGAAATAAATTACTAGGTACAAGACTTTAAATTCACACCAACACGAATGCTCCAAGACCTTGCATATCTTGCTCATTTTTATTTCTTTCCTACATGCTTGTTTTGGAGTCTTCGTTTGGTTAGGCACTGATACATGTTTGGCTTTGCACTACAATATCGTTTGGCACTGGTGCATGTTTGGCTATGGCCATCATTCAACCTTCGTTGAACATAGGTGAGGTATTTTACTTCACTAAGGTTGTACCATTGTCTTTGCTTCTTCGATTAGATTTGCATGTTCTTGCATGTCTTTAATAAGTTATAGGGTTTGATAGAATTCCAGTGAATTGATTTTTTAATTTATATTATTTGGTTCATTAGTGTTGTGAAATGAATATGGTAACTTGGCATGTTAAATTTAGGTTTTGCTAAGATTTCATCGACTTTAGGTGTTGCACAGAGACTTTCGATATGGGCTTTTAGTTTGTGATTTTGTTTTATATTTGTTTGAACAATGGGGTTTTGTTATTACGAAATATCTAAAGTTAAGGGTTTCACTGGTTTTCATTTCCACAATATTTTGACACGCACTTTTAATATTTTGTTCTTCATTGCACAAACATTCATTGTGCAGTTCTATATTTCATAAATTTATAGTGCATAGTTTATTAGTTTTAGGTCTAAGAGTTAACCTTAATCTGTCTTTTCTCAGTGTTAAACCAATTTCACTCCCATGTTGGTGTATTCGGTGATGTGTATAGAGAAGTCATGTAGACACATAAAAAATCACATGTATTTGATTTTATGTGTTCTTCATTTTAGTCATATACATATGTCAATATATTGGGTCTTCTAACATTTATGCAAATTGGGTAAATGAGTGAAATGAAGAACAAATTAAAACAAAAAAGATATATATATATATATATATATATATAATTTGATTTTATGTGTTCTTCATTTTAGTCATATACATATGTCAATATATTGGGTCTTCTAACATTTATGCAAATTGGGTAAATGAGTGAAATGAGGAACAAATTAAAACAAAAGATATATATATATACCAACACATGTATATGTCTGAAATGTAGAACAAATTAAAACAAACATTACTTTTTCTTATATAAATATTTTTTTTTTTCACTAACCTAACTATATTTATATACCAACACCTGTATATATCTAAAACAAAGAACAAATTAAAACAAACAAATTACTTTTTCTATAATATATATACTTTGGTCTACACAACTCTATATATATACCAATATGTACATGGGTGAAATGAAGCAAAAATTAAAAAAAAACACAATTTTATTTCTGAATATATATATACCTATTGTGGTAAAAGTGAATAAGATCAAGTATTTTTAGCTATATTTTTTAATGCCTATCGATGACTATCTATTGTATACAATGTGATTGTGTTATCCACTTCATTGTAAGTGCATAACCTATTAGGTTTTTAGTTATATTCTTTATGTCCGGGAATGCCAATCTGTTCTATGTGATGTAAATGTTCGACACACTAACCTACAACTCAATATCTGAGGTTTCAACTTATATTGTTTATGAATTTCAATGCATATTTGTTATATACAATGTAATTGTTACACCCAATCTACTCTAAGTGCATAAGTTCAAGTGCTTTCAGTTAAATTATTAATACCTACCAATGCCTATTTGTTGTATAGAATGTTATGAATGTTATTGTGTAATCCAGTCTTAATTTGTTCTTCATTTCAATCATATATATATGTTGGTATATATGTATATAGTTATATTACAGATACATTATTCTATTTTTTTTTTAATTTGTTCTTCATTTCAGACATATACATATGTTGGTATATATTTATAGTTACATAGGCGAAATAAAATATAATTATATATATATATATATATATATATATATATATATATATATATAATTGTATATATATATATAGTAATATATAATATATTACCTATATATCATTATATTTTATTTAAATATCTATTTCTTTAATCTTGTTCTTCGTTTAAGTCTTCTATAGATGTTGGTATATTCAGTTTGACACTTAGCCAAATTGTGTTTTGTTCACTCTGCTTGAATAGTGTATAATTTCAATGCCTTAGATCATTCAACGATCCAAAACTTCACACATCTTGCTCACTTTCACCTCTCCTCCCGATACATGTTATGCTCCTATCTTTGCAACAAACCTTATGCATCGATACATGTTTGGCTCAACCTATTCTTCCTTCAATGGCTCACCAATGGTGACTTACACTTCCAAGGTATATGCTGCTTCACTTGCTCTCTTAAGGTAAACACTGCTACCGAACTTTGATTGATACCTCCTTTCATTTGTTCCCATAGGATTGAATTGGAGAAATTGAGCATAAAGGTGACTACAACAAGCCACATCATCGGTCACCTCCATTTGATAGAGGTGAGATTTTTAACCTCACTAATGTTATACCATTCTCTCTTGTTTGTTGCTTCTTTCTTCGTATTATTTCTTTGATTTGTAATGGGTTTATTATGTTATGTAAGTTGAAGGTTATGTTATTTTGTCGATGCTTTTGAACTGAATATTTAAAGTGTTTATGTGGTTTTTCATAGTTTAAAGGTTCTCTTGCTTTGTTGGTGCTTCAACTTTGTCTTCGATGAAGTATATGGCCCGTAGGGTGTTTATGAACACTTCCAAATTTTGTGTTCATAATCATAGTTACTTTTGTAAGGAAAAACATGGTTATGTTCAAGCTTCACTGTGACTTTAATGGATTTTTAGTAATATTTAATGTCTTTGTCTCTTTGGTCTGCTGGTTAGCCAAAATTAGTCTTCATTCAATTTTTAAGTCACATATTTATATACATATTTATCTATCTATCTATCTACTTATCTATAGTTCTATCTATACCTATATATCTATCTATATATCAAACTATCTATCAATCTATGTATCTATATATCTATCTATTTGTATATATATGTATATACATATATGTGCATGACAAATATATATACATATATATGTACACACATACACACATATATATGACAGATGTACGTAAGTCCCACTAATTTAATTTCGTCCCTTTTATATATGTATATGACTTCTTTGTAAATATCACCTAATACACTAGTAAAGGAATGAAATTGGTTGAACATTAAGACAAGACAGATTAAGGTTAACTGTTAGACCCAACACCAAATAAAATATGCACTAAAAATTTGTGAAATACATAACAACGCCATGAATGTTTGTGCAATGAAGAACAAAATAATAGGGGAGAGTACCCCATAGTGGAGCACCCTACCTTGGGAGGAACACGTGGACCAAAATTTTTAAATAATGGCTACCACATCAGACAACCCTTCGTGGACTTGCCAATTTCGTTTCTCCTTGGTTGGACTATTTATGCCACGTGTTATGGTCCAATTGGTCTGGAACGTGTTCATGAAGTGATCGTTTCAATGGTTGATTGTCTGTCATTCAAACAATTATGTCATCTTTCATTTTGTAAGATATATATAGATAAATATATAAATGTCAAAATGCATACATATTTAGATAGATAGACTAAACTAGATATGTAGATACATATTGAATATAGATTTCTCGACATTAACTTAGTTTATTAACTCCAAAGTGACATAAAATTCCATTTTCTTTACTTAATCCATAAGATTGTTATTTAAATATGGCTAATATAGTTAACCCTAAAAAAGTTTCTTTCATCCATTTCTATGCTTAGGTATATGTTTGTATGTGTGTGTTTAGACATATGGATAGATATAAAGATGCATATACATAGACACACCCAACTATATATATATATATATAGATATATTGTTATATAGATATGTAGATAGAAAAAATATAGACATTTGCATACATATACACGTCGCTATATATAGATAGATATAGTTAATTCTCTATATAGAAAAATAGATAGATAAATATCTATGTAGAAAGACAAATAGGTATATCAATTGATATATAGATATAGAGATATATGTTTGTATGTATGTGTATTTAGATTTATGTATGTATGTTTCATTCTTTCACACAAACACACACATATAAAGATGCATTTACATGGATACATTGAACTACATAAATATATATATATATATATATATATATATATATATATAATGATATATAGATATATAGAAAGAGAGTTAGATACATATATTATATTAGATATATAGACATTTAAATACATCAATAGATAGATAGGCAGATGATACATATTTATATAGATCATTATATAGATAGATATAAAGATGCATATACATGGATACACTGAACTGCATATATATATGATTAAATATAGATATATAGATAGATAGAAAGACATTTAGATACATATATTATATTAGATAGATAGACATTTAAATACATTGACATATAGATAGATAGTTATATAGATCATTGTATATATAGATCTAAAGATGCATATACATGGATACACTAAACTATATATATATATAGACATTTAGATATATATATTATAATGTGTAAGTGCACCAAGATGTGATACAAAAAAGGGGTCTTAAGATGCCACTTTTTTTTTTCTTTCTGAAATCAATAAAGTCTGATATTCAACAAAAAAATGAAGATAGTTATGCTCAAAATTTGAAGATGTATCAAGAACAAGAGTTGTAGTGCTTTGAGTCTACTTTCTAAAATACTAATTTTTTAAAAAATGGTGAAGATTAAGGGTTTCAAAAAGGGGAAGTAAAAAAAGTGGTTTTGGTTTTTTCAAAAAAACATAACATAGCGTCTGGTGTGCTCCCCATAAAATGCACTTTTTTTAAAATTTCAAAAATCGCTTTAGTGAGAAAATAGCTAACACCATGTAGTTTATGTAGGATTTTTTGACTAATTTTTTAATGAATACATGATTTTTTTACTAATTTTCGAAGTGGATATATCTTGAAAATAGAAATTTAAGCATGCTCCCGTCTAAATTTTTTAAAAACTATTTGAAAATTATTATTATTATTTTTAATACGTGTATAATGAAGTCTAGTTTTTAAAAATGTATTTTTTTTTTCAAAATACAATAAACAGGTAAAAAACTACACCCAAAATACCACATGTTGGTTTTTGACAAAAATAGACACACTAACAAAATAAATTAAAGATGAAAACCTTAACATGATCAAAACGTGAAAAAAAATATGGTTAGATATCTAAGAGGGAGCTTAACATCATCGTGGTATTTTTTAAATTTGCATTGGAACATGTGCAAACCTAATGGAGAGCATGTCAAAAAATGTGATTTTTTTTTACCTTTTCAAAAAAACACGTTGTTGGCATGAAATAGTCACCCCCAAGGCAAATCCAACCCAAAGGGTTGGTATTTCCCAATGCAAACCATTTGGCAAGCACTGAATTTGGCGCTAGCCAAATGAAAATGCATTTTTAGAATGCTAGAGTTAAATTTTCTTTCTCTTTTTCTCTCTCTCTCCCACTTTGATTAAGGCTTAGAGTTTAGGGTTTATGATTAATGATGGGTAGTTGAGATTTTATCTTTCAATCCCTCTCTTCCTCCTTCCCTCTCTACAAATACTTCCCTTTCTCTCTCTCTCTCTCTCTCTTGCTCTCTTCTCTCTCACCTCTCTCTCTCCCCTCTCTAGGTCTCTCCCACCCTCTCTCCCTCTCTACCTTGCCTTCCCTCACCCACATCTCTATCCCTACCTCCCTACCTCTATCTTCTTCTCTCTCCCTCTATTAGTGTTTCTTTCCCATCTCTCTCAATTCTCTTGATCACTACCTCTCCCTCCCACTCTCTCTCTACCCATCTCTAGGTCTCTCCCTCCTTCCCTCTTTACCTCTCTATCTATCCCTCCTTTTCTCTTACCCACCTCTCTCCTCCCTCTATCTCTCTCACCTCTGTCTCTCCCCTATGTCTCTCACCCCTCTCTCCTTGCACTATAGGTCTCACCTATATATCTCTACCCTCTCTAGTTATTTCCCTCATTCCTTACCCCTCTTTCCCTCTATGTGAAATCTCTCATTCCATTCTCTCCCCTCACCTCTCTACCTCTCTGCTCTCTAGGTCATCATCTCTCTATCTACTCCTTCCCTAGGTCTCTCACTCCCTCCATGTCTACCTCTCCCTCCATCCCTTGTTACTCATCTCTTTCTTTGTTCTTTTGTCTCTTTTCTTCTCCCTCCCTCCTCTCTCTAGGGCGTCCCATCCCTTTCTTACTCCCCCCCCTCTATCTCCCCCTCCCTCCTTAAATCCCCATCTCACATCTCTCCCCCCTATAGGTCTCTGACCTCTCTTCCCCTATATTTCCTATTTCCCTAGGTCTCTCACTCCCTCCACATCTACCTTTCCCTCCACCTCTTCTTACTCCTCTCTCTCTATGATGATGCATTCACATTGTAACTATGTGGATCACAACATCTTCACTTTGAAGGATGTGAGGAATGTTCATAGTGATTTGTGATGTTGTTATCAAAGAATGTTCTATGGTGATCACATGGGGCCAAATTTGTATTTTTTTGGGAAAAATATCTAGCCTTGAGTGAATCTTAAATAAAATTGGACTTAACTTTTCATAATCTTTGGAAGGAAAATGAGATTCACACCTTTCAATATCTTTGTCACTTTCAAGATTCCCACCTCAGAACCAATGACAACATTATCTATAAGGTTTAACCTATCATTAGTTAGTTCCTCCATCTTGTGAGATTGTGATGATATAGGTGGCATATGAGGAGTGCTAGCAACTACCTCGTTCAGCTAGAGAAGACTTCCTTAGGCTTCAACCTTCATTAGGACTTTTTCTATCCTTCTCTATCTCACCCCTCTCTCTCCATCTAGGTATATAAGATATAGGGTGTAGGATATAGGATTTAGGATATAGGGTATATGGTTTAGGTTTTATGGTATCATCATAGGGTTTAGGGTACAAGATTGATGGTACAAGGTTCAGGGTACACAGGGTATAGGGTATAGGGTATAGGGTTTAGGGTACAAGGTTGATGGTACAAGGTTTAGAGTACATAAGGTATAGGGTTTAGGGTATTGGTATAAGGCATAGGGTTGAAACAGTGAAAATGGGGGGAGGGTCCTAAATGCAATAGAACCCTAAGATCAAGGCTCCCGTTTTCTAAGATTTCATTAGGATACAAATCAACAAGTTGATTAGATTGACTTCCAACTATATAGAAGAGTCAATCAAACTTAGATCTGCATCTTTGTGGGGGTTAGATATGATTTGGAATTGATTTTCCTTGATTAACCTAATTCGACTATGTGACCTAATATGAAAATCTAAGATTTTGACAATAAAAAATGATAGCAGGAGTTTACAAGAAGATATGAGAAGGGAAAAGCTTTGTGCACCTATCCTGTAAATTCAAAGATGATCTGAATAGGAGGACAGTGCCACCCAAGGGTGACTATGTCCTTGTAGGGATATTCCAAATCTATTTTTGTAGTCCTCTAATGTTGGATATGAGCTTCTTGATTTCACCTGCAAATTTGTTGGATCACTGTCTGATAATTTTGAAAATAAGTTTTTATTGCTTGACAAGGTGTAGGGCTTTGAATGCAATAATGAGAAATGAATCTTCAAGCTTCCTTTGAAATCTTCTTTAAACCTGATATCTATGCATTCAAAAAGAGAAGAAATGTTGTGCCATTTAGGGGCTTGCCTTAGTCAAGCCCCGTGTTAGTGTTTCCACTTCCATCATGGCAATGTCAATGATAGAAAGATAAATTATAGGAAGGAATGATGAATCAACAAAGTGTTGCAACTCACCACCCTTCAATGGTTTCCTTAAAGGAATAAGGTCATGCAAATAACCTCGAGGTATTTAATCTTGCTTGAATTGCTTGGAGACCTACAAAAGGGTTAGCCTTCACAAACAAAGATAACATGAACATACATGAATTCACATAAGATTTGACATGATGCTTGGATATTGAATTGCTGGAATAAATCATATAAATGTTGCTCTTGACTTGCTTGATAAAGCTCTTGGCAATAATTCTTTCTATTGATCCTCAATACTTTCACTTTGTTTTCAAATGATGTAATAACTATGTATTTATAGGAATTTATTCAATTTCCCACAAATTAGATGTTGATAGCCAACATTTGCAACTTGAATTGGAAATGATACAATGACGACACTGACATATTCAAATTTGGAACTAGGAAAATAGGGGGACACTATCACCATAGGATGACATTGTCCTTGCCCTATTTTCCAAAAAATAAGGTGTCGAAGGTAAAGTATCAAATGAGTGCATTTGTTTTGTGCTTGAAATTTCTCGATAATTGTTAAAAATAATCCCTAGAATGCATAATTTAGGAAATTAGGTGCTTAATCAGGTCCAATAAATTAAGGGAAGAAAAACATAGTGTGAAATTGTCAAGGGTTATAATTTTTGACGCTACACTTAGCCCCCTCTTTAGTGAGAGTATGAACCTACACTCAGAATCACACTAAAGTAGAAAATATATGTCAAGAGGTGTTTGATTGTCCAAATGTTGAAGAGATAGGATGACAAAGGATCAAGGAGGAGTAAGAAAACCCTCAGGATCCAAAATCCCATGGCAAGACAACATAAATACAAAGGAACACACACATGTATGAAATGCAACAAGATAACATACACAATGTTAAAACAAAAAGCAAAAGAGGGTATGGAGTAACAAGTTGTGTTATGCTAGGATCCACACCAAAGATGTTCATGTCTCACATAATAGAAAATTCCAATATTTGTTATGTGAATCACAAATCAAAGGCAACACGTGCTAGTGAAGTCCAATATTCACTAGGTGAGCCCCCTATTGGGAATAGGTGCCTCAACTTCTAGCTTGAACCTCTAAAAAGACTTGGTGAAATTATCATCATTTGTCAGCCTTTACCTCTCTACCACTGAGAGCTTTTCTTAGAGGCGTGGTATGGTGGTTTACTGCCTTATCGCAGGCCTTTGTCGGTCTATCCGCAGTTGGGCGGTATTACCATCATACCGCGGGGTCTCTGTCTTGGGCTGGAGGTAGCGTGGTTGATGGGCGCAATCAGTGTGAAGGCTTAGCTCCCTACCATGGAGGGTGCTCGTTGGTGGCGTGGTGGCTGTGGTGAAAAACAACAATTAGCGAAGTTCACTTATCGCCACACCGCGATGGCCTCTTGGCCATGTCACGGTGGCATGGTAAGCCTTGGTGGTCAGAGATAACGGCTACCTCCTTATTGCAGAGGTCTTGCAGTCGAGGTGAGGTAGCACAGTGTGTTTGTCTGTAGGATTTGGCGGTTACCTGCATACTGCAAGAGGTGTTGCTCAACCTTGCGGTTGGGCGGTAGCACCGCCATACCACAAAAGGTCGATCTGAGCTTAGCTGTGACGCGGTGATAAGTGACAGGCTGGTAGACAAGCCACTACCTTAGTACTGCGAGGGTGTTAGAAATGACCTGCAGTTGGGCGGTGGCACCGCCATACCGCGGTGGCCTTTGTGGCTCGACGAGGTAGTGCGATAAGAGGTGGTTGATAGTTGTGTTGACCGGTCAAACTTGACTAGAAGCGGTGAATAAATAGAGTGGCAACACGTGGCAAGAAATCAACAACTGATTGGTTGAAGTCTGGAGCAGTGAAAGCAGTAATTGCAAGATGTGTTTCGGCTGATGAAAGAATCTGATTAAGGCAAAAGAGTTAATGTCTGGGCGGCTCGATGCATGATTGAGGGGCAAATCAGTCAGAAGATCAGATTGCTTGATTGGTGCATAATTAAGGCATGGGATTGGTTGGTATGATTAAAAGAGATTTAAGACTTGTATAGTTGATTACATTTATATAAGTCACTAAGGGTGATGGTGGAGAGACTAAAGTGGGTGGTGTATTCATTGTATGCTAAAAACACATTGTAACAATGAGTGCATGTAAAATCAAGTCTGTTGCTGTGAGATAATTATCAGAGAGTGAGGACTGTGAGTTTTGTTTTGTAATTTATTTTAATGTAATGAAAAGTGTCTTCTCTTGGTGTGGTGGGTTTTTTTTCCCGAAAGGGTTTTCCCACGTAAATCTGGTGTTATCTCTGTCACTACTATATTTTTCTTGTTACTCTTGTTATCTTGTATTTTGTTCATCTCAGTTATTTTAAGAAGTTCTAAAATTGGTCTTTGTACTTCTCCTCTGTTGTATTAGCATTAGGAAAGTGTTTCCACACCTCTGCTTTTCCTTTTAAGTGGTATCAAAGCCTGGCCAGTTGTGTTATCCTTGTTAGTAAGGTTGGTTTTTTGTGCTAATATTATTCCAATGGGAGTCTTGCAAAGTTAGAACCTAGTTTTGTTTGAGATGACGAGTACATCAGGTAGAGTAGAGATTGAAAAATTCAATGGTGGCAACTTTGAGTTATGGAAACTCAAAATGGAAGACTTGCTTGTGGATAGAGACCTATGGGTTCCTGTGTCTGGAACTATGCCATAAAGTATGAAACAAGAAGATTGGGACCTTGTAGATAGAAAAGTGAGAGGTTTGATAAGACTTAGTCTGGCCAATTCTGTACTCCTGAACATCCATGAGGAGAAGTCTGCAGCTTCATTATGGAAGAAGCTTGGTGATATTTATCAAGGAAAGTCTCTGGTAAATAAGTTATTCCTGAGGAATAAGTTGTACTCCTTGAAGATGGAAGAAGGTGCATCTGTTGCAAATCATCTGAACTTATTTAATATGAATGTTGCTCAATTGGCGTCTATGGGTGTGAAGATAGAGGAGGATGATAGTTGCATGCTCCTGTTATGTTTGTTACTTGACACTTGGGATCATCTTGTAATGGCTATTGGAAGTACGACCACTACTTTCAAGATGGAAGACGTTGTTGCCTCACTGCTGTCTGAAGAGATGCAGAGGAAGTCTTCAGAAATGGCCAAAGAGGCCCTTGCTGTTCGAAGTAGATCGAAGGAGAAAGGCAAGAAGAAGGACAAGAAGTCCAAATCTAAATTTGAAGGAAGATCAAAGTCTCCTAGTAAAAAGTCCAAGGTGAAATGTTGGAAATGTGGGCAGCCTGGTCATATCTGAAAGGATTGTAAGGAGAAGAAGAAGAAGAAGAAGAGTAACGCTTCAGAAAATGACTCTTCTCAGAGTGATGCAGATGCCTTCATTACAACTTTGGCAACTCAGGCATCAGATGATGTCTGGCTGGTTGACTCAGGTGCATCCTTTCACATGATGTATCATAGAGAATGGTTCACTAAGTATGAGAAGTATGATGGTGTAAAGGTGTACCTGGCGAGTGATTCAACATTGGAGATTGTTGGCCCTGGAAGAATCAAAATATAGTTCTTGACGAAAGAATCAAAGGAATTGGTGGTTTACTGTACATACCAGGTTTGGCTCGTAACTTAATTTCTATCAATAAGTTGAATGATGTTGATGTGGAAGTTTCTTTCTCAAGTAAAGGATGTAAGATGGCTAGAGGTGGAATGGTGTTGGATAAGGGTGTACGTACTGGCACTCTGTACAAGCTAGATGCACGTCCTGTTCAATGCAACAACGCTTCTGTAAAGTCAAGAAAAGTTGTTCCTGTAGAGGAAGATGAAGATGCTCCTCTGGCTGCAAATGCCTTGGAGGTGAAACTCCCAGCAGAGAAGACCATGTTGTGGCATCATAGACTCTGTCACATAGGTGAGAAAGGTTTAAAAACCTTGAAAAATAAAAATCTTGTTGAAGGGCTTGATGATTGTAACCTTGAGTTCGATTTTTACAAACATTGTATTTATGGAAAACAACACCTTGTTTCATTTTATTTGAGTCCTCATAAATATTTTGGTGTATTGGATTATGTTCATTCTGATGTGTTTGGTTCAGTTAATGTTCCTTCGTTATTGAAGTCTAGATATTATGTTTCTTTCATTGATGACTATTCGAGAAGGGCATTTATATACTTTCTTAAGAGTAAATCAGAAGTGTTCAGTCGGTTTAAAGAATTTAAAACTTTGGTAGAAAATCAGACTGGAAGGAAAATCAAATGCTTGAGGATGGACAATGGTGGTGAGTTTTGTTCTGCAGAATTCGAAAGGTACTGCAAAGACCATGGGGTTATAAGGCATAAAACTACACCTTATACTGCACAAAAAATGGAGTTGCTGAAAAGTTGAACATAACGTTAATGGAGAGAGCGAGAAGTATGTTGAGCAGTGCTGGTCTGGAGCAAAATTTCTGGGCTGAGGCTATGGCTACATCATGTTACCTGGTAAATCGTTCACCTTGTTTTGCTCTAGTTGATAAGACACCTTTGGAAGCGTGGTCTGGTAAGAAGCCCTCTCTTAGACATATTCGTGTCTTTGGCTATGAGGCATATGTATATGTGCCCAATGAGAAAAGATCAAAGTTGGAGAACAAGGCTGTTAAATGTATCTTCATTGGCTATGGGGTTGGTGTGAAGGGGTACAAGCTTTAGAATCCTAATACTGAGAAGGTTCTTTATAGCAAAAGTGTAATATTCCGTGAGCTAAAACCTTCTACAACTGATCCACAACTAGAGACAAAAAAGAAGAATGATGTAGTTCAGATTCCTCAAACTCCAGGAAAAGAGGAACTACATGGTGTACCTAAAACTGAGGAGAGTTCAAGTAGCTCTAAGAGTTCTTAAGATGAAGAACCACAACCTCAGCTAGTAAGAAGGTCTACACGTGAAAAATGATAACCCGATAGGTATGGTTTCTCTATGTTAGATTCAGATTTTGCCTATGCTTTGATTACTGGCACTGATGAGCCTAGGATTGTAAAAGAAGCTATTAGCATGCCTGATTCAAATTCCTGGTTGGAAGCCATGAATGAAGAAATGGAATCATTGAAGAAGAACGAAACCTGGAATTTGGTACCTTTGCCTGAGAGGCGAAAACTTGTTGGCTATAAATGGGTATTCAAGAAGAAGACTGGTCTAGATGGCAGTTTAGAAAAGTATAAGGCAAGGTTGGTTGCAAACGGATTTTCCCAGATAGAGGGAATTGATTATGGAGAACTTTTTTCCCCTATAGCAAAGCTGACATCTATCAGATTTCTGTTGTCATTGGCAGCAACATATGACTTAGAGATTGAGTAGATGGATGTGAAGATATTGTTTCTCCATGGAGAGCTGGAAGAAGAAATTCATATGTCCCAGCTTGAGCACTTCATGGAACAAGGTAAAGAAACTCTGGTATGAAAATTAAAGAAATCTCTGTATGGTTTGAAGCAGTCTCCTAGAATGTGGTATCAGAAATTTGACAATTTTGTGTTGTCTATGGGATTTGTGAGATCAAAATTTGATCATTGAGTTTATTACAAGTTTGAAAATGATCATGTGCTTATTATTACCTTGTATGTGGATGATATGTTGTTCATAGGAAATAGTAAGTCTATGATTTCTGATCTTAAATATCAGTTGTTTGCAACGTTCGAGATGAAAGATCTGGGTGCAGGAAGGTATATTTTGGGGATGGAGATAACTAGGGACATGACGAGTATAAAGCTCTGGGTAAGTCAGAGCAAGTATGTCAATACAGTTCTAGAGAGATTTGGTATAGATGATTGCAAGCAACTAGTTGTTCCAGTTATACAGGGAACAAAGCTATCTGTTGAAGGCTGTCCAATATCTACTACTAAGATGAAGGGCATGACCAGGTTGCCTTATGCAAGTGTTGTTGGCACTCTAATGTATGCAATGGTCCGTACAGGACCAGACATTTCCCAAGCAATGGGAGTTCTTAGCCCTTTTATGGAAAATCCAGGAAGAACACATTGGGATGCTATGAAGAGAGTGTTCAAATATTTAAAGGGGACTTCAGAATATGCTTTGTGTTACCATGGCAGTTCGGTTGCATCACAGAGAACACTCAACATTCGTGGATATGTAGATTCTGATTGGTCAGGGGACATTGACAACAAAAGATCCACCAATGGATACACTTTCATGTTAAATGGTGGTGCAGTCAGTTGGATGAGCAAGCGACAGGCTGTAGTCGCTTTATCCACTATAGAGACTGAATACATGGCAGCAACACATGCCTGCAAAGAAGCTGTTTGGTTGAGTCAATTGTGCTCTAATATTGGTTTTAATGCAGGGAAGATTATAATTTGTTGTGACAGTCAGAGTGCCATTTGTTTGGCAAAGAACCCTACTTTCCATGCCAGGACAAAGCACATTGATGTGCAGTATCACTTTGTAAGAGATATGGTGGAAGATGGAAAAGTTTGTTTAGAGAAGGTTGACACTTTGAAGAATGTTGCAGATGCATTAACGAAGCCAGTGAGCATAGACAAGTTCAAATGGTGCACAAATTCAATGGGCCTTGGGGCCTAAGATCGTTAGTAATTCTTCGAAGTCTAGAGGAATCCATGAAGTCTTCGTCAAGTGGGAGCTTGTTGGGAACATGTGCCTCAACTTTTGGCTTGAACCTTTGAAAAGATTTGGCGCTTTCTACCATTGAGAGATTTTCTTAGAGGCATGGTATGGTGGTTTACCACCTTACCGCGGGCCTCTGTCGGTCTGTCTGCGGTTGGGTGGTATTACCGCCATACTATGGGGTCTTCGTCTTGGGCTGGAGGTAGCATGGTTGACGGGCACAGTTAGTGTGAAGGCTTACCTCCCTACCGCAGAGGGTGCTCGTTTGTGGCACAGTGACCATGGTGAACAATGACAGTTAGCGAAGTTCGCTTACCGCCACACCGTGATGGCCTCTTGGCCATGTCGCAGTGGCGCGGTAAGCCTTGGCAGCTAGAGATAACATTTACCTCCTTATCGTGGAGGTCTTGCGGTTGAGGCGAGGTAGCGCGGTGTGTTTGTCTACAGGCTCTGGCAGTTACCTCCATACTTTGGGAGGTGTTGCTCAGCCTTGTAGTTGGGCGATGGCACCACCATACCGTGGAAGGTCAATCCGAGCTCGACGGTGACGCGGTGATAAGTGACAGGCTGGCAGACAAGCCACTACCTTGGTACCGCGAGGGTGTTAGAAGGGACCTGTAGTTGGGCGGTGGCACCGCCATACTGCGGTGGCCTCTTTGGCTCGGCGAGGTAGCACGGTAAGAGGTGGTTGATAGTTGTGTTGACCGGTCAGACTTGACTGGAAGTGATGAACAAATAGAGTGGAAGAACGTGGCAATAAATCAACAACAGATTGGTCGAAGTCTGGAGCGGTGAAAGCAGTAATTGCAAGACGTGTTTTGGTTGATGAGAAAATCCGATTAAGACAAGAGAGTTAATGCCTAGGCGGCCCGATGCGTGATTGAGGGGCAGATTGGTTAGAAGATCGGATTGCTTGATTGGGTGAATGATGCATAATTAAGTCATGGGATTGGTTGGTATGATTAAAAGAGATGTAAGACTTGTATAATCAGTTGCATTTATATAAGCCACTAAGGGTGATGGTGGAGAGACTGAAGTGGGTGGTGTATTCATTGTATGCTAAAAATGCATTGTAACAGTGAGTGCATGTAAACTCAAGTCTATTGCTATGAGCTAATTATCAGAGAGTGAGGATTGTGAGCTTCATTTTGTAATTTATTTTACTGTAATACAAATTGTCTTCTCTTGGTGTGGTGGATTTTTTTCCCGAAAGGGTTTTCCGACGTAAATCTGGTGTTATCTCTGTCACTGCTATATTTTTCTTGTTACTCTTGTTAGCCTGTATGTTTTTCATCTCAGTTGTTTTAAGAAGTTTTAAAACTAGTCTTTGTACTTCTCCTCTATTTTATTAGCATTAGGAAAGTGTTTCCGCACCTCTTCTTTTCCTTTCACCCACAAGACAAGGTAGTAAAATGAGAAACATAGAAGGTCTAGTGAAGTCCGATATTCACTAGGTGTGCACCCATTAACATCCATACCAAGAGTTATACTCCTTGATAACTCTGATAAGGTGATACAAATGATCAAGATGATATTCCAACACAACACTAGGTTCAACACGCATGAACAAAGTGAAGAAAAAATAATGCCAATGTCAATGCACCACATAAGTCCAACATGTGTGAACAAAGTGAAGCAAAAATGCTAATGCCAATGCACCACTAAGTCTAAAACATGTGAACAAAGTGAAGAAAAAATGTTAATGTCAACGCACCACTAATTCTAATGCGTGTGAACAAAGTGAAGCAAATAATGCCAATGTATGCCCCCACCTTAAATAAATTACTAAACACCATGTTGTGAGCAATTGCTTTAAGGTAGAAAATGATAAATCTCATGTGATAAAAGGTCATGAGAGCCTATTTGGAAAGCCCTATGACAATAATATGTTTACAAATAAAGCTACCTCATGATAAGGGATTGCCCCCAAATTCAATACAATAATCAACACAAAGGATGAACACATAAAAGATCCATGGATCTGGGGTCAATATACGTCTTTGATATAGTGATATAATAGAGCTTGGAACTGGCATCATTCCCCAAATACTCATGGAACAACAAACACAATGGTGGAGGAATGACACATATAGAGAAAGCAAACTTTTGGGTCAACATGGAAGAGACCTAAATATCTCAACACCTTGCATCATCCCCAAAAGGAAAACACACGACAAAAAAGAATAAATTTTACGACATAGAGAAGAATAGGGATACAAATAGAATAATGTCACGATAGATTCATTTCCTTTGTATCCTTGTGCTAATAGAGCAACAAGGAATCAAAAACACAAAGACACACCAAGAAACACAACATAGGAGATCACATCACATGCAAGAAAACACAAAGAACACATAAAGAAAACACAACAAAGGAGTACCAAAATTGTGAGTTGACCTAAATCATGTCGTCTACATCCCAATCTTCTCGTCATATACAAAGGGTAGACAACTAGCCAAAGGGACTACAATGAGTCTTGTAATAGGAGCATCACCAGGTTCAACACATGGTGGTTCACTCTCATCAGGAGGATCATCACTATTGCGCCCATCTAAATTCATAGACTTTGAAAACAAGTTTTTTAGCTCATTATGCACTTGTTCATCAATTTTAGCAAGTTAACCTTCACCATCCAAGTTAATCACAATGGGAGGTTTCATGAAAATGTTAGTTGTATGTTCTTGTTTCACTTCTTGTTTTGGTGAAAGTTGTAATTCTTCTTGATTTTTTTGTATAGGTGTTTTATTGTCAGGTGTTGTTTTATTCTTTTCTTCCAACTGACTAGCAATAGCACAATGTCGACGCCTACACTCTTTTATATTTTGGTTTCTTCTTGCATGGTTTTCCATTTGTGAAGGGGTAAGAGTGGGTCTCTCAACCATTGGTCTATTTTCTTCCCTTAAGGGGGAACTAAAGGAACCACTGGGGGTTGGGAAACTACTATCATTTTAGGTCTATACACTTGTTTTACATTCGAAGGCACAAAAGGAATTATGCAATTGTCTCTTGGTATTTTATATGATATGGGTGGGGGAACTGTGACATATTTACGTTGGTTACTTGGAAGGGTCTTTGCTTTAGGCATGGGCTCATCCACAACTTGTGGAGGAGAAGAATCAACCATAGTCTTATCATTCTCAAGAATATTGGTAAGAGATAACTCTATTATGCGCTTTACCTTAAAATTTTGGTATGACCTGAAAAAATATTCACAAGGTTTAATAGGTTCCATAGGTTGAGGCCAAAATAAATCTAATGAAAATTTTCCAAAGGAGGAAAAAGGATTAATCCCACTATGATGCACTGTAAAAATTTGGTTTTTAAAATGGGAACTTTATGCAATTCTGGATAACCGACGAGACAACATTCATGGAGCATAGGCATGGGTGGGCTAGGTTCACGCAAAATTGGTCCAACGCGGGGATGATGGAGAATGATACATATAATTGTTTTGGTCCAAATTTAAGAGGAAGAGTGATCTAACCTATCATAGGGTGAGCAAAACCATCATGAAACTTTAACCATTTTTCATTGTTTATAAGAATCTTGATAAAGTTCATGCACAAACAAGAATTCCTCAGTGATCAAATTCTCTACACATAGGTATCAATGGGTATCCTAGTTTTAGGCTTGTAATTAGTATGTCTGATGATATAAAGAGGACCATTGGGTGCATGTATGGATGCATCAATATGGGTGAAAGCAATGTTGGGTAACAAATTGGTTTGGCTCTTATGAGGTTGAACATATATGAGAGTGATCATATCTTGTAAACCATCCTCCTTATCACTCTTATCACCATTGTTATCATTATTCATGCCATCAGTTTTATCAAGATTTATCTCATCATTATTGACATCACAAGCTTGCACAAATTTGGACAAATGGTTTGGCATTGGATTGGTAAAAATTTACAAGTTTTGGTTAGGTGGGGCAACAAAATTATTAACACTAATTAATTGGATGTGATTAAAATCAATGAGTCTTGAATTTTATGTTTAAGATGCATGCATTGTTTTGTATCATGTCCATATATGGGGTTGATCTTATGGCCACAACTTGTGGTTCAATGTGGTTGGTTGTTTGAGACCTATATTTATCTTGATAAAAAAAAAATTCTTCTTGAATGGTTGATAGTTGTTGTGAAGTACAGATTCAGATTTCTTAGTGAGAGTCAATGAAGATCTCTCTTTATACTGACTAACCGAATTTTGATAATCCCAAAGGGCCGTACACGAGTGTATAAAGGATAGATATTTTATCAGCAAGATTTTATCCCTTATACTAGGTTGCAAATTTTTAATGAATAATCTTTGAACATCCGCATCAGGGAGAGTGATATTGATTTGTGAATAAAGCAACTAATAACACCCTATAAATCCTATTAATTTTTCATTTTTCCTTTGTTTGCATCTCACTAAACCATTTAATGTAATTTTAGGTCCAATATTTACTTGGAAATATTGGAGGAATACATCAACAAGCTCATTGAAAGAGTGGGTTGAGTTATTTGACAATGAAAAAAACCATTATAAAGCCATGTATTTAAATGACCTAGGAAAGAGTTTAGCCAGGAGTTTATCTTCAAAAATGAAGTCACTACACAAGGCAATATATGCCAATATGTGATTGCTAGGGTCTCCTTTACTATTACACTCATCAAATCAGGGTAGCTGTATGTTTTGTGGCATAGGTGTTTTCAAAATTTCAAGTGACAATGGGATTCTTTTAACATATTGCAATGGTTGTCTATTTGGTTTTGGTTCAATGTGGAGATTTTTTGTTGAAGTGAGGTTACATTTTGTAAAAGTTGGTTAATGACTGAATCATTGCTTGACATGTTTTGGGAATGTGGTGAATATGGCAGGATTGTGTATGTGCTTGGTGGACTACTATGTTGAAAATTTATCAGAGGGGGTGAAATTTGAGGTGTAACATGTGAGGACCCAAAATCATAAGGATTTCGAGTGGACAGGCCTAAGGTTTGAGTTATGCTCATTCTTTTTTGTATCGTTCAGGAAATAGTTGGATTTGTGTGTGTGGGGATAAAGGCTATAGTTGTGGGGAGGGAGACTTGACTTCCTCCTTGAATTTGAGTGTATCCCAAAGCTTGAGCGCAACTAGCCATTGTAGGTATGTTATGATCAACTATATGGGCTAGGATACACAAAACCTCTAATCCTTGAGCATCATTAATCAATTTCATCAAGTTATCCACTATAGGGACCATTAGGCCAGTTAGAGATTCATTGCTCAAATAGTCTTGAAGTCCTAAATATTTGTTCAATTGTTTTAGTTTGTCTTCGGGAACATGGGTAACAATAGTCTCAACATCCGTAAAAATGGTTGATTGTAAATTTTCTATTGGTATGGTGGTATTAGGGATAACGTCCAAAATGGGTTGAGTATTGACAACACTTTGCATGAAAGAGTTGGAAGACTTGGGATCCATAGTGGATGTAACAACACAGGATGTTATAAGTCTACAACTGTGTCTCACAGAAGTATTGGCAATATGACACCAAGTCGTGAAGCTCATGCGAGTTTAAAGACATAGGTGTGCCCAAGATGAGCACTAAATAGTCAAATAATCACATCAGAACAAGCATAAACCAAAATTAGACAACAAAAGAAGACATAGAATACATAAACAAAAATTTGAGCAAAATTTGTTTCAGCCAAAAGTAGTAGGACAAAGCTTCCCAAGGGCACCTATATTTTGGACAAGGTTTTAGGAAATTTAAAATTTCACTAGTATGTTATTGTTTAAGGTTTTTAGGTCTGTTTGCAAACAAGTTTAAAAGTGAATATTTTCTAGAATTTACTCAACTTATGCCAATGCAAGCATATAATAGTGTTGAACAATAAATGGAAATTTTGAATGCAATTTTTTGATCTAAAATACAAAAATTGACTAATTCTAAGATGGAAAAATTTGAAAATACTAATTTTTGATGCAATTTTGAAACAAAACAATGTAATTTCTTTCACTTTTTGAGCTATATGAAAGATGCCTAAATGAATGCAATTATAAAATCCAAATCCACAATAAGCAAACAAAAACAGATCGAGGACACAAAAAACAAAGATCTGGGAAAATTTTGATTGAGCCAAGAGTAGCAAGACAAAGGTACCCAAGGGCATTTATAATTCTGTATTTTACATGCATGTTTGGTGGGGCACTTTTAGCTATGATATCCATCACAATTCCTTATTAGCATGCCTTAAGGGAGGTATCTTCGTCAATACTGATCTATACAAGAACCATAATTTTTTTTCAAAATGACTACTTATACCTTCCAAACCACCTCACTTGCAACAACTTTGGAAGTAAATTTAAATATAACATGGAGATCATGAATGTGCAAATATACTGCTCCCCCATTTGCCTTTAACAAAGCGAGGTTATAATCAATGATATTTTTTCTTCAAGGAGCTGGAAAGCAAGGTAAATGTTCAAAAATTTTCATGCTTAAGAATGTGAGTAACACATAGTAAACATCATCAATATTATGCTTTCCATAAAAAATGATTGAACCTATTCCACATATCTTAGCATTTGAATCATCACCAAATCTAACAAGTCCTCCATCATACTTTTCAAGTCTAACTTAATTAATATTATCACTAGTCATAGATCCAATAGTTCTTATCCTATCTAGCATGAAAGGAAAATACTAAAGTACCTTTAGTCTTAGTCTTTGTCTTTGGAGGGATTTTTTTCACACATCTTTTAGAGTTAGTAGAAATATATTCATGTTTTAAAGCCATGAACAAGCATTCATCATCATCATATCCATAATTAGATCCATCATCAGAAATACTTGCATCATCTCTAACATAATAACTTTTCTTAATCATCTTACTTTTGTTCTTGTTTTTGTCATTCACAAATCTGTTTGAACATCTTGAAGCATAGTGACCTATCTTTCCACAACTGAAACATTTGAAAGGAAACTTACCTTTGTACTTAATAGTACCCTTTTTCATCCTTCTCAAAAATTTAGCTTCCACATCATCAAGATCATCCTAATTGGATTCTTCAGTCTTCTCTAATTTTCCATCCTTAAAAGTAGTCTCAACTTTTGCACCATAATTTGCACCAAGTTCTCTCATTTAAAATGCAGTTAGGGAACCATGCAACTGATATCTAGTAAACTGATCTAGATTTGTAAATTCCTCAATAGCAGATACTTTATGATTGTAAGCTTTAGGAAGAGTTATGGGAATTTTTCTTACCACTTTTGATTCTTTGACCTTTCCACCAAGACCTTTGATGGAGCTGACCACTTCATCTACCCTCTACAAGCAGCTTGTAATGTTTTCATCTTTAGACATTCACACGCTCTCAAATGTGATCTTTCGATTCTATATCTTGGCTTATTTAACCTTATCATCTCCTTCATAAATGATTTCCAAATTTATCCATATTTCTTCAACAATTTTCAAATTTATAAATTTTACTAATTCAGAATTTGTAAGACTACTTAAGAGAGCATACCTTGCTTTACTATTGCTTTCACAGGCCTTGATTTCAGCTTCAGTGCTTGGACCATTTTAAAGCATAGTATATCCATTCTTAACTGATTTCCAAACATCATATCCCAGATAGCTTAGAAATCCTTCCATCCTTGTTTTCCAGAATACATAATATGTTGCATCAAACATAGGGATCTCCTTGTGCACTAACCCAGATCTACCTTAGCAGACAAGCTTTTCTCCAAGGAACCTCGCTCTAATTCCAATTTTTGAATGCATAGGACAACTGAGAGGGGGGCATAATTAGTTGTACCTTAAAACATTAAATCCATTATACACATTCAGATCCACATTCATTCATTAAACCCTTGAATCTGTTATGATGATTTATCATGAAAAGAAAATAATAGAACTTAAAACAAAACAACACCATACACAAGAGAACACCATATTTACATGGAAAACCCAAGAAGGGAAAAAGCACGGTAAGGATTAGCTCACAATATAAGTAATATCTGTTGAACTTCTCTTTTGTTATTTGTCCTTGATGTCAAAATGGTGTTTTGGTTTGGCATCTTGGTGATTGATTATCAGTGGCATTATTGTTTACATTTAGATGGTTTGGCACTCTTGTTCATATTTAGTTTTGGGCATACTTGGTTTTGGCTTCAACATTGTGTTTATGGTTTTATTAAGTTTTGATGGTACTGAAGTTTTGGCTCCATGTGTAGATTACAAGGCATCTTGTTTACAGGGTTATGATTCAATATTCAGGAGATGTCATTCTGTTATATTGCTGTGATAGTGACATCAGTTGGCATTCACTTTGTTTTTCAGTTTCACTTGTGTCTATGGTCTCAAACAATTGATATGAGAAAACTTTCTTGGCATTATTTTTGAAATTCTTTGATGCATGTAGCCCATACTAGTTTTCAGTACATTGCTTATTGGCACCTTTGGTATATTTTTCAAAGGCATATTATAGGGTTACACTTTATTTCTTGGTGGCTACATTATATGGCTATGGTAACACATTTGTTCTTGGGCTTCATGACATATCATTGGCAAAAGTCTATGACTCAGGTGGTATATCATTTTTATAACAACACTTAGCATATTCTTGTGCTTGGGCTTGTTCACTTTATACCAGCTTACACTTTATAGTGCTTGGTCTTCATTTAGTTGGCATTATTGATTTTGTTCTCAGATCTTATATTGGTTGATTTATTTGGCCTTAAGGTCGATAGGTGGTTTGTGGAAATGATGAAAAGTCACTTTGGAAGTGACAAGGCATTGTCTTTTGGAAACAATGTTCTATTTGTTAAGGTGGTTGATATTTGAAAGTTATGATAATTATTAAAGTGATAATGGTGTTAGCATTTTGAATCTTTGATAGCGTATATTTTAAAGTTGTTATGATGTTTGTTTGACCTAAGTACGGACTTCAAAGCTTTATCAAGTTATGAATAAGTTTCGAATATCTTGTGGAAAGGAAAACAAGTGTTTAGGGAAAAATAAATGATTGATTCACAAGCTCGGTTAACCCTAGCCGCCGCCATTGGAATGTTTGCAGATTCGTTTCTTCAACTAGCCGACATGGTATGTAGTTTGTTTGTGCTTGGAGATGGTGTGGAGAGTTGGTGTTTCAACTTAGTTGACTATGAGCTGGAGATTAGCTCTACTCAGCCGTGGGCAGTTATGGCACAAAGTTCTCGTTAGTTAGTTTTTTACCCACCGTGAAACCGTGATTCAGGTAACACTATGCTGGTTCGTTGGGAATTATCAGGTTAATCATTTAGTTTCTTCTCTTATTTATTTTCAATTTTTGTTAGTAAAAGAGAAGATTAATTTCAAGCTTTGGATCTGTTAGTTAAAGAGAAGATTAATGATGCTGATTAAGATTTTGTTGAAGATTTGTTTTCAATTTTTGTAACCCGAGTTTATACTCAAGGGTTTTATTATCTTCAGTGGTATTCATCAAAATTTCATTGGTTATTATTAAAACCCATTATGGGTATCATGATTTAACTACATGGTTTACCAGTTTATCAAAACCCTGGTTGTTGTGGATACGGATTTTTGAAAAGGATAACTGTTTTATGCTCTTTGTATAAATGCATGACTAAAGCCATGACTCAATGATGAAGAAAAGAGAAAAGATTTAAGTTTGAACAGAGTGTTGTTGAAGGGTTTTATAGAGATATATTTGATGTTTTGAAAAAGTAATAAAAAGAGGGTTTTATTGTGCATTGTCTCTGGTTTCTAAAACAAAGAATCATATTCAGATTTGAGTGAGAGTGACTATTTCTTGTACTGTTGCAATCAGTACGTTGTGTAATTAGAATCATTGCATATCTTTTATATTTATGTATACAGTTGTGATTTTGAGACTGCAAATGTAAATGCAGTTGTAAGGTCATTTTTGTATACACAATTTAGATAGTGACTTTGTAAATTGAGGGGTTGGTTCTCCTATAAAGTTGGTGCTTCATAAAAGGTGTTGAGCTGGTGCTCCATCATTGTTACAGAGTTGGTGCTCTTTGATTAATAAAAAAGGGAAATTTTAGCGAGTGGCTTTTTATACCCCATGAGGGTTTTTCCACTCAGGAAATCTTTGTGTTATGTGATGTATTTTTGTCTCTCATTCAGTTTCATGTTATTGTGCCCATTCAATTGGTCAATGCTTTGATACTTTAAGGTTGTTCAAAAGATTAATGTCAATTTGTTCAAGTTTTTCATACAAATTTAGATTGTGCAAATATGATGCAAAAAGTCTTTCATAAAGTGAATTTACATCTGCATTTTGTGTTCATTAAATGAATGCTCAAAAGTTTTTCAAAAGCAAGTAAAAGTTGCATTTTGTGAAGTTTTATAGTTCTGTTCATAAAACACAACAAGATTGTTCATAAAACTTTGATTGAACAATATCATATGATGCTTTTAATATGGGTTTTAAATGTTAGTCAAGTTTCATGTCAATCTGATCTAAAGTGTTAATGTTCACTTGCATAAACAAATCTGTCACATTGGGTTAAAATTAGTAAAAGTTTCATTGTCCTTTCAAAGTCAAAAGTTAAAATTATTCCACTCTGATTCACCCCCCCTCTCAGAGTGAATCCACTTCCAACAATTGGTATCAGAGCGTAGGGTCCTGCATTAGGTTTTAACACCTAGGATTGATTATGGCCTTGGAAGTCTGTTTTTGGAGTGTCGTGGAGTATTTGCCATGGCTAAGTGCAAAAGGAACAAAGGTCAAAAGAAAGCCACTAGTGTCAAGCAATAATTTGATAAATCAACCCCTACCAAGTCTAGTGAAGTTTTGCCTCAAGAATCACCCCTTCAATTGATACTAAAAGTGATCCTGTAGTTGGAGAAGAAGATCACTTGGTAAGTGACTTTGAACAAGAATTTGGTGAAAAAGATTGTGAAGGTGATCAGTTTGAGGTTGATTTGGAAGAAGAACTTCTTATTGCCTTAGATGAGCTTAAGAGGCTTAGAAAAGATAATCAGGATCTTAAGGTATGCCTACAAGAAAGTGTCAATGTTAATAAAGCTATAATACAAGATCTTATTGGTGATAAAAATATTATTGAATTTCTGAAAGCCCAAATGGTTGATAAGAAAAAGACTGAAGAAGGATTAGAATCCAAGTTAAAAGACAAGAATGAATTGTGTAATAAATTGGACAATGAGGTTGCCTCATTAAAGAAATGTTTAGATAATGATTTTGTGTTAAAATAACTAACTCTTAAAGATGATATGATTGTAAGTCAGAATATTGAAATTGAAGAATGTAAAAGGATAGCAAATGGTGTAAGATCTGATTTGGAGGTAAAAAGAATTGTATGTCTAAAACTTGAAGGAGAAGTAGTTACATTAAGAAAATAACTTGAAAGTGTCAAGGTTCAATTAGATAAAGGTCAGAAATTTGATCATAGCACTAATTTATTGTATGAGATGATTGGTAGATAAAAGAATTCTAAAGATCCTACAAGAATAGGATATGAAAAAGGGAAAAATTTAAGTGTTCAAGATGAGTCTCAACATGAAATAGCATTTGCAACAAAATATGGACAAAGCTTCAAGGTTAGGCAAAATCCTAAGAAGAAAATAGACTTGAAAAATCATGTTTCAGAGACATAAATCAAAGCTGTTAAAAGATTCACAGGTTTCACGTCCACCAGGAAATGTCAATCAACAAGGTATAATTATTCTCAATTCTATCGTTACTGCTATTCATGTCATGTTTATGGACATAGGGCTAGAGATTGTAAAAGATATGTCAAAAATGATTATAGTTTATTGAATTAGAATCATGGCATTATATGTTATACTTGTCACAAAGTTGTTCATGTAGCAATTAATTGTTGGTGGAACAATAAGAATAGTAATGAAAGTTCTTATAGAATTCCTAGAAGAAGTTATCGTTCTTTTGGTTCAGATTATAATGTCATATGTTATAGATGTAACTGTTTTGGACATAGAGCTCAGTCTTGTAGAAATCATTTTTTGAAGTCATCTAGACATAACAAAAGGACAAATACCTTGACCAGGCAACAACAGGTAGATACCTTGGATAAGAAAAAGATAGGTGTTAAGAAGGTTTGGAGAATAAAAGATGACAAGAAGAGCAATAAAGATGAATCTGTAAAGACTCCTTGTGCACTTCTTGCACATGTGATACCATCCAAGTCCTAAAAGCAGGAAAGTCCTAGGGGGAGTCTATAATGGTAACATATTTTACCCCTATGAATTCAAGAATGAGATATGACAACATGCATGCGAGCTTGTTAAACAAAAGGAACTAAAATCTAAAAGTACATTGACAGTTCTATGGCAAGTTTGATGCTTTGTTGATTCAGTTCTTAAGGTGCAGGTATGAGTTGGACAATAGTTCAATTTTTTTGTAAACTGCAACAAGTAGTTTAATGTCTACAAGGTGATAGATCTTATGCAGTAGAAACAAATGTGTGGACAATAGTAAAATTATGTTGATTCCTTTTGTGGCTTGTACACTACTTGATGCATTCTGAATTTGTTTGTGATACTGTATCTTGACTGTATCAATAAAAGTGCCTAGACAATTTGGTGAAGTAGTAGTTGTTGTTTTTCACTGGTCAATTATGTTGTGCTTGGACAGAAAATGTGCAGAAATGTCATGGATCAAAAGGTAAAGTATAATGATGCAGTGTCATGTTAACATTGCTCTGTAGTGCTTTGTTCTTACTTTGACATGTACACATTCAGGACATGTGTTTTAAAATTTCATGACAACATGGTTGTTTCTGTTGTAACAAACCTATACTACTAAAGTACAAGTTGAGAATAAAGGGAAAATGTGTTAGATGTGCATAGTGGGCAGTACAAATGAAATTTTTGTTAGTAGATCCAAGATTTCATTTGCAAAGAATCAGGAAGAGCTTCATGTTGCAAATTGTCCTTAAATATCTAAATAGATAGGATCTTTAATTATTGTGCATGCAAAGATATTCTATTTATCCATGTGATTAACACAAGGAGATATATGCAACAGAGTTATTTGATTATAAAATGATTGATCCTTGAAGTTTTGATTTATACTTTTAGATGGATATATGTTGGGTGGCGCATTGAGTTGAAGTTCAGTGTTTATTGGGTCAAAAACTATGCATCTGAATATACTTGTAATGAAGTTTTTTTGTCAAGGGAATGAATGCTTGATAGTGGAGTTTGCAGGACAAATTTTTTTTTTCATGATTGTGCTTACACTGGTTGTGTTATATGCCTTGCTTACTTTACATGATACTGGAACTTGGATAGTAAATCTTAATTTACACTTGAATATTGATGGTTAAGCAAGTGTGCATGTAGGAGGATTCTTGTTGTATAGTGGCATCTTTTCTGTGATCTGACAGTGACAACACTTAATTGGGAACGTATTTGTTAGTGATTTGGAATATGATTCACTCCCACCATTTGCTTGATATCTTGGTTTCTTCATGGCTTGCTTTGTGGACAGTGGTAGCATAATACAGTTGGACTTTCATTTAGTTCCTTAGTTCCTGTTGGCATTTGTTGGTTTTTCAGGTGTTTTGGTTTGTTCTTGATGTCAAACCCTAGATTGATACATTTGTTTAGATTCATGATATTAAGATGATATTCATTGACATTCATGGCGTGCAAACTTTCAGAACTTATTTCTTAGGATATTCATGCTTCCTATTCATACTTCTCACTTGCATTTTCCTGTTGGATTGACAGCGAGGATTACGCTACAGGTTATTCAGAATCATGAATTCATTTCAATTTTTATCACTGGTCACAGTTTTGCATGGGCATGCATTTGTTTCGGGTTCAGCTTGGTATCACAGGTGACCACGGTATTGGTTCTTAAAAAGAGGATACATCTACATGGATCTTGACATTATAGTCCACATCAAAACTGAGGTGAATGGAGGTATTGGTTCATTGTTTTATATTCAAATCCTATCTAGTTTATCAAGGACATTGTTTTGGTGATGCACATATTCTTACTTTCACCAAGCAGCATAAATTGTTTTGATTCACTTGAGTTATGGTATCGGATCTACATATTTGCTTATATATTCTTGGCATCATTGGTATATGAGGTTGTTATGCTTACTTCAGATGGTTTTTTCATTTCATATCTTAATGGTTCTTTCACATTGTCTCAGTGATTGATATGTCTGAAGTTTTCATCTGGTTCATATGTTTCAGATTGGCTTGATATCATAATTGGCATCTAAAGATGAAACATTGGTATTGATTAATAGTGCTTTGTTTTATAATATTGATACACAGGAACAATTAGCCTTGGTGTGAGGTTTTGGTTATGAATCTTTGATAGGTTGCTTGGATAGTGGCAGTTCAGTGATGTTCAGATTTGCTGCTTTATGATGTTTGTTTGGTCTATCAATGACAGTGCATATTCTAAATCTCTCTCCGAGTTTTTCATGCTTAATCTTACCCCTACTAATGTTGTTGGTATTATTGATCCGGTTATGTGCATGGCTTAGTGACATTTCAGTGTTGTGGTTTCAAGGGATTAAGGCTTCTTGGTGAACATTGTTTATGCAACTAGTTACTGTATTGGTTGGTTGTTGTATTTCATGACATATTATAGGTTTCTTCCTTTGTCCTTGTGACAAAAAGGGGGAGAAAATGATAGTTCAGTGGGTGGTTCTAATGGCTAAGTTTTTTCCATCAAGGACAAAGGGGGAGTCTGTTGAACTTCTCTTTTGTTATTTGTCCTTGATGTCAAAATGGTGTTTTGGTTTGGCATTTGGTTTGGAATCTTGGTGATTGATTATCAGTGGAATTATCGTTTACATTCATATGGTTTGGCACTCTTGTTCATATTCAGTTTTGGCATACTTGGTTTTGGCTTCAGCGTTGTGATGATGGTTTTATCAAGTTTTGATGGTACTGATCTTTTGGCTCCATGTGCAGATTACAAGGCATCTTGTTTACAGGGTTATGATTCAATATTCAGGAGATGTCATTCTGTTATGTTGCTGTGATAGTGACATTAGTTGGAATTCACTTTGTTTTTTAGTTTCACTTGTGTCTATGGTCTCAAACAGTTGATATGAGAAAACTTTCTTGACATTATTTTTGAAATGCTTTGATGCATGTAGCCCATACCAGTTTTCAGTACATTGCTTATTGGCACCTTTGGTATATTTTTCAAAGGAATATTATAGGCTTACACTTTATTTCTTGGTGGCTACATTATATGGCTATGGTAACACATTTGTGCTCGGGATTCATGAAATATCATTGGAAAACGTCTAAGACTCAGGTGGTATATCGTTCTTATAACAACACTTAGCATATTCTTGTGCTTGGGCATGTTCACTTTACATCAACCTACACTTTATAGTGCTTGGTCTTCATTTAGTTGGCATTATTGATTTTGTTCTCAGATCTTATATTGGTTAATTTATTTGGCCTTAAGGTCGACAGGTGGTTTGTGGAAATGATGAAAAGTCACTTTGGAAGTGACAAGGCATTGTCTTTTGGAAACAATGTTCTATTTGTTAAGGTGGCCAGTATTTGAAGGTTATGATAATTATTAAAGTGATAATGATGTTGGCATTTTGAATCTTTGACAACGTATATTTTAAAGTTGTTATGATGTTTGTTTGACCTAAGTCCTCTCACACTTCAAAGCTTTGTCAAGTTATGAATAATTTTTGAATATCTTGTGAAAAGGAAAAGAAGTGTTTAGGGCAAAACAAATGATTGATTCACAAGATCGGTTAACCCTAGCTGACGCCATTGGAATGTTTGTAGATTTGTTTCTTCAGCTAAATGACATGGTATGTAGTTTGTTTGTGCTTGGAGATGGTGTGGAGAGTTGGTGTTTCAGCTTAGTTGAGTATGAGCTGGAGATTAGCTCTACTCAGCCGCGGGCAGTTATGACACAAAGTTCTCTTTGGTTATTTTTTTACCCACTGTGAAACTATGATTCAGGTAACACTATGCTGGGTCCTTGGGAATTATTAGGTTACTCATTTAGTTTCTTCTCTCATTTATTTGCAAATTTTGTTAGTAAAAGAGAAGATTAATTTCGGGCTTTGGATCTGTTAGTTAAAGAGAAGATTAATGATGCTGATTAAGATTTTGTTGAAGATTTGTTTTCAGTTTTTGTAACTTGAGTTTATACTCAAGGGTTTTATTATCTTCAGTGGTATTCATCAAAATTTCATTGGTTATTATTAAAACCCATTATGGGTATCATGATTTAACTGCATGGTTTACCAGTTTATCAAAACCCTGGTTGTTGTGGATACGAGTTGTTGAAAAGAATAACTATTTTATGCTCTTTGTATAAATGCATGCCAAAAGCCATGGCTCGATGATGAAGAAAAGAGAAAAGATTTAAGTTTGAACAAAGTTTTGTTGAAGGGTTTTATAGAGATATATTTGATGTTTTGAAAAAGTAATAAAAAGAGGGTTTTATTGTGCATTGTCTCTGGTTTCTAAAACAGAGAATAATATTCAGATTTGAGTGAGAGTGACTATTTCTTGTACTATAGCAACCAGTACGTTGTGTAATTGGAATATATTTTATACTTATGTATTCAGTTGTGATTTTGAGACTGCAAATGTAAATGCAGTTGTAAGGTCATTTTTGTATACACAATTTAGATAGTGACTTTGTAAATTGAGGGGTTGGCGCTCCTATGAAGTTGGTGCTTCAGAAAAGGTGTTGAGCTAGTGCTCCACCATTGTTACAGAGTTGGTGCTCTTTGATTAATAAAAAAGGGAAATTTTAGTGAGTGGTTTTTTATACCCCATGAGGGTTTTTCCACTCAGGAAATCTTTGTGTTATATGATGTATTTTTGTCTCTCATTTAGTTTCATGTTATTGTGCCCATTCAATTGGTCAATGCTCTGATACTTTAAGGTTGTTCAAAAGATTAATGTCAATTTGTTTTAGTTTGTCATACAAATTTAGATTGTGCAAATATGATGCAAAAAGTCTTTCATAAAGTGAATTTACATCTGCATTTTGTGTTCATTATATGAATGCTCAAAATTTTGTCAAAAGCAAGTCAAAGTTGCATTTTGTGAAGTTTTATAGTTCTGTTCATAAAGCACAACAAGATTGTTCATAAAAAATTGATTGAACAATATCATATGATGCTTTTAATATGGGTTCTAAATGTTAGTCAAGTTTCATGTCAATCTGATCTAAAGTGTTAGTGTTCACTTGAATAAACAAATCTGTCACATGGGGTTAAAATTAGTAAAAGTTTCATTGTGCTTTCAAAGTCAAAAGTTAAAATTATTCCACTCTAATTCACCTCCCCTCTTAGAGTGAATCCACTTCCAACAATATCAACACTGATTACAAAGGCTCACTACCAAAGGGCTCACTACCCAAAGAAGAAAGGTTCACTACGAGAATAGAAAAGAAGATAGAGAAGAAATGTTACACATAGAAAATCATCTCAATGTAATAAAGAATCCACGACAATGTCACCAACACCTTCACAACTTGATTGAAGAATTGTAGACACCTTTTGCTCACTGCATCCAATAATCTAACACATGAAAGCTTGGATTACATTTATCAATTTTGCACTCTATAACTTTACACTTGACATTATTCGCATGTCTCTTGCATCTATCTTGTCATCCCTCAACAACTCAACTCATATTTATACCATCTTCAACCTTGAAACATTCTCCAAGGTTGGCTATGCACCTCAAACGTGCAAATTCAAATTAGGTTGGAACCAAAACACTTCTGTGGTGGAAAGGAGTGAGAGAGGACCACACCACACCTTAGATAAGACCTAAATCAACAATACTACTCAACCATATGCTTCTATAAACAATAGTTATCCACCACAATTAGTGTAAACACCACATCGATCGTTACTTGTGTAAACACCATTAAAATTTTTAGTACATGCTTCCTTTGATCCATCCATAACTCATGGAAAAAAATATCACCTGAATACGATCTGGAATATTCCACAAACAACTAAAATCCAACAAAATCCTTTGTAACAACTTTCACCTAAAGAATGCACACATCTAGTACACCCAAACAACTCTGTCATACATTGTACCTCAAGAAACTGACTTCCAAAGCACCAAACCACAAACCAACTTGACTGAAGAAAGATACTAACACTATCAACACTCATTCAGATTTGAAAGACCTAAAACATAACTGCAAAGAAATATAGAGCAAAAAAATTCTCCAAGACACCTCTGCAATACACAATTCACATACTGGTGAACACAACTTATTTTATGTGACTATCTAGCACACCAAATATTGGATATAACACCTTTTAACATCTCTTGCAAACATATTTGAAATGCACAGGTAGATCTTCAACCTAGAAGAAATGAAAAGCAACACAAGAACACAACTTTGTAACTCAAAACAACACTACAACACACTGTTTCCTCTTTTTATCAATTTTTCTCAAAATCACTTGGAAACCAAGCATCAAAGACACATCCTCATCATCTTCATCACTTCTTCATCACCACCAAGCTAACTGCAACATAAAAAATCAACCACATATACATAGAAAGAAGCAACACTAGAGGTTGACACCAATAGCTTTACTGATGACAACATAATGCTACTAATCAAAGCATGGATAATATCAATTGCTCACATTGTCACACAACAATAGCCGTCAATGAAAATGCTAACTGCTCATACTTGCAACATGTTGAGGAGTCACAATTAATTCCTACATGGTATAAGAGCTCCAATGTTTTAGATCCCTTCCCAAATCCGAGGGATTTGTGTTGGCTTGAATATTTTGTTGGGTGCATGTTAGTGTTTCAAGGACCTCACGATTGAATCCAAGGCATTAAATAAATTCAGGTTTGCCTTTCATTTTCTCAAATTTGGTTATGTTTTGTCAAATCTATAAGGGTTTGAAAAAGTGTGAAGATTAGTTCATCTAGGAGGTCACTGATTTTTCAGAGCACTTTGGACCCAAATCGACTCATGATTGCATTCAGGAGGTTTATTCGACAAATTTTGATTGTAAATCATCCATTTTCGGTAAAGTCATTTTTTGGGAATTTTTTTTCTCGAGCAGGTCATATGACCTCTTAGGTCATCATATTTTATTGATAGAAAAAAAACAAAAAAAAAACATTTCTGCATATTTTGATCAACAAGGTGCAAGGAATATTCTAGAACCTTATGGTGTTGATCTATAGTCTCCTGCATCATAGGGTACATGTCATGTCTGCGGATCACATTAGACATGTCGGTGGGTATGAATAAAATTTAATCATAGTCTTTTTAATATTAAAATTATTTGTTTTAAAATTGTGAATTAAAATTATTTGGTAAACAATGTTTTTTTGTTTAAGCGAGCGATTTAAAGCCCTTGGTTGTGGATTAAGCTGCGAGGCTCTCTCGTAGGTGGTGCACAAGAGCCACTAATTGGGATATGCACTAGCTTTGCTCGCCTGCCACCACTAGCGGCGGTGGTCTCTAATATTTTTTTTAAACCTACAAACAGGCCACCAATCATATTAGCGATTGCGGTCAATTTTTTTTAGCCCTAAGGTGCTTGATTTTTGCACCTAGTTAGCTAGAAGTGTCCCCCAAGTGCCTAAAGTAGGAATTTTTTCATTTTGCAATAACTTTCACCTCAGGGGGTCTTTTTTTTCAAACAAAATATTGATAAGTAGGAGGTATTTTTCAACAACGTGTCAAATTGTGATATTGCTATCAGGATTCAACCATGTAGTTTTTGAGTCAAACTCATTGACCCATGTTTCATGAGTAGTGATTCACAAGAACCAATCTCTCATGATAATGAATGATCCACTTAGCACACATTGCATCCTCATTATCATGAGAGGTTGGTTCTTGTGAACCACTACTCATGAAACATGGGTCAATGAGTTTGACTCGAAAACTACACGGTTGAATCCTAATAGTAATATCACAAAAAAATACTGTCAGGAAGCTGGTTCTATGAATTTTCCACTAGTGTAGGTTATTTTGCAAAAAAACTCTATTTGATGGCATTCATTTTTGGTTGAAGACAAATCTTTATTTTTGGCTCTTGAGCTCATAACTTTTTGCCACAATATCTGATTTTTGTGATTATTGCGACATTGGAAAGGTATCGAGGAGCTCTATACATCCATCCATGCACTTTTCTTGTGTTTTTCCTAGGTGTATTATGATTTTAGTTATTTATCGATGTGTATATTGGAGGTTACTTGGATATTTTGGTAGTTGGGAGGGTGTTGTTTTCATCATTGTACTTCATTTTAGCTTTATTGTATGTATTGATATCAAATATTATAATTTGATAAGTGTATCATCATTGTAATCATGGGTTATGTACCTCATCCTAATCATCCTATTCCATCATTATCATCATTCCTCATCCTAATTATCCTCCTAATCATTTTAATTGTCCATTTTCATCCTACTCATTCCCCCTTCATCCTAACCATTTTGTCCTAATCCCCCTTCATTCTTATCATATTTTATAATCCTAATCGTTCCTTTCCATCCTAATCATCCTCTTCCATCATTATCATCCATAATTATCTCCCTAATATTTATAATCATCTAATCCACATCATCCCAAGTCTCTTAATCATGCTAATCCATTATTGATCCATCATTTCCAACCCTAAGCTTAATTAATTTGTCTAATAGAAGTCCTAATCATTATCATAACCACCCTCCATAACCCACATCAAAATATTTCTTTCCTAATCCATTATCACCCTTAATCTCCATCATCATCCTCATTCTTCATTGTCATCCTTAATCTTCATCATCATCCTTAATCCACATCCTTCATCACCACATGGATCAAGATGAGCCTAACATATCCTCCATCTTTCATCTCATACTTCAATATATTTTTGAATTTCTCCTTGCCAACTACTTTAATAATCACATAACACCCACAATCATGTGTCCTATAAGAAAATTCCAAGAGATCCTAAACAACATCCAAGTCAACATTGAAACTTATACCTAAGTCATGTTACCCTCCATTGACAAGGGAAACCAAAATGTCTTCCATGTTCAACCAACATCCATCCATAACCACATCTCGTGCACTTCACATCCTATTCAACCCATCATCAAGCTAAAAAACATAAAAAAAAAACAACCACAAGTCACCCTCTAAGGAGCACCAAAAGTCACCATCAAAGGAGCACCAAAAGTCACCATCTGAGGAGCACCAAAATTCACCTTCAAAGGAATACAAGAACCCATGCAAAATTTTGTTTCACAAAATGCTAGTCCTAATCTTCTAGTTCCACCCACTTCCACCTCATCCATTTCATCTCATGGTACCATTCCATCTCATGATCATATCCTTAAGTCCATCCAAGAAATCCTTCTAGATGATCATGATATCCAAGTCGATCCAATATTTGATCAAGATCCTATTCCCAACCATGGCATCCAAGATAAACCTACCATTGATCAAGAAATCTAAAATGACCCCCTTTCATATCAAGATAAAGCCATCCCTTCCTTACCCCCACATGATCCCTTTCATATCAGGAGAAAAGTATTCCTTCCATACCATCTCATAATCTTACCATACCCAACCCATTTGATGATCTTAACATATCCACCTCATATCATGATCCTATCATATCACCTCCATGGCATGACCCTAGTCCATCACAAGAACAAAGCTTTCCATCCATTACCCCATCTAATGATAACCCTCCCAATCAAGATCAAGATGTCTCATCCACTCCATCACTTGATCTCCTTCCACTTCATGATCCCCTTCCATCTCATGATCACATTTCGAATCAAGAGCAATATATCCCTTTTATCCTATCCAATGATCCCCTTCCTCCAAATCAAGATAAAAGTATAACTTCCATTCCATGAAATGATCCCCTTCCATTATGTAAAGACCAAACTATGCTATCCACCCCACCCCATAATCCTATCCTAAGTGAAGATCAAAATTTTCCTCCATCTCCATCTCATCATCCAAGTATCCCTTCATCTCCATGTCATGATCCTAATCCTCCATTAGATCCCATAACCCCTATCTAAGCTACTCACGAACCCAACACTTATCAATTGGGCTCCACCACTTTCATCCAAGCTAGTTTCCTCCATGAACCTATCATTCCTTCCATACCATACCTTCCTCAAAATGGACTCACATGTTGTTTTCAAAACAACAAGTATCCCATTGGGAAAAGGATTTGTCAAAAAATGCATTATGAAGGCAAAGGGTTAGGCCTACATGAGCAAGGCATATTAGAACCAATCTAAATCCAAGAAAATCCTAATTATCATGGCATTGGCTATAAGTCTCTAGACATTGGTACTTCTTTCATCCACCCCAAATCCAAAATCCTACCATCTAAATCCAGACATTCATATTTTCCATCCTTCAAATATATATTGGGCCCTTATGTTCCAAAACCAATCCCTCATCACTTCCATCCATTTTGGGTCCCTATGTCCAAAGAAAAAGTCCATCCCATCCATCCATCTTGAGTCCTTACATTCCACCACCTAGCATTCTTATTCCAAGATTCCATTGTCATATATATCCATCACCTCATATCCCTAATCAAGATAAAAAAAAAGGCACACACCCTTGCACATTTTCCAACATACTTACACCAACTCATGTATTATACCTCCATATCATTCATCTCCATCCACCAATCCCATTGCTCTTGGAAGAAATTTGGATGCCAAAACTCAAATACATAAAGCTAAAAATCCAAAAAAATTAAATGATCAACATGTACCATCAAAAAGATATGCAAAAATAAAGAAAAAAAATGATCCAGAATAAAAAATTTAAATCCCAAAGGCCACAAAAGCCCATGAAGCAAAAATCAAAGTCAAAAACCACGTGGATTCCAAAAATACTCATAGAATCAATGCATCCCAAAGAAAAATCAGAATTGGCATCCAAACTTTCTTATCCAAAAGCTCCATCCAATTCTA
The DNA here is from genome assembly GCA_007115665.2 of Sequoiadendron giganteum. NCBI lineage: Eukaryota > Viridiplantae > Streptophyta > Pinopsida > Cupressales > Cupressaceae > Sequoiadendron > Sequoiadendron giganteum. Next base: position 975,116,070 of record CM021100.1, on the reverse strand, counting down.
TGTCCTCCACCCCATCTAATAATATTTTATCACCTCCATCCATTTTGGGTCCTTATATCCCAAAATCCACATCCATTCCTCCATCTAAATCTCCAAATTCAAAATCCACTTCTCTTCCACAATACCACCACCCTTCAAGGTGTGTGCCAATATTTATCTTGCCAACATTTCCATCCACTCATCTACAAGTCTTCGATCAATCCATCCATTATACAACATCCATATTTCATCCTTCCACAACTCTTATCCAATCCTTTGCATAAATCCATATCCCTCACCATATTCTCATCCATTCCATTCCCCTTACCATCATTCTACCAACGTCTATGAGCATACCTCTAAATTTCCATGATTTAATGGAGTATATATTCAAGGGATACCATCCATGGAACTAGATTATTGAGTCCTTCCTCCATCTCCCTATCATGCATCCAATATATTTAAAATCCTCTTATGCATATCCTTATCCTTATCCTTCTCCATCCATCCTATTCTCAAAAAAAAAAGAGAAAAAAATAAAAAATAAAAAATAAAAAAGTAAAGAGAAATCATTTGTCCAATGGTGAAAACCACTTCTTGTGGCACCTTGATAGGTACCATGATGAAAACCTGGAAAACAGGTTTCATGTGTAATCCATTACCCTCTTACACTCTACACTCAGAGGTAAGTTTCATCCATGCTCTCCTACCTACCACATCCCCCTTTATCCCCCATTTCCTATCCATTATCCTACTTACATTCATCCTCTCTTTTCCCTCCTTTGATCTTGACAAGGCTAAGGATCTTCATATACATTATGCATTATATCCTTCCATCCTCCTTATCCTATCCATATCATTCATTCCATAACCCCCATCCTATCCAAATTAATCTTCCCTTCCCATCTTTGATCTTGATGAAGAGCCTAGGGGTCAAATATCCATGCATCCATATCCTATCTACTTGATCTTGATCACCTATCCATACCCTCTATCCTATATCCCCTATACTACTTCCATCCTCATATCCTATCCAATTAATCCTCTCTTTTCACCCTTGATCTTGATAAGGATAGGGGAAAAATATCCATGCATACTTTAGACAAGCCAATCCTTACTTTTATTTCCATCCATATCCTTTATGCACTATCCTTCCATATCATACATCACTCATCATCTTCCATCCATGATTGCACTATCTCTAGTGTGGGGCATCTTAGTACTTTACAACTAGTCCTTGGAGCTCCATCTTCCTATCCTCCATCCACCACCATCCTATCTCCCATCACCATCCATTATCCAAAGTCCTCTCTCCTATCCATGGAATTCTTTCGTCCTTCCATCCGTTACCATGTCTTGGTTCTCCCTTGTCATTGGATCTCATTCAATCCTCCATCCAAACTTGTCTTATCCAATCCATTTATCCTCTATCCTCCCAATCCAACCATCCCCCAATCATCCCAATCTAGTCCATCCAAATGCGATCAAGCCTAATCCATGCAATCCAATCTTGCAATCTAGTGTATCATCCATAAGTAATCCATGATTTCAATCCAAACCAGCTAATAATCTATTGATCCACTTTAATCCAGTTATCATCATAGGGATATGTCTTTCCCAATCCTCATGTTGTTTTGGGATGTGTCCTTCCCATATCAAACAACAAAGTCGTCATCATCATCAATCAATCCATCAATTGATTTTCAGCTTGACTTGGAGCATAGTCCTTGGTTGCTTTTGGTTTGTTGTGCATGCTTGCTTGTTGCTTGTGCTTTTTTATCATTGTTTTCATTTATCATGGTCTTTTGCACTCTATTGCCATAGGGGCATCATGGTCTTTCATATCATGGTTTTATGGGGCATATGTTTGTACTTGACCTTTTTGGTCATGCACTTGGCACATTGTCATCATGGTTCTTTATACCTTAGTGCATAATGTCAAGTACAATATTAAATCTAGGTTGCTCATATAATTGTAGCATGATGATCCTCCATCCTCCCTCTCCATTCACATTTTCACTATCCTTCTCTTTTTTTCCTCTATCCTTTTATCCTTCATCCTTTAGTCTTCTCATCCATTTCGAGAGAACACTTGTGTTATTTGAACCCACATGTCCTCTCGAGGGGCCATAGTCCCCATCATCCTTCCTCATCCTTGCTAGTGACTAGGCCATCATACTTCTAGTCCTAATCCCTTTCCTACCCACTATGTTGTATTCTTTGAAATGATGTTACTTCTCTTAGTCACAACATCATCTAAAGAGGGGAAAAATGTAGACACTGAAAAATGTCCCAAGCCTACGAACACCATTTTTCACTTTAATTCTTCCTCCTTGCATAATTAAGTAATTTTAATTATTTGATTATCCCCTAAGGTCATATTCTCCTATTAATTAAACAACGTTTAATTATTTAATTAATTCATTTTATCCTTATTCATCTTTGATTAATTAAATAAATTTATCAAATTACATCACTAATTAATCCTTTTTCCTCTATAATTAGATAAATTCCTATTTATTTAATTATTCATGTTCCTATTTTCTATTTATAATTAAATAATTATTATTAATTGTTTAATTATTCATTAGCTTTTTCTTCCATAATTAAATAATTTTTATTTATTTAATTATTTTCCACCTTTTCCTCAACTTTTAATTAAATTGTTATTTTAATTAAAAGTCAACCTTTTCCCTTTCTTCTATAATTAAATAATCATTTTTATTTAATTATTCACTTTCCCTCCTAAATTAAATAATTTTATAATTATTTAATTTACTCCAACAACCTCTTTATCCATGACATTCTTATCTCTTCACATCTCATTTAATTTCTACCCTTGATCATGTGGCATTACCTTTTAATCTCCACCGTCCATACTTAACTAAACCCTATTTTTGCCCTAACCCTATTTCTTTTTGCTTCTAAACAATCTCATCCATTGATCAATATCATTATTCATCTTTAAATCCTAGCCCTTCATTTGAAATTGGCTTTCTATAAAGAAGAGGCCTGCCATCCCATTTTGATATCAACATCTTTTATGCTAGTAATATGCTACTAGATTCATGAGCAACCACATTCAAATCTTCAACAACTCAACATAATACATTTAATATTTTGAGGTTTGCATGCATTTTGGTTTGATTTAAGCTATTTTTATGCATATTTCTATTATATCCAAGTTGATATACAAAATCTCCAATGTCACTTGCATTATTAAGATATTGATGAGGTAGAGGAGGTCCAACTTGTGAATCATATATATGAGAATGAAGGTCCAACTTGTGAATCACATGGGAATGAGGATCCAACTTGTGGCAAGGAAGGTTCAACTTGAAATGGATTTAATTGCATTTGGATTGTGAGAATCCATGTTTTTCTTTTCTTGTGATCTTGTTATAATATACATGAATTAATGACTTAGTTTGAAAGAATTATTTTATTTGTTAAGGTTGATGAATTTCGATTATGATGTGATGGCTTGATGTAGAGGTTTGAATAGGATGAAATGGATTTAAAAATGAAACTAGATTTCAATATCTTGATTGATTTAGTGGATGAGATTGATATTTATACTTAAAATAGGCTAGGTTCTTAAGAAAGCTAAGATTAAAGGTGAAGATTGGATTAAGATCTTGATTTCAAGTTTGAGATTTGATTGGAAGATGTGAATATTGAATATGGTTTGTATGTGGATGACAAGTTTGGATTTGGAAAATGATCACACAACATTCTCTTAATATATTATAGCTTACAAATGTGGATTTGGAATTATTTCAACCTTTTGCAAGAGGAATTAACTATGTATTCTTTGAATTTACAATTTTACTTGATTGGTTTGTGACTACAAATGTTTGAGGTTTCAACACAATTTTTTAAAATTATTTTTGGTAAGAAGACACAACAAACACAACAAGCACATTGGTTGTAGTGGATGTAAAACATGTTTAGAAGTTTAGCACATGAAGACATATCAAGCACATTAATAACTTATTCTATTCAAGTGGATGTGAATTTTTGTGGGCTCACCAATATACTATCTACCCAGTGAAGGAGAGATAGGGAATGCAAGGTCATGTACCACATATACACCCATTAACATGGAGGAAAATCCTTACCCATAAAGAGCTTTATCTCAACAAATTAGAAGTATGATGTGAATAAATTTTAAAGTCTAGTGTAGTCATGGTTAAGGAACCTTGTTAGGTAATCCACACACACAACTTCAATATTTTACAATTATAAGTGTTCAGACATAGGAACAATTTAAATAATTTTATTTTCTTTGACAAATAGAAGTAGAAAATTAAAAATTCAATTATTCGCCCTTTGACCTCCAGTTCTCTCCACTCTAAAATAAAATTTATTCTTCCAAAAGGAACCCCCAATGGTTGTATTTTCTTCCATAAATACTTGGTATTCTAGTAGTTCAACTGCCTCCCTAAATAATTCAATCGCTCTAACTTCATTGTTTTTTCTCCTTGTTAGTTCACTAGCCATCTCTAATATTCATCAAAGCTTTCAACCTAGAGAGAAATATGAATTGGCTACCCTCCATTGGTGGTTCTACTTCACTTGGAACCTATCTTTTGTCACATAACTCTACTACCTCTTGTTATTGGAGCTTTAGACACCATTAGGAACTATTACCTAAACACCTCCTTTGGTTCCTTGTCAAAAGTTCTGACCCAATTACGAACCAACACCAAGAATTATTCCAAACATTCATTGTTGGACGTTTTGACTCAAATGGTAACCGACATGAGCAACTATGTCGAAGGTTCCTTGTTAGAGGTTTTGAATCATTTGGAAACCAAGACCAAGCACTACATTGAAGGGCTCCATGTAGAAGGTTATAGCCCAATTAGAAATCGAAGAAACTTAGCCCTACTTAGCCTTGTCGAGGGTTCCGAAGGTACTCAAAACTAAGAACCATTTTGGAGGGGAAGGTTCCTATATTCTTAGGAAATCTCAAAAAAATTGAGTCTTCAAATTTTGATGCGATTGATACAACTGGAAACTAGTTGATGCTAAGCAATGAACCGAGAACCATGCACCTCCATTTGTTCTTAGTGGAGGAAAAACCTCTAATCAACCATAACTCCTCCATTTTTCATCCAAATTCCTCCAAATTTGTCTATGAGGCACCCTTTAGGATCCTCTATGAGACAATTCTTGACTTAGCCAAAAATGTAACTTGAAGTTTGTCTCCTACAAAAATCACCAAAACTAATAGTAGCATAATAAAATAAGCAAATTGAAAATAAAAATAGGAATTTTTTTTGGTTGACATTAGATTGCTTATGAACCTCAAATGTTGGTGCATTAGACACATCAAGTAAGTGAAGTGTTCCATGAGTTTGGAACTCATGAAAATTTTGGCCAGTCTAGAATTAGAATTCCATGTTTAGCCAAGTTAGATGTATTGACCCAAGAAGTTTCATCAACTGCTATGTTCTTCTAATGGACTAGATATTCCCAATACTCTTTTCCTCTTGTTCTCTTGACCACACAAACATCTATTACTTTGTTTACAACTTCAAACTCTTTCATAGGAAATCAATGTATCTATTCTTGTGCATCCTGTAAAGCTATATGTAGATCCCCTTGTACACTATTGCCATAATATTTATACAAATTAGGAACATTGAATATGCGAGATATATCTATACTTGCTAGGAGTTCTATTTAATATGTATTTGATGAAAATTTATGCAACGACTTGAATGAGTCAATATTTGTCCACTTCAATTTGTTATATGTTCCCTAAGGAAACCTTTCTTTCCTTAGATGTGTCGAAACCAAATCACCTACCTGAAATTTTTGTTCCCTCCTATGTGTATCAATATCTTCTTTTTATTTGGTGACACTTTTCTCCAAATTTTATTTTATTTATTTATGCAACTCATGAATATACTCAACAAAATCTTTTTCTATAACACTCTTGTCAAATTTGCACTATATTTAAATTAATTAACACCTATAGGGTTATGTCCATACACAATATGAAAATGACTTTCATGTACTCATGTTAACTGAATTATTGTAAGAAAAATCTGCATGTGCCAATGTTATTTGGTGGCACTTTTCTCCAAATTTTCTTTTATTTCTTTATCCAACTCATGAATATACTCAAAAAAATATTTTTCTATAGCACTCTTCATTGTCAAATTTGCACTATCTTTTAATTAATTAACACCCCTAGGGTTATGTCCATACACAATATGAAAATGACTCTTTCCCATACTAATGTTAATTGAATTATTGTAAGAAAAATCTGCATGTGCCAATGTTAAATCCCATTGATTAGGTTTGTTACCTACCAAACATTGCACTAAATTACCCAAGATTCTATTCACAACCTCAATTTGACCATCAATATGAGGAAGGTAGGCTCAATTGAAACCTAATTTTGTTCCCAATTTCTTCCACGAGGTATGCCAAAAATTCCCAACAAAATTTATATCCCTATCTAAAACAATAATTTTCAAGCCATGCAATTTAACTACCTTTTTGAGAAACAACAAAGCTATGTGGGATACATCATTACTCTTTTGACATGGAATAAAATGAATCATTTTAGAAATTCTATCAATAACAAAAAAAATTGAATGATTACCTCTTTGTGTTGAGGAAATCCTAGGACAAAATCCATGTTGATATGTTCCCATGAACTTTCTAGTATAGGTAATGGTTGGTACAGTGTCATATTCTACTTTGTCCCTTTGCAATGTTGACAAATTCTGCACTTTAGCACCATCTTCTTCACTTCAACACTCATTTCAGGCCAATGATATCATTCATTCAACAATGCCATTGTTTTTTCTACACCAAAATGTCCACTTAGACCTCCAATTTGCTTCTCCCTTATTGAGCCTTAAGGTATGCATACCCTTTTCCCTTTGAACAATAAGTCTTCTTGGATAAAATACTCCAATCATGGAGTTCGATATTTTTCCATAGGATTATTAGACTACCCATGCTTCTTTAAAATATGTATCTTCTTTATACAAATCTTTCATGGAATCAAAACCAACCACATTTACATGTAACTCATTCAATAATAAACATATACTCAAAGCATCAAATACCAAGTTAGATTTTCCACTTCTATGTTTCAAAACAAACTAATAACTTTGTAAAAATTCTATCCACTCCACATGCTTGTAATTAAATTTACCTTGGTTGTTTATAAATTGCAAAGCATGATGATTAATATACAACACAAACTCCTTAGATAGAAAATAATGTTTCATTTTTCTCAATGCTTGTGCAATTACATAAATTTCTTGGTCATATACAAAATATTTCTTATTGGTTTCATTTAATTTCTTATTGAAGTATGCTATAGGCTTTCCTTCTTGACTCATAGTCCACTTGATTTTTTTCCAAAATCTAGAAGTATCAACACTAGTAATTCAGTAACTTGCTCTTTCAAGAACTAAAAACTTCTTTCTAGTGAGTTATCCAACAAATTATTTTCTAGTTCCTTTCATTGTCTTCATAATTGGAGCACAAATTCCACTTAAATTCTTGATAAATTTTTATAAAAAGTTGCTAAGCCATGAAATTTTTGGCTTCAAACATACTTTTGGGTGAAGCCCAATCCATGATTGCTTTTACTTTCTTAGGTTCCATCTTCAACCCCTCTTCAAGCACAACAAAACCCAAATACATTAATTCTTTCTTCATAAAACTACATATGTCTTTACATTTACCAACAAATTTTCTTCATTTAACCTATGTAAACCTTCCCTAACATGCAACAAATGCTCTTCTTTTGTTTTACTAAAAATAAAATATCATCCAAATATACAACTAAAAATTTACCGAGTAAAGTCTTGGGAACTTCATTCATCAATATCATGAAAGTGCTAGGGGTGTTTGCCAATCCAAATGAAATTACTAACCATTCATACAATTCAACTTTTGTTTTAAAGGCTATCTTCGATTTCTCCCCCTCTCTCATCCTTATTTAATGGCACCCACTCTTTAAATCATTTTTTGTGAAGTATTTGACTCCACTTAAAAAATCCATCATATCATCCATTCGTGGCAATGAAAATCTATATTTTATTGGAAAATATTACTTATGACTCAAATCTATACACATCCACTACTCTCCATGCTTCTTGGGTGTCAATACTGCTAGTACAACACATGCACTAAGACTTTCCCTAATCACACCTTTATCCAACGAATCTTGCACTTGCCTATTTATCTCTTCATTCTCCATGGGTGTCATTCTATATGGTGCCTTGTTTGAAAAAATTGCACCAAGTATCAAGTCCACATAATGACTTATACTCCTCTTGGGTGACAATCTGTTTAACAAATATTTCATTGAAATTTTTGAATATTCATCTAAAATTTCTTGAATTTCTATAGGAAACTCCTTTTAATTTTTTAGAAAATTTACTATGCAAATATAAGCAAAAAAAATCAATAATTAAAAAACAAATTTACATGGAAAACCTGGTAAAATTATACGTGGAAAAAACCATAAGCAAAGATCTTTCGTATTTTATTTCTTAGGAAAATTTCTTTGTTACAATAATCTTCAAAAGTATAAGAAAGATGACTTCACATAACATAATAAAACCAAATTGTAGAGTCCTTTACAATTTTTTTTCCAAAAATAGAAAGTATGACTTATCCAACTACATTTGATCTTTCTTGGAATCTATGTTTTATCATGTTCCTCTACTACCTCTTTTGATCAGAGCTTTAGAACCCATTAGGAAGTATAATGGAGTGAATTTGCACCCTTAGGAAAAAT